>OZ018309.1:2974241-3324933 GCA_963969455.1 Arge pagana
ACACAGAAAAAACATACAGGGGTGAAATATTTTCAGAAGAAACGGCTTGCAAAAAGGAGTTCGCGTTCAGAGGTGCGAACTCGCGGGGAAATATGGTTTACTAAACGTTTCACCCAGATGTAACACGTACATGCGTAAATACAGTCGATAAAATGATTCGCAGGAGACTTCGAAGAAACGTCGTTTGATCCATTGCGAACGTCTCTCACACCGATACGAGTCTTATTTACCGTTGGCATTTTTCGAGAGACGAGAAAGTCTCTCTATATAATGTACCATCGATCGTTTCAAGGTGTATCGAGACGTCGATGAATAAGATAAGGTCAAAGGAGTCACTCGCGCGGCGTAAATGTGTCTCGCGGAAAAATGTTATCGAGCTGTTAAAAAGAATTCGAGGAGAAAATTCAATCCCGTCGAGCAAACGTTTGCCATCTTTTTTTCAACGCGATAACGACCCCAGTTCTGCTTCCGACGAGGATGGAAAGGATTTTTACTGCCTGTTCTGACACATCGTCGCGGACCGACGAAATTATTTGGAATTTTTGGACAAACTAAAATAAAATAAAATAAAAACGAAGAACCTCTTTGATTTCGCGGAAGATCGGTGGGGAGAACGCTTTCGCGTCACTTCTTTCACAGTTATTCTCTTATTTGAACTTTTATTAGTGATAAAAGTTCACGCGAAACGAACTGATCTTGATACATGCGGTGAATACGAGAAGGCCCCTGAATAACGTTTCGGTACGCTTACCGAGGGGCCTTCTCGAAGAAACGACCATCAACATACCTACCATCGCGCAGGCAGGTTTAAAGCGAACAAAAAGAGACAGAAAAATTACGGTGAGACAAATCGGTGTTGAAAGTTTACCGCAGGAATTCAGATGTTCTGAATTTTTGGCTAAATTTTTTTTGGAAGCCATACAATTTTGTTGGAGAGTGAAAAAAGTTGTGGTATTCGTGGAAGAACGTGGACGGTGTTGATCGAGGATCGAGTAAAGTTGACGATTATTCCGATGAAAAGAACAAGAGGACTGACGAGGCTTGATGAGCGTTCCGGCGAGCGGAGCAGCGCGTTATCGAAGAATTTGTTATAATTTTGTCACAGGTCAAAGATGCGTCGAGATCTCACGGGGAGAGAGAGCGAAAGAGAAGCTGACGAGCGCGCGCGTACGAGAAACGGCTCCGTGAGAGAGGCTCTGTTTGTTTTCCAACAGTCCATTGCGTTCGTTTGACGCCGTCGACACCGATGACACGCTTGACCCCAATTGGCATTCGTTGATCCTAACCGTGCGCGTTGTCATGACTCCCAGTCATCAACTTATCTCCGCGACGCTTCAATTTTCCTGCCGCCTCTCGACCCAACGAACGCACGACGACGAGAGCATTCCTCGGAAAAAATGGGCCGCGCACGAAACCCGTTCGTTTTTCCATCTCACCGCGATTCCGCTTCGTCATTCGTCACCTCTATCACACTCTTCCCATCGTTGTCAAATTGCTCACCGTGCAATCACATTCGGATTTTCCTATTTTCCCAGGTTTCAGAAAATAAATAACGCTCGAACAATCGTTACAATTTTCAATTCGTCTCCAACAACGAGCAAAAAAAAAAAGGCTTAAGTTACATTTTTCCAATGTGGTGAGAAAATTTCGCGGCTGCTCTCCAGCGAGAAACGTACGTACAACGCGCATGCAGAAGCACGGGGTCGGGAGAGGAACAATGAGAAAATGGAAAACTGTGAAAATAGAGGGAATAAAAGTACGCGAGCTGGGGATTATTGGCTCGGAAGGAGACAACGTGTTCGACGCAGAGACCTCTATCTGCGTCTCTATCTCTCCTCCGCAGTCTCGCAGCGTCCAGTTTCTCTCGCAGGGATCAAGTGTGGTCAATTGACCACCGGGAGTCCACTTGACTTGGTGCCCCGCTCAAATCTATTACTAGCGATCAGGAACAACTCCCCGGAGAGCCAAGAGCAGAGAGACGAGGAACGATATACGAGGGAGAAAACGACATCGAGACATTCTCGTACCTTCTCCGATTTCTCGGCAATAAAGATTATTTCAACGAATGAAGATCAATCGTCGGGCTCGCGTGCTCCTCTCGCCTGGGCATATCTTTTCCCGGAACGATTTCGAGCCTTCGGGAATGAGAATTGAATGGGCGGTTATTCGAGAAAATCTGTCGAGCGTGAGCTGCGCGATTGAAGGGACGGACAAAAAATGGGGCACGAGGGAAAAAATGTGGAAAAATATTTTTGAAAAATGTGCGAGACGAGAAGGTAGAAAAAATAGGCGGGACGTTGAAAAACTGTGAAATTGAGCCGGATATTTGAAATATTTGAAAGGAAGAAATATGATTTTTTTATGTTCTCCCTCGCATTCGGATTTCTTGCCGGTGCAGTCGAGTTATTTATTCGAACGTGGGTTTGAATGATGGAAAAAAATATCGCGTTTGACTCGGGAGATATAAAAACATCACTTTTCATTCGCTGCTGCCGCGAGATATTTTACTCCGACGACCAGGCGTACTGTATTTCATAGTTTGTCTCACGCGATAGATCTGTTGCGTAAAAGAAAGCGTTGCGACGACGCGAGAGAATGTCGCGATCGAGGAGAACAAAATGGATATACTGCGATGAGAAATTCAATAATCACCGGTCGAATGGCGGGTTGTTTTTTTTATTTTATTTCTTTTGTAGCGTGGAAATAAAACGAGTATGCCAAACGTTACGTTCGACACGCAATCGCTTTCGCAGTCGGATTGGAAGAAACGTCGAGGCCGTGCGAACGAAAATCCGGTGGATTACGTCAAAAATTAATCGCTACGTGTCGAAATGTCATACAACAAATTTGAAGAATATTGCGCAATCATCGATATTTTACGGAACGATTCTTTTCCGAGAATTGAAAAACGAGAATTCAGGTATTAATCTCATTTGCCGAACAAAAAAAATTAAAAAGTCGTTAATCAGGAGGTTTTCAACGAATTATCAATTTATTTATCATTCCTATCATCTAAATGTATTGACAATTATTCGTTGTTGATCCCTTTTTTTTTTTAAACGAGTTTCCAATATTTTTTTAACCTGCTAGGATTAAAAAAAAAACGCCCGCGTATATTTATTAGATTGTATTACACGCAATTGGAAAATTTGAGCAACCTTTATTCCGTCTATTGCAAGAAAAAACAACATAAAATTAAAAGATGTAAAATTTTATGTAAAATTTTATGAAAAATACCCCGAGAGAAATGAGAAACTAAAAAATTGGAAACGTGGTTTTTCGAAGGGTAGATAAAATCGGGTGTTTATTTTCGAGGCGGTTCGAATAAATTTTCCGCTTCGTTTGGCGAATTTTTTATAAGATTAAGGGAAAAGAGATTCGGGCTGCACGAGTCGGCGATCAAATATTGAAAGATTGATGCGACGCGGAGAAGTCGACCCGAGTCAACGGTGAAATAAGGGAGCGGAATCCCTCTTTCCTCTCGCAGTTTCCGTTTTCCTGCCTTTTTCCCCCCTTTGTTTTCCCGTACCTCGGCCCATCCGCGTCTCTCGCACGCAGCCGCGGGCTGTCTTTTACCCTCGCCCTTCGTTTTATCCATTTTGGCCGTTTTATCGTCTCGATACCGGGGAACCTTCTGCATTCCATGAATATTTTAAGAATAAACGAATCGGAGATCCGGCCGTAGAGCATCGAAGGTTTCGCGGCAATGTCCCACGTTTTATCTTACAGCCTCTCGCGACGCGAGTCTCGTCTGCGAATCGGGAAATATTTTCAGTCAATAGCTGCTATCCTCTCCTCAATCCGCTCACCTCTTTCCTTTTTCTTCGGTTTTTCCAAGGTTAAAACTCGCTTCACGCGCCTACTTTATCGACATCTCCACAATTTTTTCCTCATTTCATTTTATTTTTCCTTATTTTATTTTATTTTATTTTATTTTTCCTTATTATATTTTATTTTATTTTATTTTATTTTTCCTTATTTTATTTTATTTTATTTCAATTTATTTCAACTTATTTTACTTAATTTCATTTTATTCTTGTAGGATTTTAGATCGTCGCGGAATTTCTCCGTCTTTTTCATTCCCAAAATTGACGAAAATAGCCCCAGCGACGAGATATAGCCGCGAATCGTGATCGCGATTCGTTACTCAAACGCATTCCTTGGCCGTTTACTTCTCGCTCTTTTCCGAGGCGACGACGTGCTGCTGATAAATGTGAAAGAGTATCTTGCCAACGCGAGGGTAACCTCGCGTGTCAAGTGTCACGTGACACTTTCCACGGGGTACATTCCGGACGCGACGGAATACGAATAGAGACGCGTCCTCGAGATTCTTCGTCCGTTTCGTCAACCTGTATCGGCCCGAGAATTTCGACGCGAGATTCGCCCCACCTTACGCGAATCTTCGTCGACTCGTCGCCGAGGCATCGATCTGTGAAAACCAAACTGCATCCTTCTTTGTTACTACGGAAACGTTAAATAAGTAAATACGAAAGGGAAATCCGTGTTGAACATTTACGACAAAAATGTATATATTAAGGAAAAACGTTCGATACTTGTATTTTAGGCGAGGAAGTAAGAGAGAATCCGGAGGGGAAATTGAGCGAACTAAAATAAATTGAAAACTGCAAATCCTGGGTATATTTAATGTCATCGAATCGCGGTGTTTTGTTTTTTTAATTTTGGTTCGACTTCCCAGAAACGAGATGAAAATAAATAGTCCCACACTGATGTATACTTCACACGTTTGCCTGACGTGTAAAATAAGACCATCGGATACGGAGTATGAAGGGTGCGACGAGAATAGCAAATTGGACGAGCGACAAGCTCTCGTCTGTATAAATAGTAAGATTAGATTGACGAGTTCGTCGCAGTTAGCGGCGATACAGAGTAATTAAATTACGAGGCTTGCCGTTCAACTAGCAGAAAATAGCGGAGAATGACGATGAAAAGTATCGGTTTAACTCGAGGCAGCTATTGCAGCTTTTCACTCTTAACGATTATCCATTTTATTATCATCATTTTTATCACGCATTCCGCTTCGTAGAATAATGAAAACGATCGCCACATTTTCAACATTCTTCGCGAAAAATCGGAAACTCTGCCCCGATCGACCTTCTCGTTCGTCGCGATGCAGTTCTTCTTCCTTTCAAAGCTGCCCCCCCTTTTCCGATCCACCCTACGCCCAATAACCTATCACCTTCGATCGAGCAACGGACAAAGCGCGCCGAGCTTTCAGGAGAGCTTAAGACTTCGTTGCGAAAGCCTCGAATCGACCCTCCTCCATTTTCTAACCTTTCTTCGGCACCCGAATGCTCGTTTCTTCGTACCTTCTCGACCACTCGTCACCCGCCACGCCGGCGTCACTTTATTGATACGTTGTCGGTGAAGGTAGCAAGAAGAAAAAAAATGCAGAAATTTCAATAAACGCGAGTCGATTCGCTGTGCAGGTTTCTGTATTTTTTCAAACTATTCTCTCAAGTTTATCGCGCAGAGGAGCAATTTTTGGATTTTTTACGCATCGACGTATAGATTCGCAGTCATTTTTCAACTCAAATCACTGGTTGTGTAAGCCGTTGCGATAAAATGTTCTCATCAGACGACGTTGCATAACGTCGTTTTTTTCTTCTTCTGCTAGACGGCTGATTTTTTCCAAAGATTGCACAGAGTCGAATGCTTTTTAAGGTTATAATCCCACGTTAAGGAGCGCGCAAATGATTGACGAATCCATGTACGTGCGAGTAATATACAGCCGTATCGTAAAGCACGGCGATAGATTAATCCGGAGATTGCATCGATCACGATATGAGCATAGCTAGTTTGTTAAACCGAGATTAAACCAGTGACACGCTCGATCCGAGAGAAAATTCAAGGAGCGAGGGGCAAGAGTAGAGAAGCAAGGTGCGATACCGGGTGTCGGAGAAAAAAGTACGTGAAATGTATCCTCTGCTATCATTCGCTTCGGAATGTGATTTGGAGTCGAAAAGTTCCTTTGGACGATCTTCGAGCGACGCGTCGTTTCCGAGTTACGACGGAAAGATACTCCCGCGTCGTGACGTCACGGCGCGCGAAAGCGCTGATATCTCGGTAAATACGGGGAATATCGAAAAAGTTCAAAGGCACATTTCGGCGTGGATTTCAACGCTGAATCCGATGGTGGCGAAGCCTACGGGTTTAGCGAAAAAAAATATAAGAAACACCCGGTATATACGGTCAGAAACGCGTCATTTTCAAGTTTTTTTAGGCAATTCAATTTCGTCGAACAGCGTTGAATGTAAAGTAGAAAATTTTATGCGAATACTTGGTTTGGTGGCGAATCTGTTGAATGGGGCGTCAACGGTGGAAAGGTATCGAAAGTTCGGCGGTAGCTCTGACAAATTGGCAAAGTTTACCAGCATCCTACAACCGTAAGAAAAGTTGGGCCACTAGACCTTCGCCCTATCCCTTCTCGTCGTGTTTTTCTACCGTCGTCGCGTTCCCTCTGCCTCCGGTTTCCTCGACCCTAAAAGCTTTTCGTTACAGTCACGGTCAATGCGGCTTCCGGAAGTAGTGCTTGCAACCCACCCGTGCGGATATTGCCGACACGACGTACGGCTTCCGGTTTTACCGAACCCTTACACCACCCGGCAAAATATTAAGGTATACACACCTTTGTTCGGGCAGACGCTTTGTCGTCGAGCGACATTTTCTGGGGAGAAAGGAAGACTCTTTTCTTCGGGATTTACCTGTATACCTTTCATCCTGTCTCACGGAGTTCTTACCTCGTCGCGCTCCTTCCATGCATACCTCAAAGAACTCTGTCCCGGTATTATACGAATATCAGCCTCTAGTCGACAAAACTTCGCAAGATGATCCGATTTATTGGTTATCGAACGAAATGCAATCGTAACCCACGCAATCACGCTCGGCTATCGTCGACAGACCGATAAAAGGATCGTTTGTTCGAGATGGTCTCGCGAGAACGGAGCGCGAATAGGTACGCGAAATACATCACGTTACCCGCGGGTAGAAAGATTGAAAGAAATGGCGGGGATAAAACCGGAGAAACGTGATTCTTCAGAAATCGTGGGTCTTCATCCTGCCGATTCTCCACAAACGCGAACGGAGTATTTATTTCCGATCGAAAACAAAACACGATCGTTGCGTTATCTGTCTCGTATATTCTCCATCTAAACGAGTTCTTCGACGTGATTGACGCGCGTCAACGTCGTCGCGTCACCGCGAAAGATTGATCGTTACGAGGTTTATGCAGGGTTCTTCCATTTCCCGAAGCCACATAATCACTACGACGCTGTGTAAACATGCTTTTCGGCGAGTTCCATAAACGTCGGTTCGACAGAAGTTTGTTCAACGCCGAGTCGTGTATTCCGGCTAATAAAAACGTGATAAGTGTCGTTAGGTCGTGCCAAAATAAAAATTTCGACATCTCTCGTAAAACACGAGTATTCGTAGGCCTACAACGTTCCGGTCGTCGTCGTGGTGCTGTTACGACCGCCCGATACGAACGACCCGATCCAATATTCATGCCTAACAAAACGACTGCACAAACTTCACCTGACCCGCACGAACCAAAAATATCGCTGATCCGATTTGCACAAAAAACATTTTCCCACGGGTCAAACGAACTTGTTGGAAAAATCGTGAATATGTTTTTCGAAAGAAAAAAAAGTGCTCGCGATAAGTCCGAATACAATTTTCACGCTCGAATGCTCGTTCCAAAGGTGGAGGGTAGAATAAAAATGGATGGTGGAAAGTGTAAAAAATAAAAATGGCGGCAACGCGTCGACGGTTAATTCGAGGCTGTGAGATATTCATGGGCCCACGGAAGAGGGTAGGTATAGAACGTGATTTCGCGTCGCCACCCTCCCTCGTGGCGACTCACCCGCGTCGGCCTTTCACTTCCCACCACCCCCCCTCGCCAGTCCTTTGACCCTTCGTTTTGTGAGACCGCACCGCAGGAAAACGTATAGGTATGGAAAAAGTGGAGGAAAGTAGCGAGAAGGAGAGAGATAGAGAGGACGAGCAAGATGGAAGAATGAAAGGAGACGGAAAAAGGGAGAAATTCCGGCTCCCGCGGGAGCTACTCGTCCGAGCTCTTTATCCGCACGTCTTCGATCGCCCCTTTTACCCCTCTTTCTCGTCTCCCGCGGGAAGAACGCTGGGATATCGGTATACAACAACGCGGAGTCGAGTAGACCGTTCGCCGAGACGTTGGAGAAGGAGACGCGAGAAGAGGACGCAAGGTAAGGGGTTGAGGCTTGTATTACTCGAGCGTGACCGGAAGCCTATATACTTTCCATCCCCTCTGCAACGCTCCTCGTTCGCGTTATTTATACCCGCGCGATTCTTTTGAGCTATCGGAAAGGTTTCCGCCGGAATGAAAATCGCCGCAGACAGTGGTTAAACAAAGTGATCGTGATAACAATCGCGCGTAGAAAGAGAAATCGATCAGGGATGCAGAGCTCGAGGAGGCAGCTAGTCTCGGAGTGGGATGATTTTCCAAGGTGAGTCGTCGTTTCGACGTGAAAGAAAAATCAAACTCACGATGTTGAACGAGCCTTCTCGTTATTTTCGCGCCAACAACGTGGCCAGCTGAAACGCATCGTGAAATTCCTTCCAGAGTTTGAGTCCGCGAGGCGAATATTTTCGAAAATCTGTCTAAACATTCCCGCAGCGAAGAAAACTTTCATGGGTCGTCGGCGAATTCTTTGCAGGAAAGACGAAACGTGGCGGAAAATCGCGGCGAAAACTCACGCGGAGTGTTTTTGGTCCCACGGACAGATGTTCGCCGAGGCCACGTGAATTATTCCATTCTGCCCTCTACAATGAATCCGGGTTGGGAATGATCGACAAAGAGTATCGTCAAAGGCGTCGCACCCTTTTCGCGACGTAAGCGATGTCAAGAAGCAAGCAAACAAAAAAAAACAAAACAAAAAAAGGAAGAGGGAGAAGAGAAAAGTACAAGATCCCCAATTATTTGGGGAACGAGCTCGAAGAATAGAGGAAAACGGTTGACGGAGGTCCCTCGCTAAACGATTTTGATCCCTCCGCATGAAAACAGATCCTAGCACGCGACACAAAAAAAAACAAAAAAACGTTGGGGCGAGGAATAAAAATGAAAACAGGGAGGAGCTCTGCTAGGAAAATACACTAGGGCGAGTATGGAAGAGGGAAGGAGGTGGAATAAATATCGAGGATGTAGAAAGTGGTGTGTAGATGCATACGTGTATTGCCAACATCTTAGAAGAGTTTACATTTCGTCGGGACACAACCCTACTTCCATTTTTCTCTCCCCGGGGAAAAAAGCCACCTTTGTCCGCGGTTCACGGTTATTTACTTATATGTATATTTTTTCAGGCGGTTTATCTCGTTTTTTCATTACTCCAAGGAAATCCACTTTTTCGAGACAGCGACAAGCGCCGGTAGCAGCGAAACATTAAACGGCGAAGCGACGTGTCCGAGGCCAAGAGGAGGAGGAGGTGGAGGAGAAGGTGGAAGGAGGTTACGAGAATTAGCCAGGTCGGGCTAGGTCAGCCGTTATGGCCTACCAGCCGTTGGCTGCCGTACGTTGGCGACCACCCGAAGAGAATTGCGGTGGAACTACACACGGACAGTTAATGGAGCTGATTTGAAAAGTTCCAAAGGTTCGCCGCGTGGTGTCTTTATGCAAAGTAGCCAAACGAGACGAAGAACAAGCGAAGAGTAAGCCTTGCTCTCGCGAGGAGACGGAAGAATAACGAGTAGGTAAGGCTCTATCTGTCAGAGTCCGCGGAATAACGAACGCTGATCGTTTATAGGAGTGAAGCTAATTCGATGATTCTCGGCGAACCTTTGCGAAACGTTTGCACCGGTAATCGAGTGAAAATAATCAATTTCGAACGCAAAATGCGACGAGTTAGAGAGCGAGGAATCGCCATCGGGCGAGAAAATTACAGGAGAAAACGAGATAACGAGGAGAAGAAGATCGATGACGTGGAAACGAGGAAAATGGACGAACGTAGAGAGGGGGAAATAATGAATTTAAAGCGTAGAAAAACGAGCGGCCGGCTAATTTGTATACCTTCAAACATTTCGCAATGTTTATCAACAGCCGTTCCGGGAGTTAGATAAGAATTGTTAGCTTGACACGCGCAACTGCAAGCGGCGATAACGACGGGTATAATAATTTCACCTCTAATTACGAATGCAAGAAACTGTTTAACAAAAATAATTTTATACAAACGTTCAGCTATTATTTACGTTCGCTTTCGTGGAAGCGAGCAACAAGTTTGAGGCCCGTAAAAATCGTTCTCGCCTATATTTTATACTTATTTTTTTTCCTCCTTTCAACGAACGATGATAAGGACGTCGAGGCGATGAAACGGAATATTATTTGAGACGTTACGTTATCCTGATACCTAGCATGTAGCCCACGTCCATAGCCGGTTATCTACTATCAAACAACTATAGTTTCACATCGCCAATTAGGCTTATCTCTTCGTTGCGGCTTGCATCGTTACCAACGATAATTAATTCAACGTTTTATATATATATATATATATATATATATATATATATGTATGTATGTATATACATAGATACACACACAGATATATATAATTATGTATGTATATATCTTTGCGCTACCGAGGCACCGACATTTCCTCTAGGCGCGATATACACGCGACAACTTTGGCTCGTTTTCGTTTCCAGGTTCCATAAATTCACGATTCAACGTATCACGCTCATTACCAGTTCTCGAATCTATTCCGCGTTTCTCTTTCATTACTCCAATTCGATCTGGCGTTCAAACTACCCGCGAGTTTGGCTTCTTTTGTTTCGTGCCACACGATTCGCTCGCATTTCGTTCCTCTTTTGTTTCATTTCGTTCTTGTTTTGTTTTTTTTGCCTCCCTCTTTTTTCTTTCCTCGTTTGTCTTCGCGTTCGGATACCGAATTGCCGAATTTTTTGTCACCTAAGAAACGCCTGACGATTAATAGAAAGGTGAACACGTATTGAAAAATCAAGGAAACGCGGCTCTCAACTGTTCGTTGGTTCGGTCACGTCGCGTAAAGGTCGATTCGGGATTCGTTGACGCGTGACGCGTTAAAATATCACAAGAAACGTGGCTCTTTCACGCTACGTCGGTCTCTCAACGCCGTATCAAATCGTTCGATTCGCGGGTAAAAAGGTGAAGATAGGAGAGAGATTTGGTCGTCGTTGCTTTTTTTTACCTGGATAGTAGTACGGATGACCACCGTGAGACGGATGTATCATCGGATGAGGTGCACGAAAATCCATGTTTAATTAACGTTCGTCACGGCACTATTCTTACTTCACACCACTTCTCACACACATAGCAGCTGGCGGCGGCGGCGGTGGCAGTAGCAGTAGCAGTAGCAGTGGCAGTGGCAGCGGCGGTGGCGGTGGCGGCAGCGGCGACGCACGAGAACGGCGAAGGGAGTCGCCGCCCCAAGTTTTTTTTCCCCCGATCGTTTCACCGGGTAGCAGCGATTAATCAACGGGCAACGTTCGTCGAGATGGACGAAATAAAAAAATAGTCCCTTTGTTCTCGCGGTCGAGTGAACTCGATCTCCCGAAAGGAGGGAGGGGGAATCGGCAACAAAAAGATATTCACGACGGGGACGTTGATCTTTTGTCAGTTGGCCATGTAACGAGTCACGCCTAACGATTCTTCGTAATTGGTTAATTCATGGAACGGCGTCGTCCCATAGCCGAGAATTTGTCTGTTATTACGTACAACTTTTATAATACTTTGCACACTAATCACGACTTAATTGGCTCTGACCGTAGCGACCGACGCGGCAGGTCGCGCCATTACGTTTAATTGACTGGATGCTTCGTTGCCGTCGTTGTTCCAAAGAATCGTTAAGCTTCGACGCGGTTTTTTTCTATTTTTTTCTTTCAATTTTTTCTTCCCCGCGATTTTTTCTCAAACAAACCGATTCTCCGCATAGAACGAACGTACACACATCCGTGCGTGCACATATACATACATATATATATTCTCATATATATTCTCATATATATTCTCCACACGTTGTTCGTCTTCACCTCCTATCGCATAGTTCCTACCGCGTTTCTACTATTTACCGAACGAACAGCACTTCGCGCGGCTACGGACTCTCGCACTCTCTCTTCCTCTCTCTTCGCTCGGTCGACGACGAACCGCCGCGTATGGATGGTTGATCGACGCCGTTACACGGAGACTACCGCGCGCAGCAGCTGCGCGTGACAGCGCGTGTCAACTACCGTTTGATGTACAACCGCGACACGACGGCAAACGACCAGACGACGAAGGCGGCTGGCGTTCGACTGAGACTACGAATAGTCACGAGCAGCGTACGCCGAAGCCGAAGCCGAAGCCGAAGAAGGGACGTGGCCGATCGACGCTTCGTTGCCCTTCCTCGACGCTACTACCGCCCCTCGCGCCCGCCGCGTCGATCCCTCACCGCGTAGCGTCTCTCGCAGCCATCTGGCGCTCAAACGGCACGCGCGCTCCACCGGCAAACCGACTACCTATCTCTCCCTCTTCGCGATCGCTTCGGTGCTCCGGCCGCGACGATCCTGTTCGAGTACCTAGTCGTGGTTACCGGCACTACTACATCCTTCCTTCCTTCCTTCCTTCGTTCTGCCCGTCGACGTTTCTCAACGTCAACCTCGCCTCCCCCCGCCCATGTCTACGTTCGCCGCGGTAATTCCGAATACGGCATATTATTCGCGTCTCAAGGGCCAACGGAGAAGGGACCGACGACGACTCTGACAGGTGTATCGTTTACGAACTTTCTCCACGTTGGTACATTTTCGCTCCAGCCTTGTGCTCTCTCTCTCTCTCTCTCTCTCTCTTTCTCTTTCTCTTATTTCCCACCCGATGCTCGATTCTTCGTGAACGAAACATTACGACTGAGATTGATAATCTAAGATAATAGAACGGATTTCTTTCACGCGGAATGAAAAAACGTTCGCAACGGATACGATCACCTTAGTTTAGCCACGCTATAAGACACGCCTCGAGGACTACGAGTGATGGAACGACCAGAGCGGCGTGAAACGCCAACGTCAAAGTTTCAAGGGGTACCAGGTGTTAGGTCACCACCCTGGAAATTATACGAGACATTAGCCGGTCAAAGTCCATATTTCTCATCTACGCGCTGTTCCACGTAATTCGTTAGAAAACTGTACAAATTCTTCTATCATTTCCGATAGTTTTTGTCAAATTTTCCCACTTCTTAATCATCGTTAAAGAAAATGAACAGAGAAATATTACTCGAGAAGCCAATACCGTGAATTCAAGAATTTCCCAGGCGTCTCGATGCTACGCGTTCGGCAACGATGAATTAACGTCATCCGCAATTCTCATTTTACCTGGTTGACACTGAAATAGCCGTCCATATCTCAAACTGAATATCTTTGCATCGATACATTTCTCATACGTACAGAAAGTACAAACTTTGTTGATATTTCTCTAACATCGTTTTCATACGAATTACGTACCCCGCATTAACGTAGACGGACAGTTTTCTACGTAATAATCGAATCAATATTATTTGTTCATTTTTTCAGAGTTCTGGCGTGTAAAAAAAGAGAGAAAGGGCCTTTTTGCATCGGTCGCTACGTGATCGCCGAGGAGCCCCAAACATTTGCACGATTCAACCTCTCGTAATACGTGACCGCAACGCTCGAGGGACAGCAGGACCCTCCTGCTCCGGATATATGATACGAGAGTGTGTTACCGTTGGTCGTAACGTTCGCGCGTTCAGTTCGTCGTGTGGAAATTTGATGTAAAGTAGTATAGGAGAAAGAGGTTCGCAGCCCGAGTGTAACGCGAACGCTTTGTGAATACTCCGCAGAGCCGCGCGAGTCCTTGTGACAGAGAGAGAAAGAGAGAGAGAGGAGAGAGAGAGAGAGAGAGAGAGAGAGAGAGAGAGAGAGAGAGAGAGAGAGAGAGAGAGAGAGAGAGGGCGAGGAGAGCGAGTGAGAAAGACGGCTTTCGCCTACCGGCTTCGGGGGTCGTCGGTGGCGGATAGACTGTTGGCGGATTCTCGAGTAAGAGAGCCGCCAACAGGCGGGTGTCTGTCGAGCAAAATCAATGCGTGCCGGCGACAGAGAAGTTGCCACGACCTCGGCGTCGCGACACCCCCTCGACGCCCTCTTTCGACGCGCGGCGACCCCTCGGTGATCCGCCGCAAGCTCCACTCTGCGCCTGACAAAAACAACGCGACTCCGCACGATGCTTTGCCCCCAGGGGCTAATAAGCTATCTAAGCTGTATTATTTTTATCACGCTCGACTCCCGACGTTTTGCCAACCTGAACGAAAGGTGACGCGTGACCGATATAGGACTACCTGGATTTGTCTCGCGTCAAGCACCACCACCTGGCGAATTATTTCGCGCGAGCGTCGTTTGTGCGATTGATCGAGTCGCGAGGGTAACGATAACGCGTACAACGACACACCCGGAGGCTTTCGCGATAACGATTGATAAATTCGTACGATTAATACGACAAAATCTCGGGCGGGTATCGCGTGAATAATTCAGAAGGTTAGAGAAGGTGTCGCTCGCGGTTGAAAGAAAATCTCTGCGAGTCGTTCGATAAATATGTAAAGATAGCGCATGAGCTCGGGAATTTACTTACGCCGAGTGCTTTCGCGTTCCGACGACCACGTTGGCGACGAGAAGTTTGAATCTTATAGGAAAAAAAAACTGGATCGATACAAGACGATCTTGCATGTCGCGTTGCGATTATTCAAAAAAAAAGAGAAGAAAAAAAACGAAAGAAACACCTTACGAGAAGTGTCCGTTTCACATTTCATTCGTTATTTTCCTTGCTACACTGTTTCCACGAAATAATAAAAAAAAAAGTAAGCCGCAAATTCCGTTCAATTTTTTTTTTCGCGGTTCAATTGTATCGGATAAATTTCCGTTAATCTTTGTTCTCTGGCCAGAAAAACAGGTAAAGAAGTTTGTTACTTCTCGAGTAGCCGATGAACAGCGAACGTTTCGTTTTTGAGTTGAAGGAAATTGAAATGGATAAAATATTATCGCACGTGTTCGTTCCAGTTGGGAAGGATCACCCTGTACATACATGTATTATAGAGGCGCGAAGCCGGGAGCGGCGTGAAACCTCTCCTCGATTAATAATTGAGCCGAACGCGTCGAGCACGCGACTATACGTCGCGCGTATCGCGTCAGGAGGGCAAATGTCTGGAGAGTGAGAGAGTGTGTGAGTGAGAGAGAGAGAGAGAGAGAGAGAGAGAGAGAGAGAGAGAGAGAGAGAGAGGAACGGTTGATAGTTATCAGTAGAGTACGTCACGTGTAAAATTACGGTACGACGTATAACGACGGCGCGGGTCTTATTCTATGGTCGTTCCGACGCGTTTTACGATTTACGCGCTGTCGAATATAAATACAAATATAACCCCGACGATCGTTTCTCGCTTCGTCCTTCGAATCCAACCTTCGCTCGGTGCAAGTATCGTCGCGTCGCCTCGAAAAACTGCACCCACGACCGGGATGGCATACGAATGGCGTTCGCTGTTTATTTCAGCGGTGGAGAAAAGCACATGTATTTTTATTCGAGCAAATCAACGACTAGATGGGAATAGAAATAGAGAAATAAACGTAAGAAGCAGAGTGGCGCAGACCACGGAACACAAAAAACAGAATATAGCAATGACGAGGGAAACAAATGAGAAATCAGGGGAAAAGAGGATCGAACAAACGAGGAAATAAGTAACGGCGTAAAGAGGAGGTGATAAGAAGGAGGGAATAAAATGGATGGTAACGAGGCGTTTTTCAGAAATGTTTTTTACCGAGCGATCTGAGATACGCGTGATATATGACGACTGCGCGTCCGGTCACAAAGCGGCAAAAGGATCCTTCGGAAGCGGGCAACCAGCAGCAACTCGATGACGCGGCAATATCGATTACGAAAGGAGGAAACCGGCGGGTGCCACGGGTCGAGGCTAGGGGTTGAAACGGTCGTGGGTTACGAGGGGTGAGAAATCCCCTAATTCGAATTTAGGTGTCGGTCGGGTGAGCTAGCGCAATGCGGTGTCATGCTGCGGGCGGCCGAAGCTCGCTCCCTCTTTCTCTCTCTCTCTTACACACACATACACTCTCTCTCCCTCTCTCTCTCGCGCTCCCTCTGTTCCTCCCATGTTAGCGCTGGGCTGTAGGCTCCGCGTATGCCTTTAGCCCGTCGACGGGGTCGCGAAAGGTGTGTACCCAGTCAGCTAATTGTGGTGACACGAAGAGATTGAGCGTACCGCGAGCGTCGCAGAAGAAAAAACATTTGTTATTATTTAAAAAATTTACCATAATAAATGAGCGTATCCCGCTGTATATTAGCGATACGTAGCAATTGATTTACGAAGAAAAAAAATCAATCCGGGGTAGCAAAAAAATCTGTTTATTTTAGATCCCAATGCAAATTCGTGTCGTGTCAATTTAGTTTTGGTTTCGGAGAGTGAAAAAAAAACTAGGTACTAGATTGTAATTTCTGATTGTGCAGTTTGTTTGCCCGCGACGTTCCAGAGGAACACGTTCCGCATCCATAATTGCGTACCCAGTCAGTTAATTGTGGCGACACGAAGGGATTGAGCGTAGCGCGACCGTGGCAGAAAAAAGGAAAGAAAAAAAAAGAAAAAAGGTGGCGGTGCACCGAGAGTGTCAAAGTTGGTCGTATGTACCTTTGAAAAAGCGTTGTAGTTTTTTTTCTCGCTGCGACGAGGAGTTTGATTCGCGCGGAGGCGATAGAGAAGCGGACTCTCGTTGTCATTGCGCGATCGGATCGCTGGCAGAGTACGCTCGATAGTTGGCAAAGTGTAGAGTTACGGAACATATTTCAAGTGCGCAAGTTTAAACCGGATAGCGAGGTCGGGGATCAAAGGTTACATTCGTGGATAAACCAGCGTCACGTGACCACGTTGAATCTTCGCGGAGAACCATCGGGTTCAGGGGTGAAATTAGCAGCTGATATATCATCTGGAGATATTGCGATGGAAAGCGACGAGCGCGCCATTTCCATTCCCTGCTGTTCGTTTTTCCCGCTCCATTTCGCGATTTCTCGATCATTTATCGCGTGTTGTTCGGCGATTTGTAGAAATGTTCATCATCGTACAGGGTGTCGGCAATCGAAGTGTGGACTTCGATATCAGATGAAATTCCGGTCGAAACGTTTTCACCGATGTGTCGTGCTTATCTGCGCGTTTTCGGGAATTTTCGACGCGTATATATTGGACAAAGTTCAGTTTTTTTTTTTTTTTTTTTTTTTAAAGTTGTTCGTTTTTTTGAGACACCCGGTACGTGTGCCAATTTCAAATCGATACAACGGTGATTTAGCGGACATTTTGCGGGGGAAAAAAATCTATAAAAATGGAAAACGGACAGCAAAGGTTGATGTGGAATGGGCACGTCGATGGGTGATGAAAAATGGAAGGTGAAAATAATTTCGTGAAATGTTTCTCGCCTCTGCTTCGAAATTGTAATTGATGCGAGAGTTATGTAAAGATGTTTGAGCAGCTGGATATTCATCGCGTCAGGCCCGCTCGTCAAATATAGTAGAAATGAACAAATAAAAATGCACGATCGCGTAACGAGCATATTCTCTCACGCCGTGACATTTTCGGAATCCGTATACGTATATTCATGTATATTTTTACGGCTCGATGCTTGAGCGACCGGCTCGTGTAAACATCCTCGGGAAACTACTAATCGGGCGACATCGATACGTTCATAAATTTGACTCGCGTTAAGAATCAACTTTCGAATCATTTTCCCAACCGATTCGACGTACGCGGAGATGGGAAGAGATCAAATGCGATAGAAAAATCTATCTTTTGAAGAAACACCGCCGAATAAATTACGAAACCAAATATATCAGGTATCACGCTAATAAATTCCTCCGCAACAATGCATTATCGGCTCGGTATAATCTTCTTTGCCAAGCAACGGGCCACAATTTTGATACTTCTAAACAAGAATCTTCGTTTAATATATTATAAAATTGTTTATTTTCCGTTTTTTTTTTATTTTAATAAAAGTGTGTAAAAAATGTACTGATCTAAGGTAGGTAAAAAAAAAAAAGAAAAAAGAAAAAGAGGAAATTTCGAAGAGCATCGAGAGTTGATTTCACGCATCGCACCGTTGACCCGTTTTTCGGGAGCCTATCGTGTTCGTATATCACTGTGGCGGGCACATTTGTGCGTACATCGTATATTTGCAGAGTCGGAATAGAAGAAATTGAGGATGGAAAAAGGTGAGGTTCTCGTGGGGGATGGAATCTCGGATGGCGGGACGATCGCTCGAAGCGACGGAAACTTAAAGTGGAGGCAACGTGGCCTGGAGTGAGCAGATAGCGTTGAAATACGGGCAGATAACCCAGGGTCTGGCAAATATTATACCTCCGGAGTCTTCGTGTACGGCGCTCGCTCTCTCCCTCTCTCTCCCTCTCTCTCCCTCTCCCTCCCCTTTGGTTGGTTAACACTCCCCCAGCCCAGTCTCCGTTTCCCTCCTCGTCGCTATTTCCACTTCACTTCGTTCCGTTTCAGGAACGTTTTAATTTAAAAAAGTGCGCCCGTGTAAAGTATGCGCGAGATAAAACTTCCCGAGTTAATTTCGCCCCGGTAACGGGAGCCTCAAAGGAAAACTGGCAATCAGAAACGGAACCCGTCGAGATTCGCAGGTAAAGCGCGCGGGGAGGAGACGTTAATAAGGGAGTGAGAAAATCCGAGTGGTTCCAATTTCGTCAACTCGCTTCGTCAAAGGCGGAAAAACACCGGAGACTTCAAGTGAGTTGTTAGCGCTGAGGGGGAAAAATACAACAACAAAAAATACAAAATGCAGAAAAGAAATACAAAAAAGTGATTTGAAATTTTTGTTTTGTTTTGAAAATGAGAACGATGGGGGTGGAAGTTGGCAGAAAACGAAGGGCGGGGGTGCAACTTATTATTGGGGATTAGCTTATGCGTTTGCCGAACACGGGGCGAGCTACGAGACAGCGGAACGTGGTACAAGAAAAACGTGCTTAATGACCGTAAAACTTGTTTACTGGGTGCATCTCTCCTACGGCTGCGGGTCAAAGTGCGTCGATGAGCGATGCTCTATGTACAAAGGTTCGTGGGGTAGCGATGCTGCACGAACAACGATCGATTAATGAATAAATTAATTACATGCTGCGAGATAAAATCAAGAGCCTGTAAACGAAATCAGAGGCGCGGCAGCGAAGCATAGTTCAAAGCGCTAGATTTCATCACGTCGTAGAGAACGTTCATCGCGAGGGCGTTCGCGATGAAGATGATACGAGAGGAAGAAAAATAAAGAAGAAGCCGAGAAAAGAGGAAGAAAACGGATGGGAAACAGCCAAAGAATAAATAGCTACGCGGAGGAGTGTGAAAAAAATAGGGGAAAAGGAAAACCGGAGAGAGCAAGATGTACGTAAACGTAGAAGAAATATGGCTCGGTGTTTTGTCATGATAGGCTTAGGCTACTGTGACAAATACGAACCGCTTCCGAAAAATACACAAATCGTAAAGTGTGAGGTAAGAATAAAATAGCCTCGTCGTTTCTTATCTAGCTCGTTTCCTGTCCACGTGATAAATGATAATAATCGTCCACCTATTACGTCTATTGCTAAAATGTTGAAAAATCAACGTTACGTTTTGCAATCTATGTACCTGCCATTCGATTGTTTCGCTGATTTTCACCGGCAAGGTAGTTTTTTTTTCTGACGACATATTTTCGACTTTTTCCGTACGTGTACTTTGTTAGCCGAGGAAATGTGAGAATATTTTGAGGCAACGTGGTTTAGAAAAATTCGTGGAAATATTTTCCACCAAATGGGTGGCTTCTCGACGAATTTTATTGGCTATTCGTTATTCCGAATGCGAAGACCATAAAACCGAGGCGTCGAAATGGTTTGCTCTTTCACGAGGCTTGATGGTACCGCTCATCGCGGCGGCATGTATCGATGCGCGTTTCATGTCGGGTGGAAATTGATCGAGCTATCGTTAAATTACGAATTTTTGTTGCGTTGGTTTTTTATTATTATTCTTCGTTTTCGCGTTCGCTCGTGGTAGTTCAAAGTTCGAATTCGTGTCGAGTGCACGTCTCAACGTCGGATGAATTTTTTAATAATTCAATAAATTATTATATTTACGACGCTCGTTATAGTTCTGGCGAAAATAACCATCGCTCGAATGTTTGTATAACTTAAAACTATTTTCGTCGTTCGTGCCAGCCGTTTTAACGGTTCGAGAAATCTCCGAGATCAAACATTGATTTTCAGTTGAAAAAATACACACTTTGAAAAGCATGCTTTTGAAATTTTCGAGCCTCGTAAAAATGTCATACTTCATCTTAGGTGATGTAAACCTGCGTTTACAGTGTGATATTTTATTTTCACTCACCTTGATCTTTTTCCGACAGCTTTACCGGAATTTTCTTATCGGGCGCTTTTGGCGAACAGTTTTTCCTTGCAGGTCGAGGCGCAAACGTCGGTGGTACCTGAAATAAAAATGATTACTAATGCAAATTGTGTAGTAGAAGGATGTTTCTAAAATAAGAATAACGTTATGATACGACAAATGTTCTAAATAAAAAATAACAAAATTCATAACAGTGTAAACATATGTTGCAATTATTACGAGACGTTGATAAATTTATACGATAGTCTATGAAATATTAAAGCCAGGAATTTTAAATTGAGGTTTACTATCCAATATTATCAGGTCGTACGAATCGTTGTTCGTTTTCCAGCTCTAAACGTGTATATTATTTATTATATTGTACGTAATACGAATAAATTTCGTTTACTCTTTCGGTAATTATAGAAGAATTTTGATCACGGTGCGTAGATAATTCTGTGAGAGGCTTACCACTTTTTCTGATCGTTCTCCGGACGGTAGTCTAGCAACTGAGGCGTCAGGGCTATTTTCCGGCGGTGGCTCTTGCACGATCCAATTGTAGGCTCGTTTTTCGACTGGTAATCCCCATCTTTCGTATTCCAAGCTCTGGGTCCTCAACGTTTCGTAACAGTCGAGGCAAACGACGGCAAAATCACCGTTTTCGAGTAGTAAACTTTTCTCAGGCTGCCCATGGAACCTCAGGAATGGGAAATCTTTGACGGGAAGCGCTCTGACTCTTTTTCTGTAAGTCGTGATGCCGCATACGTAACAGCAGTAATCGTGAGTGTTGTATTGTCTCTCTGCCGTACTGATTTGTTGCCCTCCCGAAGAGTTTTCGTAGCGTCGCCATTGAGCGAGCAATGAATGGTAACAAAATGTACAGACGAGGGCTGAGCCATCGTCTCGTAGCTGTTCAGCGTTCGGAGGCGACTGGTGGCGTAACAATTCGGGGAAAAATGGTGCGTTACGACCTTGAGGATGACCGTACAAAACTCTTGCCAACGTCAAATCGCTGTGCAAACCGCACAGAAAACAATATATGGAACTACTCGAGGTGCCAGGATTGCTGCCAAACGTTCGGTCCGAACTTGAACTTGGCGGCGTGGCGACGGAACGACTGACATCTCCATTTGGATGCGATGTGGGAATATCGTACCTGAAAAACGAACAAGCAAATTACGTAGATTCGATACTGAATAAACGTATTAGATTCAGCGATGTTCATCGTAGAAAATAACGAATCACCAAAAATTGATGAAAACCTTGGTGTAACAAATGAACAGTATCCCGATGTATATTGGTTGTTGGAAGCAATTAATTCGCGAAGAAAGAGAAATCAATCTGGAGTAACCAAAAAAATATATTTATTTTAGATTCTAGTGACAATTTATGTTGTGTCGATTTAGTTTTAGTTTGAGAGAGTGAAGAAAGCTACTAGATTGTAATTCTTATTTGGAATTTCTTATTGTGGAAGTAAGCGAACAGTAACTGGTCGATGATAAAAAACAAACGCAGTTTGTTTACCTGCGACGTTCCAGAGGGACACGTTCAGCATCCATAGTTTCCCATTGGTGAGCCAAGCGATTGACGCAGTGGTTACACGCCAAGACTCTTCCATGGCTGTCCATACAAGCATTCTCAGATGTACGAGCCATTCCCCTCAGACAAGGAAAATGCATCGCGTGGGAATTCATTCCTTCAGGACTAGTCGAGAGCCTATAATTGATGGTAGAGAAAGAAAAAGAGAAAGTTAGGAAGCTAGTTCGGGAAACAAATATTGCTACATTGCCGAATAAATATTCGCGGATCTCTTAGATTTCGCAGAAAGTTCTAAATTCATGATTTGGACATACCATTCCATGTGGTTACGAGGATACAATCGTTCGCAAATGTAGCATCTGTAGTTCTGGCCCGGCGTGACTGTTCCATTTTCAACTGGTCCGTTGTGCGGTGAGTTTCTTTGTCCCGATGATGACGATCCTTTGACAACTACGCTACGCTGCTTGTTTGCCGCAGTTGTCGACTTGTTCAGATCGTATGGTTTGAAACGGATATCACTGCCGGCTGAATTTGCTGGGGATTTTGGGACGGCTGGCCTCGTTGATAAACTTGCTACAATCGTCGATTCATTAGTATTTGCATAAACATCAAAATGTAAAACGAGAAACGAGTTGTCTTTAAAAAAAAATTAAAAAAAATAAAATAAAGATTAATGACAATTCAATGCTATCACCAATGTCCAAACATGATTTCGATTTACGCCTCACCTGGCTGCTTCAAATCCGAACTTGGAATCGCTGGTTGTTGACTTTCTGGGTTTTCACCACCAAAAACCTGTTGCTTCTGCGGAATGGCTTTGTAACATATAGAACATACTTGAACCATTCCTTGAGGACTAATGGGACTAGCACCGGGAGGAGGTTTCAGAGAACAAATGAACGGGAAATAAGCTTCCTTTTCCGGATTCGAGCAAGAATATAAGAGTCTAATACTAGATGACGGATACTCTAGGGCGCAAGTGTAACAAATAAACGTCGTCGTCTCCACGGCTGTTGTGTGCCGCTTTCTCAGCGTGTAATTTCTATCGTCGTGTGGAACCCGTTGACGACTGTAGGCCTTCCATTGTTGCAGTAGATGACTTTGACACGCGGAACATGCCTGTAACAAGATATCCTCCACGTCAGAACACTAAGCGATTCAAGGAAGATCCAAGCGTATTCGTCGAATGACTGTATTTTCGCAAAGTTGAAACGAGCTATCGAGTCCCGAATTGTAAAATCAGTGGAGGAGAAGGATACTCACTTGTACTCGCCCAGCACTATCCATCGGTCGACTTCTACTTGGTCGCGGATGTAACATCAGCGAAGGAAAAAATGGTGGTGGACTGGAGGCGGGATGCGGCAGTGGTGGCAGCTGTTTCGCTGCTATATGATTCAGCGAACCTCTCTTATACTCGTCTCCGCAAACGTAGCACACTTCTGTCACTGAATTTTTGTCAGGCATTGATAAATCTAATATATCCGTGCCGACGCTGGACGTGGATCCTCCGCTGTAGATAGCTGCGTAAGAAGATAAATTTGGTAAATATATTTCCAATACTTAATAAAACCACACGAAGCATTAAATTGTCTTAATATTATGAACAGACTAATCGAACAAATTCAATTGTATTTAACAGTTCGACCTATATATTAATCCAAATGGATCGGATACATCGAGAAACCATGTAGACATTATCTTACCGACATGTCAAAAATAATCTTTCTATCATTCAATGTGATAAGTTGTAACATTGATTTGATTTGTTACAAAAAAATGGTGATCAATGATCGGCAGAAACTTGATTGTTGTGAAAAAAAATTTGTGTTGTCGATGTTTCAACGATGCGAATGATGAAATATCAGGCCTTGCTTCGAAATACTGTTTTATATGTCTGATGATTGTGAAGCTATTGCGTCACGATTCATTTTCTTAGATGACATTGAAACATAAATATATTTGTGATTCTGAAAGTATTACGAATACAATAGATAATTGGAGACTAGCGTGGTATTATTATGAAGTCATACCAAATACCTGATATAGAGTGTAGCGAAGAATGCGTCAAGTGGCAAAGTTGAATCGGTATGATTTTTCTCCGGAGTAAATATTACCGCAATCTGTAGTAACGTTATCTAACAATATGTTAGAGGTTACCATTCACTCTTATTTATTGTAAAATTATTGAACTTTGGCTAAGAACTATTTTAATTATATATTTCACATGTACAGTTTGAACACGCACGATAATCAGACGATGTGGAAAAATACAAGCGACGAGACTAAAGTAGATGGTTGATCAGCCGTAAATATTTCTCGACAATTGAAAGAAACTAGTTTTGCCCAGAAATTCAAATTTTCTTATCAACATTCACATGAAAATTACGCGACCGCCTATGAGAATTATTTAAATGGTAATCAACCCGAATTCACATCCACGATCGGCTAATTTAAAAGAAAAAAGAGAAAACGGTAGTAAGGTGAATAGTTTATAACTGAACGCGCAGAGAAACACAGAAATATTCGTATAAACCTGATAAGTTCAACTGTAATGCAATTTTTCAAAAATTCACCACTATTCCAAACGTTTATCGACACAGCCACCTTCGTACGTATTGCGCTACGTGGATGCAATAAACAAACCGTTTCTTTGTACCGCGTCTTGGAAATACAGCAGAAGAAATGGTTTACTTGACCTTAGATAAAAACCCAATTAAACTGAGAGGTCAATTAATCGAGGAATCTCTCGCTCTCAGATTTACGTCAGCCTGAAATGCTACGCTTTCCAAACTAATTCGCAAAATAATTATAAAGCGGAGATTCTTCGATTTCACTTCCATACGATCCTTTTCAATTTCCTTCCTTTCTACTTCCTGTCGGTGCCAATTAATAAAAACCGACATCTTGGAACTAATATGGAAAAATATCATTGCGCAAAAAGGGCAAATAGTTGATGTGAAATATGCAACATTACTTTTTCTGAATGTTTCACCTTGGTGGAAATCTCTAAGAAATTCGATGTTGGTCGCGGACAATAAAACATTTCTCCAATCGATTTCTATAATTGAACATTAAAAAGTTAGGTGAGTTCGGTCGAGATCACACTTGCGCAACGATTAGCAACACAGCGCCAACGTAATACTTGGATAATTCATTAGTTAAATAGTTCGATCGTTCGACATTTACTCACAACTACCAGCTAAGATTTCACGTTTATCCCTTCTTTAACTTTACATTCGAATTCATATTTAAATAGAAACAACGGTGACAACAGTGTAAGATATGCAAATGAAACGCGGTGCTCGTTTCATATTTCTACAATCAAATTAAAGGTAAGTGAATACATTTTGTTCGTGACTCTTCATTTTGTGAATCGATGTATCAGTTGTGTATAATTTCCAACCAGAAGTACACGTTAATAAACCAACTTCAGATTCTTCAAGGTTAATTCAAATATACTAGAGGGGCATGTGATACGAAATGCAATTTGATATCACAATAGTGCTACATCTCGTTTGATCCCTAAGGTGGAGGCGATACTTGAATTTACATGGTTTCTAGGTATTATTCATCGAATAAGTTTGTATATGCTTCTGTATTGGTTTACTCAAAATCTCTTATCAGCAGAAAATAGTTCGAGTATCGTTAAACGATATCTTAGGCTAAAACGTGAATTTTTTCGAAGCCCGAAGGAACATTGATCATGGCTATACTTATCCTCCTACCATCTTCCAGATGAAATAAGATTGATTGTGCGAGAGAGGAGGAGATGTTGGATATTTACCTTGCGGTTGAGGTGGTAGACTAGGTTGCGGTGCGGGTGAACTTCTAGGAGCATGTCTTAGATCTAAAGCTGCTTCATTTGAGATCCTTGATTCTTCGATGGCTTGCCGAGGACTCTGTATCCTTTGATGCGGCGACTGCAGCCTCTGATGCGGAGACTCCATAGTCAGTCTTGCCTGTTCCAAGTGCCGTGAAGGATCCATGGCATTTGAATGCGGTCTGGGTAATTCGACCGAGTTGGAGGGTGGCCTAGATTGGTCGACTCGCGGAGAAGGCGAGCTGACCGGTAGCCTCGGAGAAACGCCAGCCGGACGATTTTCTTGCCTAGGTTGGGTCGGCTGGTCGTTGGTCAGCCCCAAAACTTGGGCTGCGTATTCTCCTTGCAGCGCCATTTCTGCTCCGGTAAAAGGCCCACCATCGCACCGTTTCAACCAATAGATTCTCTGACTGTGAGGACTGGAATTTCTCTCGTGATTTTCCCATTGCTGAAGCAACACCGCGTAACACAAGCTGCAAGCTCTGACAGCGCCGCTCCTCGGTTCTTCGGCACGGTATCCTCCCGGAGGTTTGTGCGATTCCAGAAATGGAAAATAAGGTTCGTTACTTCCCCCTTGGCTCGGTTTCACGCGGAGCCAATATTGTTCGTTGTGACCAACGGTACCGCAAACGAAGCAAATTTTTGGACTCCCGCCTTCGTCCGAAGGCAGCGATATGCTTGGTGGATGTACTAGAGATTGCCCTTCAAGTCCCGGCTCAGTTTTCACGTATAACTTGCTTTCCATCATGTCAGGAAACCATTGAATTAACTCGTTCGTTGCTTGGAATATTTTCTAAAGTCACGTGTGCTCATCCAACATAGGCGAACGATTGTTTTCCTGCCTTCCTGAATATCTGGAAAATTAATAAAAAGTTAACCAGATTGAGGAGAAGCAGTTTTTGTGCATACCCTAGAAGAGCATTTACAATAATATGTTTGCTGAAAAATAAATGCGTTACATGACCTCTCAAGACAAGTGGTTCAAGTATCGTTGAGAATAGAACTGTTTTTACTAATTAGCATATCCTTCAAATGTAACAAATGAGATGACAGGTAGCAGATGGTTGCGCTACTTGAGCCAACAGCAGATAAGAGCAATCGAATTGATACGCGCGAGTCATCAAATTCAACTAAAAATTAACAGACTATCGAGTTGTTTGCTCTCGCCGAGTAATGTTTGGATAATGATTAGTCTCTCGAGCCCGGGCTATGTACAAAGTACTGTGACATACATAGTAATTGCCATTCTTGTATATGATCCAGACCTGCGCAATGCACTTCAAAGGACGGTATCACATTTGTCTGGTAGGAAAGAAAAAAAAATTTCATCACTTCAAAAGCCATAGATATGAGTTGCAAGATATTTCTTTTCAAATTTCATCCAATCTACTGAATACTGAAAGAAATATAGATTTAATTGTTTCTTTGAGAATCAAATATTGAATCTCGCGTTCGTTGAGATAATTTCACCGAGACAAAAGTATTCACAATTCTGATCGAAAGGCTTGCTTTGGTTTTCAAACTTATCTACACGTCATATCTACAACCGAAACAGTTGTAAAATGCTTTGCTATAATAAAACTTAACAGTGTTGACATCTCGAGTACTTTTCAGCCAAATTCTCAGGAACTCCAAGAGGTGGCCAGAAATTTTCTGATGTAGATATAGAAAACAAAACAAAATTCAACCATAAATAGTAACCAAATCTTGTAATAAAATTCCAACAGAAAACGATAATCGAGGGTACAAATATTATTATAGGATATCATGTTCGATCTTCGAACAAACGAAGATGAATATTTCATGTCTTGGGCAGGTAACCAGTTGATCGTAAAACAATCCAAAATATCAAGCATTAAGAGATCAGCTCTATTGACAATGATTTCGCGAAGTACTATTATTCGCTTGTTTATCACGCGTTTGATAAAATTTTAGGGTCATCTAAATAATCTTTGATTGAAATGGACAGAAAGTTTCAAGCGAGGAAAAACTTGGCAAGCCAACAATTTCGAGCACAATTGTGCAGCTCGAACATAACCCCAGAAATGGAATGCGTTAGGACCTCGACGCCGCGAGTGCGAAACAGAACGATGATTGGCGATAAAAAAACAAAACACATTCGTGGCGTGAAATTGTTTTAACAGCCATGGATGAACGATTGTAAGTGGAAGGTGACAGAAAGAGTATAAAAATTATCACCTAACGGGGATCAGCATCGTCAAGGCGTTCGGACCGATGGGAGTCTCGTGGAAATATGCGTTATCAAAGGTAGGATGAGGTTTGGTAGTTGATTTAAAAGCGGTTGTGCAGGTATATCGTTCTTATTGTATGCAAATGAATTATATTTGGGTGCAGCTGTGACCTCGTTCCCCGTAACGAGACGAGTATAAAACTAGTGACATTCCGAGAGTGTTGTTGAAAAACATACGAGAATGTCTGACGCGAGGATAACCTTTGATAGAGGCGAAATCAGGTTTAACTAGCCCCAACGAAAACGAGGAGAGTCGAACTAGTTTGGGCACAATGGTGGCAGAGAGAGGCGACGTTCGTTAATCGACGACGCGTAAATCACCCCCGATCGCGACGTGAAGAAAATGATAGGTGCGTAACGATGTTTGGTTCGATAAAGAACGTCGACGAAAATGGTGCGGGGGGAAAGATGCGAAATTGGATCGAGCGACGAGTGTAGTGTAGAGGAACGATCGAGTGCACACTGGCGGATGGCTTCCGAAATACGCGACCGGAATTGAGTCGGGTCTTTGTTGCGAGTCGATTCACTTACGTTAGTATACGTTTATACGATTCTGAGACAATAAAACGTCATCGTCGACAGTATCGCGAGGGCCAAACTTCCAAACGTACGCCGGTTAGAGGAGCAGACCGCTCTTATCTCGGCTCTCTAGTCTCTTCCATAAGTTCCCCAGCTCCATGCAATATTGCGGGGTGTCACCTTCAACGAACACTTACGCACTGATCGATTCATATTTACACACTCGTCGCACCGTCACGTATATCCTAAATGTATCGGGAAACTGTCGGATGATGAAAATTTGATGAAAATACTTCTCGAACCTATCAAATATACATTTTCCTAAAGTACACCACCGCAACTCGCCTCTCACACGGCAGCCATATTGTAAAACTGAGATTCGCGTCCCATGATGCCACGCAACTCCATCATATGACAGTGCATGGAAGCCAACCAATCGCCGAGCTCTGCGCATGCGCAACATTTCGACGAGCCAGCGTGACGCGCGAGTTTTGATCACCCGCGAACGGGTGAATCGTCATCCCCAACGATTGTCACCGCGAACATTGTTACTTGCCGTCTCTCGAACGTTGGTCTCACGATTCACCTCTCTCTCTCATGTTGTTATGTCGCCAAAACGAAAATGTAAAAAAAAAACACTCCATCCTGATCGACTACAAATTTGCTTTGGCAACTTCGTATTTGCAATCGGAAAATGAAAACGCTGAAAATGCTGTTCATTTGCGGAAATGAGACTCGTACCCGCAGCGTCAGTTTCGATAGGTCAGCTAAAAAAATGAAGCGTCGCGTAAGTTTTTACCAACTTCGTATACGTATCGTCGGATTTCTCGAGTCGTTCCTTGATTTTTTTTACCAAATATTATTGTAGTTTGGAGAAACTATGAATGGATTCGTGTCCCGTTAGTTGAAAGAACTTTGTTTTATAAACTTCAAGTTGAGAGTTATCAAATACGTTGATGATTCGAATATGGAAAAACTACCGATTTCTCGTGCAAATTCCAACAACGGATAAATATAATCCAAATTGTGCAATACAAAGAATAGGCAAACAAACGGAACGTCAAATAAAAACGGTCGTAGGGGATTTTTTTTTCGTTTTTTCACAAGAGTACTTGAATTTTGATCGAATGAGTAAAGTAGATACTATTTAGCAAAACCGATTGAGAAATGGAATTATACAAAATTTACTAAAGATTCTTTCGTCACTCGTTTCTTAAGAGTATTGTATGGGAAGAATCGATCGGTGGAACCACGCTAATGTGATTTCGTAACCCTCGTGTAATTTCAGAACAGAAACAAGAATTTTTGAGAAAATGATAATGGGGAAATATAAATAAACTCCATCTTTATTTGTCTTCAATGACAATTCGTTTAATCATCGTTTCGGGACATTATACGGTATCATATCGTGTTTCCGTTCGTAGATCACCATGAACTTGGCATTTTGGGGTAGTAATACTAAAAAATAATTGAAAATGTTTAAAAATACTCTTTGCAAATAATGATAATCATCGCGCCTTGACGTCTTGGTACTACGATACAGTTACAAACTACGATATTATCAATTAGTTCTATACAGAGATAATCACAAGAAGTTATTATTTAGTTATATTATTATCGTTATCTTTATTGTTATTATTATTGGATAGACACACGATAATAGTACAAATATGATTTTTCGCGAATTTCATATTTAGTCGAGCATTAGGTTACGACAACAACAGAAAATGTCAAGTCTTCTACAAACGAAGAATATTATCAATGATGTGGAATACTCTAAATCCTTTGAGGTTCCATCATCTTTTTTTTTACCATTTCTACGAGCTCTTCGACAATTTTCTAATTTTTGTCTGCTTTCGACATCGTTCAACGATTACCAGATTTTCAATTTCTTCAAATTCACTGTTAACGTTCGTATTCTTCGAAGATTTTCACATTTTATACCGCTTCATAAGTTTTATGCTGATACGGCATAGTCTTAACAAATTTCCAAATTCTTTCGAGTAATTTGAACTCTTCAAAGGTGTTCGCAATGTACCTCGTTGGGTTTTCATTACTGCAAATATTTCAGTGAAGAGAAATTTATCTAAATGTTGCATCATCGCATCATCTAAATGTTGGAAGCAGAAAGAAAAATAGAAACGATTTTTCACTCGCAGCTGACACTCGATTTGAATATATTTGTCCTCAAATTAATAACGCTCGACTAACGCGAATTGCGATTGATAACTTTGCTAACGATGCAGATATATCATGTTTCTTATTCACTTATCACAGTACCGACGTGGAATATAGTGATCTGTTTAAAAAATGAATTAGAAAACTCACAGGTTTTTCATTTTTTTGAGCATTTCCACATCGTTACGGTCCTTCAACTTTGTTATTATTGTTACCTTTCTTATTATGCCTTATAAATAACTATGAACTAGGTGTACATTGCATTGTTGTATGACTATAAGAATTGCCTCGTCTTTCTATCTCTCCTTGGCATCTGAACTCACGCTCGCTGTATTCATATTTTACACTTATCATTAGTTTGATATTAGCACGTCGAGTTCTATCCTAGCTTTGACAATGGCTAGGTGAAAAAGAAATATTTTCAAAAAAATTAATCAAAAAAATCACAAGTTGACTGTATATTGATCGTTCCTATTGCAGCTATTTCTAACTATCATAAAATCGTAATGCTGAAGTTTTTCAAATTCTCACAGTAATTTTTGCATATTTCATATCTCCATTGGTATTATATAGTCGCAATCGACTGAATATTGAATTAATTCGATAGGCTGATAATATAATGTCTTGCTTCGTAGAATATTAATCGTCGGACAGCGTGGTATAAATTGGATTTGATATTTGGTGAACTTATGGCTTTTAATCATTTTGCATCATCGGGGCGATATCGGGCGACAGATATTACGGCGCCACGCATAACGTTTATACAGGTCGTTTCACTACGGACGAAATTTATTTCCATCTTCGACAATTTGTTCCAACGAAGCTATTTCCTTTACATTACCTACGATATGACGTCACACGAATTTATTATTTTATTGAACGATCCTAATGATTTTTGTTGCTTTTTTTTTTTACAAAGATTACAAAAACTTTTTCTTTCTTTTCTAAAATTATCTGCTTCTTAGCACCACGACGTATTTCTTTTATCGGCAACAGGCGCTACGTATTTCGAAATTGTTATCCTCGCTTTCTTTCGCTTCTTGGCAAATTCGTGGTTATCGCCTATTCATTATCGTATCGCGTTATGTTTTCAGTTACGGCAAGAACGAAACCAAGACGCAATGGTGAAAATGAAAAATACCGATTCATTGAAACGACGATAGCAAATATTTTAACACCGTTCAATACTATGTCCCAGAGTTCAAATATTATCCGAGGATGGGTGTGTTTTTTCTCCCCAGCGTTTTTTTTCCCTTTCTTTAAACATATCTTGTAAATAAGGACATCAAAGTTGACCCATGACCTTCGTGAATCGCATATCTTTGCGTGAATAATTCATGTACGTTAAAGATATTAAATGTATAAAGGGTCGTCTATTCTGATAAAATAGCTGACCCCGTAGCTGAGGGGTCGCGCGATGTTGATAAAAATGAAAAAAAATCACAAACGAAGATATAACGAGTCAGATAAAGAGAAGTGAATTGTTTGAACGAACGTCACGTTTCCGAAGCTAATGCTTTTGTAATTAATCAAAAATATTGGTCCATTTATCACTCGAACGTAAAAATTGCTTAGAAACTATCCAATATTATTATATTTTGCGTTCATTCTTCTCTTTTCCTAATCTATCACTGTAATCATCCATCAAATGGAAAAAGAGAAATATTATATTTGCTTTTTCAATTTGTTTCGTTCTTCTTTTCTTTTATTCTATCATTCATCAATTTTTCTTTTATTACTTCTGAATTTATTCTTTTCCAAACTTCGCTCTTCTCGATCTATTTTATCGGGCGTTTGCTTCGCCGTATCATATTTTTCTCAAAAATCTATTACACAAGTTCTTTTCTTTTTATTATCGATCGCTCGATTAGCTCTCTGTTCGAACCATGCAATTACTCGAAAACTTTTTTCGTTTCATTCTCTCTTCTATTCCACCTTTCCTCATCTATTCCAAATGAAGCTATAATATTCACAAAACTGTTCTCTGGCAAAATCAAAAATGCGACGACATAATCACTGTAGAAAAAAAAAAAAAAAACGAGTCGTCACGTGAAGGAAAGCTGAGAAAGATAAAAGAAACAACATTTGTATCAACTGCGAATCAATTTCACAGTCTTTCATTTCCAGCAGCACCCTGTAGTATTTCAATAATTGTGAAATATTCAGCATGGTCAGCACACCTCGACCGCGAGTGCTGCACATGCATGGTATTTCGATCAAAAGAATATTGAATTTTAAAATCAACTTTCCCTGGCTAAACAGAAAAAAAACCTGTTCGCTGGTTCCCCGCCAATCGTTTTCAACTTTCCCAACCATCCGGTTCATCGCACAAAAAGAGACCCGTATGATTAGTCTCTGATTTCGGTATCGTAATAAATCCTAATACATCTCTGATTCTTCGTCCAATTCATCACGTAATCGCAAAAATAAAAAAACAGCAGTCACGTCGGAGTCTGATAAAAATCGAATCAGAGAGAAATAGAGACTCTTTTACCTTATTTTGCTTTCGTCCTACGAAAAAAAAAAAGAGTTCAAATGAATATGAGAAAAAAGCTGGTATTCACACGATATTGCGATATTTGTGAAACCTAGATAAAAGATTTTTAAATATATTTATATGACAGATTGGCGGAAGGTGATGGTTGTTGGGACAACAGTGTTACGAATGTTTTCATCAGAAGTTACTCGAGGCATAAATTCGTGCTGGATAAAATTATTGTTCAATACGGGCGAATAGAGTCACAGGATCGTATCCATTCAGTAAAATACTGTCCAAATGACTTTGAATAAAGCTGCTTTAATGCGGAGCATCTCTGGACTGAAAATTGATTCTTTCGCGAGTGATTTCACTTTGGAACGCGCAACATTGCAGATTGACAACTGGAATCGAGAAAATAGAATCATGGTATTACGAAGTAACTTACTTGGTGTTCGCGACAACCTTAAACCAAATCCACCTTTGATTTGAAAAGAAATTAGAAAAAAAAGTTTCATTGTTATTGTAAAGTTTAAATAAATTTCACGTCATTCGGGGGATAATGGTGGGAACATGTGAGCAAAATACTACGAACATTTGTTTCAAATTTCACAATCAAGAAAATGAGTGAATAGCGAAATTAGATTGTAGCATTTTAGATTGTAGCCGTCACAAAGACGTGTATCCTGAAAAAGAAATCAGCATCGCAGTCTCAATTTCTGAAACTGTTCGATATTGGCAGAATTCGTACCCGCAAGCAGCGGAACCTCGAAACTGCGAAGCGAGGGGTGGAAAAATTGCCGTTTATGATGTTTTCCGGGCAAATGACAATGTGTATCCGGATTTAACGTTAACGGCGAATTAACAGAACGTGTATCTTTCGCTTAATGGATTCTCTCGATCCTGCAAGTGAAAATTCTGAAGATTTTGTCAAAGGCGTCGAATCGTCGCCCGGTTCGCCGTTCTCAAATGTCGCTGTTGTTGTTATTGAGACCATCGTCGTTCCGAATAATTCTGTCTCCGATTCTCGTTTCGGTTTCTGGCTTTGTTCCGAGGGTGGGGACGACAGCGTCTGGTGATGTCTTGAAGTTATGTTTATCAAGATGCGTCAGCTCGATGGGTAGATAAATTGTACGACAATGATCGATGTCCGCTCTGCATAATGGGCAACGCGAACAGCGTCGAGCGCATTCCAAACAAGCGACGGCATGGCCACAGGGGAACAACGCTGTGTCGAGGCTACGGTCCATACAGATTCGACATAACATTGCATCGAGCAATCTGGCGAGACACTCTCGGGATTCCTGTGACAGAAAAGTAAAATTTCAGTCAGTATTGTTCAAAATTGTTACAAAAAGACAATCCTAAAAATGAGATAATTAACTAGGTGAGTTTTGATTTGAGTTCAGATAAAATGAGGAGAATTATTTGGGATTCACAAATCCCAAGTAATATCCAGTTTTCAATGAAATTAATTTACATCTCGACCATCGAAATCAAGCTCAGATAAACGGCACACATCTTTCGATTTAGATGAGAGGAAGTTTAGATTATCTACATCTAGATGTAGAGAAAGGGACAGAGCTTTCGTTACCTTGCATTTAGGGTTGGCGCAATCGCCGCAGTCGTGTTTGTCTATAATTTCATTTTCTTCGGGTAAACCAATGTTGGCTGCCTCACAGTAAATAGCTCTACGAGCATTGTCGTAGACCTCTCGACACGTTCTGCGAATATCAAAGACGTACTTTTTTCCCAGGGTTGAGTCTTCGTTGAAGATCGAGATGATCGTTCCCTACAAGCAGTCAAAATGTTATTCCCGAAACTGGTTCCTTTTCAAAAATTCTTTCCGCATCGACTTTGTTTTTATCCATTTGGTCTCATATCAATAAAGTGCCGTTGTCCCTTACCTTAAGGTCTCGAATGAACTGTGCTGTAACAGCGCTTCGTACAGTTTCGCAGCTATAGAAAGCGTGCTTCTCGGTTATCGCCCTGTACAAGCCGCTCGCGGATTGACTGGAATCTAGTTTGAAATTTAACGAAGTCTCAACGCCGTCCAACGACAGGTAAACCAAATGAAACATACGACGTTGAGAGGTAGCACTTTGAATAGCGGTGTAAGGGATACTGAAACAAAAGTCACACAATATTCTAGAAAACCTATTCTTTTTAAAAACCCAATGAATCCCAGATAAATATGTCCCAATCTTACCGTGCTCGTTGAATATTTCAATAATTCGTTCTATACCAGGGAATCTCGTGTTTATCGTACAAAAATAATTCAACGAGACCCGACAAAGATACCGAACGATAATTCATCTTCGAGTTTTATAGGGTAATTTCGTTAAATTATCGCTCCGCACGAATTGACAACTCGCCAATGAGATTTCTTGACTTTCTCAAGGCAAAAAGCCACGTAAAGCCAAATTTATGATCAATAATATTTATTCGCTCTACCTTACCGACCGAGAATTATATATATATATATTTTTAAAGGAAACCTACTTTATCGACCGCGAGACTGCAGAAAACTATGTTACCGACGGAGTACAAAGGTTTCTCGGTGAGTCTGGGAATCGAATTAACAGATGTCGCATCAGATACGCTTCGAATAAATTCAAAAACTTTCCAACGGTCTCTCGCGAAATAAAATCTAGAATGGCACGAATATTTGTTTGTCTCTTCAAATACACGTAACGTCAATTTATGCCACAACAAAAGCAGTTTACATTTTGCTCTGCAGAGAATTTTGCTCGGGTTCATTATTTTTTTTTGTGACACAAATTTTGCTCATTCCGTTCGAAATTCAAATCGAAATTCTGAATAAATAGAACTCGACGAATGTTGCTGCGTAAGCCGGTTTTCGACAGTCAGCAATTGTCCATGTAAAGATTCCCAATAATTCGTCAAATTATCTCACTTTTGGGTTTCCTCGTCCGCGCCGCGATAAACCGTGATGCCGTGTGGTCCGACGCCGATCATTGATACGCCGTTGTAGCCGAATTTGCTGTGGAACATCTCTTGCCCGAAGGTGTCCAAGTTCGATACTTCTTTGAGGAACCAATACTCAGCCGCCGAAGCTTTCATTCCCTGCGAACAACAGTTTCAAGGAAACTTGAGAACACGAGAAGAATAACGATGAAAAAATTCGAACGAACATTGCATTATCATTCTAATAATTAGATTACATCCGATATCGTAGACTCTGGCATCGATTGGGTCGAAAAATGGGCTGCGAGTGCGAATTAATCGCAACGAACGGTAAACACAGTTACTAATACCACCAATTAATCACCTTAACGATCGAGCGGCGTCGAGAGATTACATCTTATCAATGGCCTTAAGAGTACTGGATATTAAACATCGATACGATGCGCCGAGGATCGGCAACAAAATTAATCGAGGAATCGCATCAAATTTTCTATTTTTCAGTCTCTAAATCTACGCGCCGAGGCTATCTCGTTTGTACTGTCCACGTGGGTCCTCGCCTTTTTGTTGCATCTGGATACTACTGCGTGGACGAGCGTGGAAGTACCTCCTGGAAGAACCAGCCCCGAAACATCTACTCGGAAAACAATAAACTGGCAACGAACAAATAGGCTGTCTCTCGCTGTGGTTGTTCATCGCTGCCATTCGGTCAGCCTCTCTTCTAATCCTAATTACACGCGATACGACAGCTTTGCGGGTCGCGAAACGTTAGCTAAAGAGAGCAGTCAGTGCCAGATGGCGGAGGCACCCCTAATGAGAAATACGAATGCGCGACCCTTTGGCTGCTCATCATCGTTCCCCTGATGTTTGCGTAGGAACGTTTACGTTTCTTTCTTCGCAGTAACCGTACTATGCCTTTGATTTTTTGCCCCAACATAGTCCTAATGCAGTCTTTGAAAATGAAATCAGGTCGAATATCGTTGAATAACAATAATATTAAAAATAACAATAATAGTAATAATAGCACTAACAATAATAATAATAATAATAATAAATCGGCGAATTTCGGACTGCAGCTTCGAATAAAATATGTGGGCGAAACCGCGTAAAACTGAATTTAATATTGCATGGTAATGACATATTTTATTGTTGGTTGACCCATGTTTTTGATCATGGGATCTTTAATTGTGGGAATGAAAAAAGGAACAAATATAACGAGGAATCGCGAGGCTTGCGAATACGTTCGTCGGAATACAACGTTGCTATTTATAAATGCGTACCTTGATATCTTTGTGCTGTTGCACGATTTGATGCAAAAAGTTTTGTCGCTTCAGATCGCAGGGTTCGGTGGGTTGGATTTGACAGAACTGGGAGTAAATGGCGTGCGGTGGTTTCATACCGTCGTAATCACCGACTTCGGCCTGAGCGATCAGAGCAACGAGCCAAGCGGCGGATGACCAATCCGACACTTTTAGCCTACCCTCGACGAGTTCCAGCCGCGAATGCAGATAAAATTGATGCCTGGAACAAAAAGTGCACATTTCAAATTCGTTGACGCATCAACACCAAGTTTCCCCCACATTTTGCAATTTGTAAATCGAGCTCACTGTTTAGCGAATATAACGAACGCGCGAGACCAGCCTTCGAGGCCGGAATTCTTGCTGCCACGTATTTTCCGCGATTTCCATTTTTTTCTGCCACGTACATTTGCTGTTACGAAAATAATAGCTTCTCGCGTGTACTATCCGTATCACCTGTTTTTCTATCTTTTTTCCCTTCTTATTATCAGCTCTACGTGACCGGAGCTTATATGGTACGTAGAAGATTTACGAGGGAACTGGTACATAAATTATCGTTGGTATTAGTCGTTTGCACGACACGCAGGGGCTTTGCATGGTATTAACGTATTAGGGAATTAGTTTGGAAATCGAACGGTTGAAAACAATGGCGACGCGACGGTATATCGCGTCCGTTGATACAGTGTCTATAAGAACCTGCTCATCGATCAAATTTTGATCAAACTCCGTTCCCTCGAGAGTACGATGTTGTAGATAAATGTCGAAGTTTTCAATCCTCAAATCTCCCCAACTTTCAATCTGTTTGTCAAGCCGAGGACCGCAAACGATTCGGAACGCGTTATTTACCCTTACCCCGTTTCAAGACTTCAGCTGTGCCGCAATTTTTATTTCCAATTTGCTCAATTGAATTTGTTTTTTGCAAAAACCGTTCAACCCTTTCAGTGTCGACTTTGTTCGGTCGTCGTTTTTTTTTCAATCAAAATTTGCTCTGTAACGGTTTTTGAGATTGCTGATTACGATTCTGCCATCATGACGATTCTTGGGAAGGCCAAAAACCGCAACGAAATCGGTAAAAAAAACTGCTCATACGCGTTAAAAAATCGATAGTGTCCGGGTGGAAAATTGGTGTTCCGCTGTGACGGAAAGGGTTGGCAAAAAAAATTGTGAACAATCAAATGCCCATGTGAAAAATGGGAAACGGGGAAAACAATTTTTTTTACGTTGAGACATTTATCGTAATGGGTTTATCCGTTACTAATCGGATGGGCGACCCTTTGCCAGTGGTATTAGCCCTGGACAAACCGTAGAAGCTGGTTGACGAGCAATCTGCCATTCTTGCCAGCTCTGTTCTCTCGACGTCCCAACGTTCTACCGTTCCTCAGAACACGAATACAGCGCTCGTTATGCTATCCACTGCTACAGTTTAATCCCGGTCTGATTCGGTCGGTGTAACCGACTCCTTTGTCGACTGAAATAATGCGGGACGACGAAACAAAACCAAATATAATTAAACTTTCAAGCAGACTCCATTGAAACTGCGTTGTCCTCTCGTTCCGTCGCTCGCATTCTCGGGGTTGGTCGTGGCACGGAGAATCCCCTGGACCCCAGTTGGCCGGCTGGCGAACATCCCGACGCGAGAATACGAATAACCGTAAAACCAACAATGTAATCTGCAACGATTGACAATAAAGTTTTCCGCATATTCCCGCAACTCGCAAATTCGCGCTCCGCACCCCGGTGATGCCGAGGTGTGTTGATTCGAATACCGAACCGCGCGGTGGGCAAAGTCTCACCAGGTGAAAAGTATGAGAACAGACAAGGTAAACGAGCCAATTAGCACGCTGACAACGAAACCATGCATCCTGAATGTGAAACTTGATCGGGAAAAATTCAGAGATCAAATTCTTTCCTCGACGCGGCAAGAGAATTTTTTTCAAAAGTGTCCGCGAAACTGTCGAAAATGTTCGAGCGGAATTTGCTAAATGGGAAATGTAGAAGGGGTGGGAACGACGATGGCGTTATTTTCGAATGGTTTCGATGCGTTCAGCTATTTAATCGAAGATCCTCGCGGGTAGAATTTCCGATCGGCTGAGCTTTCGCAGTTCGTTATACTTGGAAGTTTCAGTGGTAGTTTTGATTGTTCGAGGATGAACAGTTCCCGAAGAGGACTACGGAATCCTCCGGATGCAACGTTCCAGTTCTCTTCAATTAAATACAACCGTCTTCGCGAGATATTCCGATATTCGTCTAACCGCAAGCTTCTTGTGTCGACGAACACCCCTCGTCGATCGCTGCCGCTCGCAATTATCCCGAGTTACCAACTGCACAGTTTGGAAGTTAGTAATGGAATTGGCGCGGCGCGGTGCCTTCGGTACACATCTTTGTACGCGCTGATGCAACGCGGCTACAATTAATTCGATCCATCGGCACAGGAAACCGCGCCTCGACGTTCCCCAATTGCTGGGGGGGGGGGGGGCGCGGGACCTTTACGAATTTTTGTGCCACAAACCAGGCAAGATTCTGCTAACACCGTAGAAAAAAGCGCGAACATCAACTAGGAGAAAGAAGTTGAAAAAAAGATTTTTTTCACTTTTTATTTCGGCGCAAAAAGCAAAGAAAAATGGAAACATCCGATTTCTGGGGGTGGAAAAGTGATTATTTTTTCTAAAAAAGAAAGAAAAAGCGGTTTTCCGATGAGCTCTGTTTGGCCGGAATATACGTGAAATGGATCGACGTTTCTGGTACTTTTTGACTCGCGGCGAACCGGTTCGTTTTCGAGAAGAATGAATCGTAAACGGGAACGAATCGCGCCTGGGTTTCTGTCGGAAATACTGTCGGGGTTACACCCACGCGATTCGGGTAGCTCCGACAGGCTTTCACTAGTTCACCCACCGAACCAAATTAGTTTTCCCCCGTTATTCAATTACGAGCCGCAACGACTCGCCCGAATTAACTTCCTCGCGACTTTCCACTTCTCGCAGCTCCGGCTCCGCGAGCCTCTCTTCTTCGTCGAGTACCTACCTACCGAGATCCGTATTTCCCTCCCGGTACCAACAACTTCGCAATAATCCTCTGGGCGAAAAAAATATATTCCCCTGTATATATACACATACTGTGTACAAACACGCGCGCACACGGACGAATATTATCCGACCAGCGTCATTTTGATCACGAATCGCGCAGCTTGCTGCCCTCGACGCGGCGTACAACTCACGACGTGCCACAAGTACTTCCGGCCGCTTCCACATTTCGATGCATTTGTACGAGCAAGTGGATGTACGGTGTGGGCGATTTAACGTCACCACCCCAAAAATCTTCGTTGCCTCGGAAAAAAAGTTCCGAGGTAATTCGATTGACCTAAAAGGATCGATGCAGTGATGAAAGATTCATTTTGTCAAGGCCATAGTTTCTGCGTTCTCGAAATCATGTTTTTTGTTATCAAGATTGTAGCTGTTAATCAAACGAATCTAACGATCTATAATATCATGACCTTGAAATGATTTTTCACCAAAATACACGTGTCAAGGTGGGAAATCGCGATGGTATTGACAATAAGAATAGCCGAATAACGCAATTGAATTTAGTGCGCAGAAAATTTATTGCAACAAACGTTCGTAGTGATGGGCATCAACTTCGACTCATTTTCTAAAGACGTCGTCTGGCGTTGTTGTTCGGAAAAAATGATTTCAAGGTCACGATATTAGAGATCGTTGGATTCCTCTGAATATCGGCTACAATATCTTGATGGAAGAACAACATGGTCCCATTTGAAAAACCGTAGATGATTTTACGAACGCAAAAACTATGACCTTGACAAAAATGAACTTTTCATCACTGTATCAGCCCTTCCAAATCAGTCGAATTACTTTGGGACATTGTTTCCGTAACTGTGAAGGCAACGGAGATATTTGGGGTGGTCACGTTAAACGGCCCACCCTGTACGTATATGTATTATGTTTGGAATTTTATATCTGTAGATATAACATTCCAAACAGGAAACCTTTTCCCCGTGTTATTCGAATGGAAAATAGGAATTCGCACCAAGGCATGTTTTAATATTAATACTGAGCGCTCAATTTTTAAGGCTTCCTTTTTTTACCTTTGTAAAAGTACACGACATTGCGAATCGAAAAACAAGTTACTCAAAGATTTTTTAAAAAGATATTTCACTGGAATGGTACTGTTTGTAATAGCGATCTTGAACATCATCTAGAACTATGTACGGAAGTAATATACTACGTCACATTTAGTAGACACAGGTGACGGTATGTCTGAATGAAAAGTCTGTGATTACTTAAATGATATCATACGTTTCAATTTTTTTTCTCAATTATTGCGTTAAAATGACAACAAAGTAACGTGTCTACGTCAATATACGTAAATACGGCGTATCTTTGAGGGAAAAAAATACAAGTAGCGCAGAGAGCCTTTGAGACAACGAATTCGTTACGATCGATTATTTTATTTCCTGATATTGGCAGTAACCAATTGCTCAAGATCGCGTGTTAAATATACGACGACAAAGAATCAATAAATCGGTATGCTGCAATAGCAGTGAAATCTTTTTTTTTTGTCACGGTTCGATTGAACAGCTTAGCTCGTATTTATTCAAAGTCTGGGCCGTCACGACATTATTCAAAAGTGATAATCATGCGTCACAGGTTGTCACGTGTCGCGAACGTGAATTAGCCTGCGGCTGATTCGCGTGCGAATCAGCTGTATTACAGCGACTCGCGAGACCTTCGCTCGATAAATCTCGAGGTTTCGTTTTCGCGTGCGTTTTATTCTCCGCAAATTTACGAAGGCGAAGAAATGCGAATATTCGAGGGGAAAACGATTTATTCATCAAATTCAGACGCGTATCGAGTGAATTTGTATGCCGCCAAAGAGGAAAGCTGAAAGCGCGGGGAGCACGAAAATACGTACCTATATAGACGCCGGGCGTACAGGTTCGTTTGCATAACCGAGTTGCGTTTCTGCTTTGTTATCGACATCTCGTGTTCGCGAAATTCTGAAACCTCGCTGATCACGCGCGCAGGTAGGTAAAAGGATCGATACGCCGAATATGACCGAATTTCCATAATAAGGAACTTTATCAGAACCGAATCCATCGCCGAATTCAATTAATGCCAAAAAAAAGAAGAAGAAGAAGAAAAAGGTTCCTCTGATAATCAGAAAAAATGTACCCAATTTTATCCAACGGACGCAGAGTCATTTTTTTAGACAAAAAATGTATATTCGCAGAGAGGCGAATTTTTTTGAAAAAGTAGAAATTAAAATTTTGTTACAGTTTTAATTGAGGCGATAGAGTGATGTATAGAGAAGGCTCACGCCAAATTTCAGGTAAATTGGTCGAGTAGAACTTGAGAATAATTTTAATTTTGGAAAATCCTCTTGAAGATATACTCTTAGAGGCTTGAGCTTTGAAAGTGTGATGAAAAAAAAATCGATTTTTGAAATTTCTAGAGCAGAATACCAGCTTAATAATAAAGGAGTGTAAATACGGAGAGAAAAGGGAGAATTGATATTTTATCGTTCGTCTGTTTGGTTTTTTTAGAGGTGCTCTTCGCGTCGAGGTGGAAAAAGCGGAAGAGAAAATGGGCGAGACGTTGGTATGCGATGACAGCTTCGTTGGTGTAGTTCCGATGATTCGGCGAGGATTTATCGGCGTTGAAAAGTGTTCGCTCGATTGAATTCACCCGGCGGAGTATTTGGCGCGGGATTCGGACCGGAACAGGCGTTTTTCAACGTTTAATATAAATCTTCACCTCGAAGGAAATCGACGCCCCGACGCCGCGCGAGCGACTCGAGCAAAGACGGTATCGGCGATGCGTAAATTTATATAGAAGCGCCGGATAAAAAATGTATACGTTATGAAAAATATCCCGTTCGATTGTATTCGTGTTAACAAAATGGCGATGTAAAGATCGAGGCTGGAGAAACGTGGGGAAATGTGGAAAAAATGAGCAGTCTGCGAGAAACGTTGATAGAAGATTGCGGGGTACGAGAAGCAGAGCTTTTGACGCGATGGGAAATAAATAGATGGAAAAAAGCAATTTCGAAGGTGAGGCGAGACGTGATTTCGAATAACGAGAACCGACGGGGATTCTCTCCGCGAGGTGAACGCAATCTGCGGTCGTCGTGCTCGCGAAGATGTCGAAGCTCTCGTTCGATCTTCGAACTGCGAATCCGTGACCGCGCTTAAACGGCACCTCATTGAATTTTCCTGCCCCGCTACCGCGCGGGATAAAGCTCGGAGCAGTAATCCTCTGAAGCTTCTCGCTCGATAACAGCGAGAACAACGATAATAACAACAACAAAACGTGGCCGATAAATAATACAGAAGGCGAAGGGAGGAAAAACGAGCCGTTCTTCTCGGCAAGGAAGAAAGATCCGATGATTTGTGACCGATTACGTCGTAGAAGCGGAGCTCGAGGGTGAAACTTGACGTACGTTTCGCTGTTGAATATATTTTCGAAAATTTCATCTCGGTCCAAAACGCCTTACATGCCTCGTCGACACTCCTATTCGACGTTACACTTTTTTTTCTCCTCTCAAATCGACACTTCTCTCGTGTTAATTTGGGATCCAGAGATTTTCCTAGAATCTGACATAACTATGTAACTATTTTACGTGCTATAAGTTGCCAATGTACTCGTTGGATCAAGTTGATTCTCTTTATTAAATTATACATCCTGAAATGGAATAAACGATGAATATAATAATTTAAAACCGATATTTAAGATAATCGAGCAAGTGATGTTTAAAATAATTTAACAAATAATATTTATAGTAATTTGACAGATGATATTTATAATAATTTTGAACAATTATGTTGCTAATAATTTAACGAATGATGAATTTAATAAACGGCAGTCGGATAGCGAGCTGTGGCGTGTGCATGCATCTGTTATGCAGAAATGCACATCTGCATTTCGACTAGTTAATTATCGACGATTCTAGCATCGGAATATTGTTTGCTTGTTAACGGTGTACACGCGAATCAGCTAATTTTACGCCATCGAGTCTGAATTTTGGACGAAGCTCCGGTAACAAACGAGCCCGAGTGTCGAGAGGCTCAAGAAATGCCGAGAGCTACCCGAGGTGAATGTAAATGCGAAAAGTTGTATACGCGAGGCGCAAAAAAGGTGCGAAGATGGCGCGACCTCTGATCTCGTTGTCAGATATTTCGTCGCTGCTCCCTATTGAAATTGTATTCCGAATATTGCTCAGCAATTACAGAGTCTCGATACCTCTGCGACGATGCGCATCAGCGGATTCGAAAATTTCCCCGCACAAACTCAACTCGACTTGTCGATACTTTGGGTTAATTTAACAGATTTGTAACCGACTCGCGGATTATACCCGTGCAAATAAATGGCCGGGGGAAGTTCGTATCTGTGAGCTGGCGCGCACTTGACGAAGGATTTTCACGTCCGATTTTGAGTACTTATGGGGCATTCCACGCCAAATCGGACGGTTTACATAATTTGAATATCTGATTTCTATCATTTTTTCATATTTCCAAGTACCCATCCAAAAACTGTTTCCGATAAACTTTAAAATTTTGTTGGTTCAAAACACGCTCTTTTCGGTTTTTCTACTTTTAAAATAGAGAAAAAATAGTAATTATCATAGGCCCACCATCAACTTGGTCTTAAAATTTATTAACTTAAACGAAAGTTCGAATAAAAACTCGTTTTAAAAAAATCTAGGAGTACATGCAGTTTCAAAACAAGATTAAAACTTACAAGCTCAAAAATCGCGGATGAAAATACTTTGAATAATTTTTTTGTATTTTTTTCTGAAAAGTATGTAGGAAAACAAAAATTTCAACAACACTGAATTTGAATTTGGGCCATTTTTGAAAAAGTTATAAGCAAGAAACCGAAAAGAGCCAGAAACAGTTTTGGATGGGTACTTGGAAATAGCACAGAATGGAGGAAATCAAAAATTCGAATTATTCAAACCGTCCGATTTGGCGTGGAATGCCCCGTATATAGGTACCAGCGCGGGGCTGAAGTTTGTTTCGCGAAGTTTCCAACCCGATATCCATAGCTATACAGATACGATGCACGCGAAATTGATTTCATTATTAGATACCGCGGAATTTATATCTCGGTATTTATATATGGATGAACTTGACGGATCAGAATTATTCGTAAGTTGGAAAATATTTTTGCGGATTATTGCGAGAAAAGGAAGGAAGTCTAAACGAAGCAAGTAGATTTTGCGTTAACGAATTATTATTATGCAACCACTCGTTTCGCGATGAAAAATTGATGGTTGCGCGGCATAACGTTGTCCATGCGAGCCACGATCGTAAACGATTCTGAAATTTATTCAAATTAATTCCCAAACCGAATCTGGCATTCCAATCGACCGGAAAGCTGCGGAGAATCGTCCGTGAATTGCAAGGATTCGAGTGAGAGGCGATCCGTTCAATTCTGTCGAGCGATTCGTCGTGAATTTATTTTTTCATCCACAAGAGAAACGAGAAGGCCCCTGAATAACGTTTCGGTACATAAGCTCAGGGGCCTCCTCGGAAAATCATCGTTTCCGTCAAATTTTCGAATCGTACGAGCGCGAATACCGTTTTGCCCAACGAAGGCGAGGGAAGGCTTTGGAAAAGAATCGCGAACAGGCGGAAATGAGAAAAAAGGAATTTTCAACCGAGAATTTTCCCAAATTCACGGTTCACCGGGGCAAAACTTTGGAGCGAACGATGATAATTTGTTCGGAGTTGCAGTGACCGTTTGATAAAATGAAGCCCTGAAAGTTCGCCTTCGAGAGGGAATCGCGTTACTCGTTCCGACCCCGTCAATCTCTGTGGCTCGAGTCGCTTGTCAAGTTAATCAGCCATCGCTGGGACCAATCTCTCGCGCCATCTATATTGCAAAAGCAAAGATTTCTCTCTGCCAGCCGAATTTGTGTCCGTCTCGCGTTGCTATCGACGACAAGCGGAGTAACTTTGTTGGCGTGAAAACAAAATTGCCGAGCAGACCGACAAGTTTTAGCGATGAGCAACAACCGAGGAACGGTCGATGATGCGAAGCCAACGCGGTGGCATGCGGAGCCTCGTTTTGGCAACGTGCGAATGAAAAGAGAAAAAAACACTCTCCGAATTTCCATTGTTCGCGTTATCCCGCCTCGACAATGAATTGCGAGATTTTTCATTTCACCAGCAAAACTGATATTTGCTGTCTCTTCGATTTGCACCTGCTCCCATTGTCTGCCAGTTGCCTCTGCACCGAACGACCAACTCCAATATCGGCTCCCGATATCCCGAGCAATTTTTTTCCTCCCCCAACTTTTACCGTCACACGATTCTTATTGTCCGACCAGCAATGAACTTCCCACGTATATGGAAGAAGAAAAAAATACAGCGATAAACACGAACCATTCGAAGCATATTTGTTCCACAAAAAAAAACGCTTCGTTCAAAAAAACGATAAAATTCTTACAAACGTAATATTATCGTTGTTGTTAGAATTACCGCAGGAAAATAGTAGATGTACTTTCATAGCGGAAATAATTATGATTGGGAATATATTCGATTTCACTTGTTTATTCAAAAAAAAGCTGTCATGGAGAACGAATTGAACATTATTCCACAATTTTCCGTCAATATATTTATACAATTGGGAATAAAGCTTTATTGTCATTTCCGAAACATAGAGATATACGTTTACGAGCCAGAGAATAATTTCTGTTGTAAATGGTACATTTTTTGTTGTTGTCATTTGAATAATTTCATTCCATCGTAATTTGTTCGTGGGATTTTTGAAAATATGACGAGAAAACCGGATTTCAGTGTTCTGTCTCCAGTGGACGCGTATTTCGCGCGGGTAGCCAGCCAATAACGCGTTGTCGGTCGAGCCAAAATTCAATCTCGTAAAGTTTAGGAAAAAAAAACGAGGTTGAGTCGGATCGTTGGTCGAGAGAAGAGACATAAAAAGTGGGAGCATCGAGGAAAGAAATCGGGATGATAACTCTGATTGTTGGAATTCAACGCCGATTAATCGTGATTAATCAAACGATCGCGTCGCGAAATTTGCGCGCGCTCGTTGCGTTGCAAATTAGTTTCGGAACAACAAGCCTGATATTCGTATCGAATGGCATTCGACTAATAATTATTGGTTATCGAGGGTATTATCCGTATTCCGTTGGCAGCTACCTCGCAATCGGAGAACACGTTTCACGCAACTGTCGTTTGCAAACGCGAACGGATCGCTTCATTTGCACAAATGCAGGTCGTTTGGAAATCGGAAATTAGTCGTCGTCGTGATTTTCGTTGCTTTCCGCGAGCTGCGGAATATTTTTCACCGAATTCCCTGATAAGACGGGGATTTTCGGCGCGGATATCAGATACCTTCGTCCAGAACTCGACGGGGATTGATTATAAAGAAAGACGAGGGAGAAAAAAGGGAGGAAAAAAAAAGAACGAGCGAAGGGAGAAGCGCGGATGCGAGCGGCTATTCGTATTATTAGAAGTTCGCTTCCTCGGACCGCTTTATCAAAAATAATCACCTGTCTATAAGCTGCGCTGGGAGATGAAGAGCGGCGTTGTGCTTCGCGGAGGTCAGAGAAATAGGCTTTAGACTCTACAACGATCCATCTTTCCACAACGAGGGCACGAGGCGTACTCGAGATAAGAAATTGGCTGCGATTCATCGTTTTCATTGGAATAAAAAAGAAAAACTAATAATAAGACGTTGACAATCGATTCATTTTTTTCCGCGACAATTTTCATTCGGCTCAACGAGCACGCAAGTTTCCCCGAAAAGTCTGAAGTTTACGGTAAAACGAGGAACGCAAATATTGCGCGCAGCAACGAGGCAAACAGTTACTTGATTATTTTTTATCTCCACGACAGGTTTGCTAATTTGGGATTGTGCAAATTTCACGGATAATGCCGTTTTACGCACGACACGAATTTGATTCACAAATTCTAACTCCAAACAAAAACTCGACGAAAAAGAAATTAAAACACAAAGGAAAATTGAAAATCGCTTAGAGGGACTACAACACCTGTCTAGCCCGAAAAGTTCGTAGTTTTTGAGCGCGTCGTACAAGGTTATGGATTGACATATACCTACGTCCTTTTGGGGCGCAGTTCTCAGATCACTGGAGAGTACAAAAATATTTTTCCCAGAATTTTTTGAAGCTCGGTAAGAGTCCAAAAAAGTACAAAACGCAGTTTTACCACGATTTGAGGTGAACGAGAAGGGCCACGCGACGAAGCCAAAAATTTTCTTGTACATTAGGCGCCCCTCTATTGACTGAACCCGAAAAATTCGAGAACCACGAAAAATTCGCAAAATGGCGGCGAAAAAACGTAAAACACCGAGTTTCGGAGAATTTTGGAAAAATATTTCTGTACGCTCGAATGACGTGAAAACGTGACGTAAAAGGACGTAGGTCTGTTTTAATTATATTTCAGAGGACGCAGGCGTTGTAGTCTCCTTTAGCGAGACGAAAATGCGATTCGAACGGTTGACGAAGACGCGGTCAAGGATTTGGCGTTGTTTTGCCAGATCCGAGCGGGTAGCCGATACAAATAGAGACACGTGCCTCGAATTACGATGGGAAATTTACGAGTAGCTGAGCCGATAGCGTATCGCTGCGAACCAATCGAGTGATCGATCGCCGCTCGACTTCCGGTATTCCGCGATTCAAATCGGTCTGCAAATGGACGTGGCAACTGGATCGAGCACGTTTCTCGTTCTTTGGTGGTTCGCGATCCGAGGTTTCGGATTTGGCGAGGAATCTCCGATCCGAGAGTATCGGGGAATTCGACGTATCGAGAATACTTTTTGCTTCTCGCTCTACGGGGCCAACGATGCGGCTGGAGGACGACTGTAATAACATCTGATTTATGGACGATCCTTGGCTTCGAAATCTTGCGCCACGCTCCTCCCCGGCTGCCAACGAATTTCGACTATTTTTCGCGATTTTTCGCGATTTCATCGCTCTTCAGACGACTAGAAAGATATTCAAACTTTCAACGCGAACTTTCAACGGCGAACGTTTCGCGACTGCCGTGCCGGGATTTTATCGTCAGCTTTTATCGACTTGGAAGCAATAACGGGGCGATATAATCAAGAGTGAAATTTTGAATACACAAATTTCGCAACTCCGCGTTTTATTCTCCTATCGAATTGCGAAACACGGAAATTCTTACAAAATTCTCAAGGTCACGCGAATAATGGTCCCCTTTTTCATCAATTTCTCTACAAGAAACGTCACACAGATAAATGGAACTTTATCGCGCTGATAACTCAATTTTTTTCTCGCGACCTGGAGAGTTTTTAAGTGACGAGTTTGCTTCTACTTTGTACGCTTCTTTTTGTACTTCGCAATTTGATGTTAGAATAAAACTCGAAATTTGCAAATTTCTATGCAAGTTAATCATTAATTAGTTGATATTTATTAGTAAATAATTGGCTAACTATTTATCAATTAATTTCGGTGTATTGGTAGGAAATGAACAATTTTTTCGAATCGCATTTATCGCAGGTTGTACGATAAAATAGAATAAATAAACGAATTCGAAAACTTATATCCGCAGATTCCAACAGCCAAAATTTATTGTATTACGATTCGGGTGGAAGAAAATTCGTGGTCGATAATTTATTATTCGCGTCTGGCTCTTATTATTCGATATTTCCAAAGTTTCGTAAAATATTGCTGGAAATTATTCGCGCAGCCTCATTCTGCGAGGATTTTTTTCTTTCCAACTCTCAAATCGACGAGTCGAGCGAGATACCACGGTTGGTTCTGCGAAATGTGGGAAGAACGAGCTGAAAAAACAGGATTTTTCCTCCCTCGTTGATAATCAGAGCAGGCAAAAAATACGAAAACAGTCCGATGAAAAAAAAAAGAGTTTATTTTACTGGAACCTTTTTTTTTTTTTTTGATAACCAGTTTGTTGGTCAAGTTCCCAACAGTTTTCCGGAAACTTTTCTTTTCCCCCGTAAGTCGCGAGCGGAAGGTGGAGAGAAGCTGAGTTTAGGAATCACGTGGCAAAAAATTCGATCTCGCGGGATTCGAAACGATTCGGCGATTGTATCCACCGAAACGGAATCTTCCGGGCGACTTGATATCCGATCTCGTTAGTTTTTACCCGAATTTATAGGTGAATAAAAATTTGCAAAGAAAAGATAACAGAGTTTCCCTGTTTCCAAGAAAGTGTTCCGCTCGCCAAAAATAACAACGACGAACGATGATCTCCTCGGAGACATTTTTTTCACTCCTCATTGCAACAAGCTTTTTTTTATTGCATGAAGATTTTAAAATTTATTTCAGCTTTACCTGAAATTTTATGCAAAAAAAAAAGCATCGAAACGAAAAGTGTTAGCAGACACGTAACTTCGGCGTCGAAGCTCCAAAAATCCACAGAGAGTTCGCCCAACGCGTAGAAAAGTATGAAGCTTTAGTCTAGAAAACTTGTAAATTTCGTTTAGGCGCATTTTTGAAATCGACGTGATGAGGAAAACTGCCGAATCATCATTCGAAGTTGGGCGAGTTCGCGTGTTTTTTCACGGAGGAGACTCTGTCGGACGAGCAGAGTGGCGGAAAAAAGAAGGAAACGGTGAAACGAACTCGTGAAATTCCGAGTCCGAGTAAACAAATCGTAGGCAATATAAAACGCAATCGGTTCGCGGGCTGGCGAAGAAGTTTCGAGAAAAATATAGTAGGCTTTTCGTTTGCTGAAAAGAGACGGAGCCACCGTGCGCCGGAGGGAGTACCGAGGCGGAAGTGGATGGACATGGACGGAGGAAACGTCATTAGCGAAGGGAAGGTAGGAGACGAGAACGCGATGCTTTGATACACGGTCCCGTTAACGTTTCCTTTCAAAGATGTAATACAAGACATTTGTGAAAAGGTTTCGCAACTCGTTCGTCGAGTGGTGCTCGGACGATCTCGTCGTCCGTCCACTTGCGCACGAATCATTTGAGCTTCCGGCTAATTCTCGTATAAAAACAAAATCTGATAAGTAGCAAAAAACGTGCCTTCGCGTTTCGCGACGAGAAAAGTGCAATCGCGTTACCTCTGTCCCCTTGGATATTGGCTAACAAGCTCTTCTTCCTTCCCTTAGTATGAAACCAGCAATCAAATTGGGCTACCATTAAAACGAAAAAAAGATCGAGGCAACATTTTCTAGATCTGTAGTCTCGTCATTGCAAAAAAAAAAAAAACCGTGAAATCTTGTTTCAAAAAATCGAGATGTGAAAGTTGGGAAGTGAAATATCGATAGGTAACGAGATTACTCGAGGAACTTGCAGTTTTGTGTGGAAGTTCCAGTTTCTCGAATTGCAAAAAACATCTGAAAAACCTGAATCGAGATAAGACGCATCGAAAGGAAAGGAATGATTAAAAAAAAGGAAAAACGGAAAGGAAAAAGTGTTGTCGACGAGGAAATGTGCAAAAATGAAGAAGGAAATAAAATCTGACGTAAGTGGAAGACGGAAAAAATGAAAGGTAGAGAAATAATTGGTAGGAATGGCGGAAAGACATGATAATTCGTAGTTGATGGTCGAACGGTGGGAAATTTTGGCGCGAGACGGTTTTTATTTACTTTGGAAATGCGAGGAGACGTATGAGGGTGAAGTGTGAAAGTTACCTCGTCGCTTCTTGCAGCAACAGGTGCGGAGGGACCCAGAATTTAACCCGAAGAGCAAACCTCAGATGAGCAAGGCCACCACCAGTTTGACGTTCGATCGGATTTCTCAGATTCAACCACAGCTCTTCGCCCTTGGCACTTTGATGTTTCAAGCCGAAGTAGTCGCACTCCTTGCTGATGCCGAGGCAGTCGCAGACCTGCGTAAATACAAAGGACAATAAACACCTCGTTTGCTTTCCTCGTGTGCAAAATAAAAACGGGCTCGTTGATGGAAGGGCAACAGGGAAAACCATTCATTTATTTATTTACTCGTTTCCTTTTTTTTTTTCTTTTTTTTTTCTTGTTGTATAATCGTCGTCCAACAGTTTTCGGTGCGTTTACATCGGTCGCGTTCGGGGATGTTGCTCCCCGTTATTAATTGCGGGGCAAGAACGGCGCGAGATGTGTTTCAGGTTCGAAACAAGCGTCCAACAAATTGCCGGCGATAACTTAGCGAGTTCCCTCGAGTGTAGCTCGTCTCTCGGCGTAAAAAGATTATCTGGCTCACGTTTTTGCTCGGGAATGGAATAAAAAAAAATATAAAAAAGTGGAAAATATGTTCCCTACAGGCTGGAGCTGAGCGTTTTCCCGTCGATTATTATCTCGTCTCGGCTTAGGCGCACGTACGGTCGGCTATCTACACCGAATCGTGTCTATCGCGAAACATGTGCTTCCAACAAAAGTTACAAGCTCCACCTTCTCGCCCCGTTTTTTCGTGGTCTCCGAGGATTTCGAGACTTTCGGCCAACTCGACGAAATTCTTACGACTCGCAGCGAAAGCTTCGACCCTCGTCGTCGATTCCCATGTAAACTCGCGAAACCCGCAACGTTTTTCCGACATCGTCGACGAAATTTATGCATGCATAGAAATTGCAAAAATTGTGGAAACGTGTATTTTGCACCCAAAAAAAAATACAAGGAGCGGGGAATAATTTATTTCGGCGAACGAATCCGGCGAGAGGATTCCGACGACGTATCTAATTTCATTTTCGTTCTCGCTCGGTCCGAACGTCGGAAAATAGTCGGAGTAACGGCGATAGCATTTCCTTAAGAATAGCAATCGTCGGAATTCGAATCCGTTCCTTTTCTCGATTGTTTTTCGGTCGAGATCGTAACGACGAACGTGCCGCGAATAATCGAATCGCTCCGATCCTTCCCGTAAAATGATTTCCCCCGCCGCGTCGCGAGGATATAAAAAATTCCTCGGAGCTCCGTCGAGCGGGGATAAAAAAAGAAAATAAATAAAAAAAATCCGCGATAAAGTACGTGGATAACGAAGTGGAAAAACTCCTGAATTAATAAGGAGGCCAGGATCTGGGACGCGGGACGAAACGTTCCCCTTAAAATTTATGCAGCCGACGCGCCGCGACGCCGTGAATTCCCCAACTTTCCTATACATGCTGTCAAAGACCTTCGCTCCGAGGCACAAGTAAGCCGGTTTTCGTAATAAAACTTTCGTTCGACGTACTGTTACGAAAAGTACGAAAAAAACAGCAGAAACGAGCGGGAAAAAAATATTAAAAGGAAGCCGAAAAAAACTGGATCCAGCGCAGCTTCGCCATTTTTTATTCGCCTTCGGTTTCGTTGCGTAAGGCGGCGAGGCGAAAATAGCCACGAACGAGCCTCTGAGGGACGAATAATCGATCCTTTTAATAAAAAAAACGGGTAGAATGACGGCAACGAAAAGCAGTGACGAAACTAGGAATACCGAATCAAGAAGTAGAGATGAGAATGAGGAGAAAAATGAGGAAATTTTCCGAGACGAGGAATTTACAGAGAATGTACAAATTTACGAGGAATTTGTTTTTGGAGACGAGTGAATTCGTATAGAGTTTAAAATAAAATCTCGTCCGGCGGTACGAAATCCAGTGCGCCGGATCACGTGGCGAACACGCGAGGAGCACGAGGTGAAAGTCACGTCGCTCGTGATGAAGTGCAAGCGCCAGAAGCGCGGTGGTTGTCTCGTAGGGGGTCTGTTCATCGTCGTCGTCGTCGTCTCGTGGTGACCGCATCGCTAATGCGGTCACGACTGCGGCTGTGATTCTTTTTAATTGCATTCCCAGCCCGCCGACGAGAATGTTGATGAAAACGTGGATCGTCGCTGTGGATACAGTAAAAACAAATTTTCCAAACTCTTCCAAGAGATTTCCTGCGAAATTGGCGAGTTTGTCGGGCAGCTATTTGATAAACTGCGGGTATCACCCCCTCGAGAGGTAGGCAAAAACTGGGCTAGATAGCAGGACCAAACGACGCCGTTCGTGTTTTGTTTCTTGCGATTTGCGATTGTTTATAAAAAAAATTGTTCAAACGAATTACGATAATATTCGTTATTTCGAAAAACTGACTGCAGTAATCCGTTCAACGGACAACATCGTGACGAAAATCTGTACGACACTTTTTTGTCGAAGTCCAATTTGTTAGTGTAAAACAGGATTACAAACAATCGAATTTCAGATGCTTGAAAATTATTGAGCATTAGGTTTTTGGCATCATTTTCCCCCTGGAATCTATTAGTGCGAGCAGTTTTTCAAAATGACAACTTTTATCATAATTTGTTTAACCCTTACTGGTCACTCGGGGTTGATTCAACCCCAGTGGTTTTTCGAACTGCGCTACCTCCTAGAGTATTTGTGAAAAATGGGACATGCGTCGTCATCTGTGGGTAGTTTGAACCATTTTTCATCATAAAATATCGTTCGTTATAACAAATCTGGCGTATCATTTTTCCGCACTTCAGATGTTCAAATAAATATAGTTTTTGGAACGGCCACTAATTTATTCTCACCCACCTGAAAGTATGCTATTTCAGATTTATGAAACGATTTTTTTTATTTTTTTTTGTTGAAAATTGAAGTCTCTGCATGGCTGTTCATGAAAAAAGTCATATTTTACGAATTTTTTTTCGACTTTTCTTTTTTGGTATTAAAAATTACACGACTTGAAAATAACTGACATGGCCTTACGCATAAAGGTTGACATTACATTGTAGTATTTTGATATAATTTTTTTTTCAATTTTTTAGTTATTTATCACCTTCCAAAGTGAGTGGGGTTGCTGACACCCCATGTGACCATCACGTCAGAATCCGGAGGTGTGGCCATTAAGGGTTAAACAATTTTTTTGTAAACAATTGCAAATGACCACAGAAAAAACAGGGGCATTTTTGCCATTTGCCTTTGAATGGCATAGTTAGATTGATGCTATCTATCCCATATTTTGACGGGTTAATTAGAAACCAGAGTACGTTTGTAGGCGAGTCGACATGTCGGCAACAATATTTTGGCTGTTCGCTAAATTATGGGACTTTTCGGGCTCGCAAACGGAGGAGAGAGGAGCGGAGGGGCGGGTAAAACGGGACTCGCGGAAAACAAAAGGAAGACGGTGATAAAAAGTGTCGGAAGACGATTAAGTTGACGAGGATGAGCTTCGAAGAGATTAAATTGCCCGACGACGCGTCGAGACGTTCGGAAAGAGCTGTTCTTCCTTCCCGGATAAAGAAGGAGAAAAAATGTTCGAACCTGAGCGCGATAAAATCCGCCTGCCTCGCGTGAACAATGAATGCATTTCGTCGACGGAAATACTGCGGGCAGATTTACGGCGGGATAGCCAAACGCGCATCGTCTTTTCGAGGGGGTGGCAGCAACTTTTACGAGCATCGTCGTGCCACCGGATCTACAACGCCGTAAATATACGTCGGGGCTCGTAGCACGAACCTTGGTAATCCGGCCTGAACAAGTTTCAGGGACCGATGGCATTCCGCGATTGAGATGTCGTCGGATATCGAATCGATCAGCGGTATCGCAACGCCACGTGCGACATCGCGGGCTAATGCCGACTCCTCGCTCCTATCTCCTGTTCTCTTCTCGAGCGAGCGCGAGAGGCGCGTAAATGTTTGTTGGCTTACGCGAATCATCGGTATTTCAAGGACGGATTTCGAATTTTGTGCACCTTGCGCCAGCACGCGATAAGAGATTAACCTTTGCAATTGACTAATTCTAAGTACGATGGATTTTCGGTGAAGCGTGACCGCGAAATTTCGGATTTCGATTTCATTAGCTATTAACTACGCGGTAAAACAATTTCCGTCACCGGGCAAAGTGTAAGTTTTTTTGGGTACGATATTCAGCATTTTAGTGTGTTCATCAGGGTTGTTCTCGCAGTCCGGTTTTCAACGCACAAAAATGTTATTTGCTACCGAGGTAACGCATTTCAAATGTCGTTCTAACAGTGGCTCACTGTTCCACGTTTAACCCTTTCAAGCACGGTGAGATGGTGGACTCCCACCTTTTCCGGAACCATTTCCCGAGTGGTTGGCGTAGTTTTCATTTGATTTTCTATCATTTTTTAGTGTTTTGTTTGGCGATTTTGTTCAAATGAATAAACGAATTTGCAAAATAGCCACAGCAATAGGAACAAAATTATTATCTCCGAAAGTTCTTAGAGTTTCCATACCGAAGTTTGTATTCGAGATAGGTTGGGATCGCTGATACAATCGCGGACCCAATTTTGAATTTTAGAATTTTGGCTGTATATTCGTCATCAACTACGCCAGAACCCCCAAAATACCAACTTTCACTTTTTTCAAACGACTTTTTGGTCCGCCATCTTGAATTTCGAGTGCAGATTCGTTATCAGCGACGCTAAGCATCCGAGAGCACAGATTTTTAAATTGATTGCACGTAAAGAAGCACGTGTGCTTGAAAGATCTTAACACAGAGCTGTGTTACCCCGTGACCACACACGGAGTCAGTTGAAAGAACACTAATTTCGTGTAAAAAAAAGTTGTTAACCCAAATTTTAGTGTTAAATTTGGCGGAATTTTTTTAGTGCGTAGCAAAACAAATGGCACTCGTGTAATTCAATGTCTCTGAACTTCTTTGAGTATCGGTCTTCGACTGGAGCAAATCGTCCGTTTCGATTACCCATCGACTCGTAGCGATCGTCATGGCCGGACAACCGATCCGCGTTTTACTATAAATCACAGGCGCGTTTCACGATTGTTAGTTTGATAATATCGTTATCATGGTTCGAGGAAGGAAAGAAAAGGAGCCGCGTATGATCGAATGATCGTACGACAGCTTACGTTCCACGCGCACGTTTCGCCTGACAATCGCACGGGACCAAAGAACGATTCGCAACGGGCAATTAATCGTGATAAATATCCACAGCTGGCATCTCGTGATGAGAAGAATTGGTATACGAGAGATAGTGCGTTATCAGCTTTGGCGTTCTCATCAGCCGCTTATCGACGGCTGGAGAATGCCTCCGATGAAACGCCGTCACACTCCACCTCGCGATACGCTTCGTGCTCCTCCGCAACTCGACGCGGCGAAGTCAAAGTTCATTAACGCACGGTCAACAAATTTCCTTCGAATTTAACGCAAAAATTGGTGTTAGCAACTTTTTTTTCAACGCACTAGAATGTTAAATATTGTACACAAAAATGCGTACACTTTGCACAATGCCGGAACATCTGTTACCGTGTAGACGTAGTAACTATGCTGGCGTAGAGTTGAGCACACAAACAAAAGTGTGTCAACTTTTTTACACTATTCTCGCCAACGAGCAGTTTTCGGTAGAAAATATTGAAAATTCACGCAGTTTTTTCGTGTCTTCAAGTTTTTTCGGTGGAACATTGCAGAGACGTGCTTCGGAAGCGGAAATCCAAAAATTGTTAGAAAACCTAAATGGAAATGTTAACATGTTGGTGACGATTATTGTTCGTTGACATGAAATACCACGAATGACTAGAACCAATGAAAGGAAATATGAATTAGGTGTAGTGTGCAACATTGTGGCGATAGTGTTAAATCAGCACAGTAAAATGTTAAGCACTGTATACACAAATTTCTACACTTTACGCAATGACGGAACATTGTGTATCGTGTAGTCTGACTCGCTCGCCGTGTACTGTGACCGTGTCACCTGCAGCCTCGAGTCTCTGCAATCCAGAGCTATGGAGACGAGGCTCGCGTTACGGTAGTGGAAACTCGAAGCTGAGGGAAGTTTTCTCGATTATCTCGCAAAGCTTCGTGTCTAATTATTTCAGCGTAAAGAGATATACGCGGCGTGGCTGAGGCTCAGAGAGAGAGAGAGAGAGAGAGAGAGAGAGAGAGAGAGAGAGAGAGAGAACAACAGCTGGACGTCTTTATTCCTCGGGGCAATTACAACACCGTTGGGTTCATAAGCCGAGGGATAACGAAGAGGATAAGATCTGTTAAACGCACACGCGATGCCGCTGCACACAATCGTTACGAATTCGCTGGGTCGTTTTTCGAAATAGTTGAAATTGTGAGAATCGCGAGAGAGAAACGAATATGGATAAAGTTCTGCCGTATCACCGAGATATTTGCGATACGGAGGAAAGAACTATCAGCGGTACATCGCGAATGTCTCGTCGTAAAACCGGTTTTATTTATGACTTGGTAAATAAATAGAATCGTTGGATGAAAATGCCGGTGGCAGCATAGGAGAACACGCTCCGTGAATTTCTAATTTCTGGTGTTGCGAAATTGAACCTTCGAATCTCTCGCCTCGAACCGAATTTCCATACGTTGTATGTACATACGTTGTATGGAATGTACTGGACAAATACACGAAATGAAGGATACATTCGATGTTTGTGTAGATTTTTTGGGTATCTTGATAAAATCGCAAGGTAACGAATTTTCGGTAAAATGAATAAATTCAGGGGGAAATTACGAAGCAAGGATGGTAGCCAGCCGAGGCACTTAATAATTAAGCATAGCCTACAGCCGCACCTTTGAATTCGCCGTGGATAATTTCACGAACGGTAACAAAGGTTGTGTAGCACAAGAACAACGAAAAACAACGAACCGGTTTCCATAATTACCCGCGCGTTTAGATCCGCTTCAGCTATTTTATAACCACAATCGTCCAAGATCGCAGCATAAGCACGGCTTCGGCCCAGAGAAGTGGATACTGCAAGAAGGAGGTGGCGAAAAATTGGAGAGAATAAAAGTGGGAGTTTTTCCACAATTTTCGTCAAACCATTTCGAATCCCATCGTTGATGAAGGGTGGATGGAAAAAACGCGATTGGCAATTTTTTGGGAAAATTGATGCTGAACGAGAGAGCTTGTTCTATCTTCTTCTGACTCACCGTCGTACATTTATGGATGATTAGCCTTGATTGGCGGTGACTAATTACAATCCGACGTTGTAGAGACGCGTTGTCCTGTTTTGCCGCGGTATAATTCCTCCTAAAAACGGGGGGTTCGCCCTCGACGATGGATGCCAAATGGACAAGGAACATTTTCGAGCAAGAGGTCCAAAAGCTGACGAGCCATTCGTTTCAGTTTTACAGATGCGACGGGTCCGGATAAACGTGCAGGATCCTACAGCTGATGAAAGACTGTAGGGAGCTTTGGAAAGATAGGAGCAGAGGACGATGCACTAATTAGAGTGGACACCAAAATCCGCGTGCTTTCCGGTGTTGCGAGTAGTATTTTAAACGAAGCCATTTACATTCGTCGCGTGTGGTGAAATTAATACTGCGAGGGGAGGAATGAAATAAAGTCGTTAAAATCTGAAGTGGGGTCGCGGCCCCATCGCGCGAGTCTCTCGCTCCCTCGCAGCTTTACGCCACCGATAACTCGCATCTCCGCCAAAACTCTCCTCGTGCCAAGTCTAGGACGAGACGTCGAGCCACACGTTCGACGTACCAGATTGAACGAGCGATAGGCGGAATTTCCCGTTGGAAAGCAGGTTACATCTCATCGCGTCGCCCCCATTGAGACGAGAGGATATTTTCAATACACAGCAATACGCGCTACAATGGGAGTAGTATCGGTTTGGGAAAACATCGGGGAATGTATTCCGCGAGGTTTGATGGTTTTATTGGGAAATGCTGCGTTTCAATTTCGCGAGTCGTGTCTGCATTCGGACGAAGTTGAATCGAGGGGATGTCGGGTGCGCCGAGTGGATAAGATGCTCCGTGTTTGTTCGGGCAAACGTGACTGTTGGCAGCAAACACGTAAAGTAGAGTAAGAAGGAGCGGCGTCCTGTTTTTCCCTTTTTGCCACGGGATCTCGAACACGTGCCTGTTATGTACCGAGTGTTTTACAAGAGGTAGCAATCACTGGCGAATCGAGCGCCTAGCAGTCGAGATTTCTCACGAGCAAAAAATGTATTTTCGCATCTTTGCCACACCTCGAGTATCCCGCAGAACCGGAATGACGAGAATTCTTGAATTCGAATTGATGAATTCAGGCGGAGAGTTCTGTACTCCGGCTACCGAAGTTCGTCGGTGAGACGAATCGTGGCTGTTTTATTGCGCAGTTTTTTTCAGACGCGCTCTCATTGTCTGTAAGACGACGCCGAAGGGTAGGAAGAACGAAGAAGCGAGGGTAGCCATGCGCGCTCCGTTTCCGCATATTTCATAAGACGTTTCAATTTACTAATAGCTATGCATGCGAAGTTTCATCTGGTATTCTCAGCGAGCTTCCTGCCTCGGCGAACGGAATTTCACGAGCTAACGAGCACGAGCGATAAAACGATCCCGGGGAATCGGATGTACGCCCGGGCAGTAATAACGAATCTACTGAAATTATCCTCTACAAAGAATTTGATCTTGTCCATTTACGCGGAATTTATCGCGTCCGGATTCGTGCAATTTTCATCGAACTGATCCCTTCGAGCCCTCGAAGATGAAGATTTACTCGTAGCACGCGCTAGCCGTATCACTGGATCGAAGTTCCCTTCGAAATTTATCTCTCACGGTCCACGATCTGCCAAAGAGACGGACGGCGTGACGTTATTTGGGGATCTACTCGTATCGCAGCAAGCGGACCTTCCACAGCTGTTCTCGAATGGTAAGCAATGTTCCTAAAAATATGTCGCAGCGAATTCGTCCGCTCCGAAGACTACAACGAAATATTCCACAGATCTACTTATCCATCTACACAGCTAGAAAAAATTCCGTCTAATTTAACACACAAAAACAAGTCTTAACGACTTTTGTGCTAGACCAAATTAGTGCTATTTTAGTGATGCTATTTTCTCACTGTGCATCGGAAAAAAATCAAAAAATAACACGTCTATCCAATTTCTAGCATCTGGTTCAAATAATTAGCCCAGCTCTGGTCAAATAACTCGAGGGAACGTGCGTTTGGAAAGTACCAACGGATCACGTGACTCCATGAAGCGGATCTACTTCTGGAGGTAAAATTTCGATGCGTACCTTGGACTTTCCAGAGGCGAGACTTCGGTAGAGGGAACAAAAAAAAAACGGCAGTCGCGTGATCGGAGGTTCGTTTCTATTTGTGTGTTGGGATCACATTAGACTTGGATGACGAGTCATCGCGGGCATCGACGTTGATGCGAGTCTCCAGTGCAGACGTGAAATTACACGATAGACGCAGGCGAGCAAAGAATCGTGTACGCGCGAAATGTTCGACCTCGAACAAGGCAAGAGTGATAAATTCTGATCCGTTGAACGCGGAAGCGTCGCTTCATCCGTGGAAGTAGTTCCAAGCAGGAAGAGCACGATAAATTTCACTGTTACAAGCACACGCACGAGTCACCGGGATATTGACTGGATTCTATGAACTGTCTGACCTACATGCAAATTTGTAGGCCTCTCGAAGGAGAGTTTGGCGGACTGTGACTGTAAAATCGTATTTCCCACGAACTTTGTACCGCGTAACGACTCGTGAGAATATTTTATCGCTCCTGAGGCCGCAAGCTATGTAAATATGGCGCCAGTGCCGCAACTAGCAACCGAAGGAAAAACAATGCGAAGCAAGGCTCCGATCAGCACAGAAGCTACTTTCTCGCGAACACCGACCTCACCTCATCGGCAAGTCCGCCGAGGCGTTTCTGATGTATTTTCACTCGCGACGCTTCCAAGGCCAAACGACGACGAATTTTGAAACATCGCATTAATCGACGAATCGAGCATTACGTGCAGCGTCTGGTCAAATTTCAACGGCATGCGCGAGAATTTTCCGTTACGTACTTGCCGATGCTAGCGTGATTAACGAGGCGTGAAATATCACCTGTATTTGTTTTTCGCTTGCACAACTTGCTCGATGGCATATTTTCCGATTCCTCGGATCTACGAGAGACGCGGACACTTGGATGCAGGTTTCTAACGAAGATATCCGCCTACACGCGAGGCGCAGCACCTTTCTACCACAAGAAAACGCAACTTGAAGGTACAATCCACCGAGGCAAACGATATTATATACTAACAAGTCTGATCTGTTTATTCCGGTTCGATTGTTGCCTCCGGGAGTTTCTAATAACATGATATCTTCGTTTGCAGGAAATTAGAAAATGTCACGTTTGCAGCAAATTGCCGTAGAATTGTAGGGCACCGAAACTGCACTTTTCGCGACAGTTAAGATAAATAAATAAATATATACTAGGATGTTTGAAAAAAATTATTTTTTCTTCTCTTACCCTCTCAAATGGTTCTATTTGACTGATATATATATAGCTGAGAAACTAAAATTGAAAAACGACCTTCTACAGTTGAGCGGCAGCGCCCAACATTGGTGAGGATTTTTTTACATTTGGTGGTGGTAGTAGTAGCGGTGGCGGTGGCGGTGGCGGTGGCGGTGGCGGTGGCGGTGGCGGTAGTGGTAGTGGTGGTGGTGGTAGCGGTGGTGGTGGTGGTGTGGTAACGGTGGTGGTGGTGGTGGTGGTGGTGGCCACAACCAGCATGTGGCTTCGAACGAGCGTCACCCGAGGCGATCAGATAGTATATTAGGGTAGTAGCGTTGGCTTTCGATTTATCGAATTGTAAACAAAAGCATACCATTCGGAGAGAAGCTTGCGATTCCGTTTGGCACGAGATCAATGCGCACCTCTTCTTTTCTTCCCGCTTCCGTAATCGGAGCTTTCACGGCTCGCGGAACAAATGATCGCAACTATTCCGCGCTTCGCTTGTATTCAATTACGCGGGATGCAGCAGCAGCGGCGGACACCGCCGCTCTTTTTTCCTTTCTCTCGCTTCGAGATTTATACCGACGTTTTTGGGGCAGATAAGAGCGATGCGCGTTTATTATTCGCCCGGCGATAATATCGCTCGTTAATCGGACAACTTTTTACAGTTGTCGGGCTCGCGAACGATTATACGTGATGCCCCGAGCTGATCCACGTGCGAACCAGACTTTGACCGGACTCCTTCGTTATAACGCGTCATCGTACGAAACGACTGTTATTAACAGCGGAAACACGCTGTTTGTAAAATTCCAAGACATTTCGGTGTGGAACTTCTTCGTCGCGCGAAAATAATTTGCTTGTAACGCAAGCCGATTGCAGTAAAAACAGTCTTTCTGTAAAAAATAAAGGAGATGCTTTCCCGTCGGGAAACGGGAGAGGGCGACGTCAAGCTGTTCGTTGCTCGACTGCGATTAGCTTCTCGCGATCTTACGGTCTCGCATTTCTGCGATACAGAATAATCTCCTCCGAGATTCACCTTTCGCGGTGGAAACAAAGGGAAAGGAGTTCGGTGCGCGCCGCGTACGACTGCAGGTAAAACGCAGTGTCTCAAGATGGCGGCCGATGAACGGTGCACCGACCTCGTCGAAGGTCAAATTTGTTTACGGCGTCGTCGTAGTCGTGAATCTCGTTCCATACTCTCGAGATCTCGACCCCCGCGGCTCGTAAAGACCATTTTTATCGCTCCTCATCGTCCCTCTCTTCATCGCCTCGCGCTTTCGGATGACGCGAGACTTCCTCTACCTACTCGGCCATGCCGCGCGCGCGCGGCTATATTTGCCTCGCGTACCTCGTATCGCCGGACGCATGGTACCTACTACCATGCCACGGAGAGCCAACACGCGCCTACGATATCAGTATTGGTTTGTTTATTCGTAAGTTTGCGTACGAGCGGCGTACCAACGCGAGCTGTGCACGCGTCGCTCGCGTGCTGCTCCGCCACAAAGCCGAAGAGGACGGCTCTTTACGTATCGTTCTTTGGCATCATCGAGGTGTGCGCGCTACTTGCGACTTGGACCACGACCACTGCGCGAACTCGTTCACGTTTATTTTCTCTCCCCTGTTTTGCAACCACGCGTCTAGGGAATTTCCCCCCAACGATCAATGATTCTCGCCAACGTATATTGATTCTCCTCTCTTTCTTCCCGACCAATATCATCCGTCTATCAGCCTTCTCACGCGTTGTTGTTCGGCCGTATTTACCACCACTTCTCATTACCCGGGAACAAAGAGTTCCATATTTCACGTAATCTTACAAAAATAAAAACCTGCTATACTTCTAGAGAAGCCTGTGCCTAAATATAGATAAAAAGGAATCTGACAAACTAGTTATCGTTGTTTATAATTATACGCGATCAATCAACTAGTTTTTCGCAGAGTCGATCCATCTTTTTCGAGACGTTTCATTTCTCTCGCTTTTCTCGTCAGTGAATTTGTTTTCCACAAACGTCCCGCTTTTTTACCAGAAGTCGTCGTCATACTGCATCTGATGGATCACGCTGTTTTTTTTTTATTTTAACACGTTACATATTTTTTCGAGATACCGATTTTTTCGTTTCTCTTCCTCGTTCTGTCTTCTTTTCTGTTGTTGGTTTTATCGCAAGTGATGGATACTTTTCACTCATCATTTCTTTGTTCTGTTCTCTTTCCTGGTCCGAGTCGATGCAACGTACGCGATCCTAGTTCTCGCGCGGCGAAGAGAGTTGTCAGAGGCGAAGAAGAGAGCTAAATAAGATAGTTCTGATATAACGCGTATCCGCAACATCGGGAACTGGTTATGATATCTATCGTGAACCAGTCTCGCGGTAAAACTTGTTTGTAGGATTCAGAGAAGCACGTTCCCGACCGTCGGGAGATGACACGTGCATTTTATCGTTATCGTTCCCATCGCTTGGCTACCAGTGCCAGAAAACGATCGGTTCGAACGATTTCAGATTATTCATTTAAAAATGAAAAGGGTGTGGGATCGTTTGTTAATTTTTTCCCACACTATTTTCGTTTTTTTGTTGTTTTTTAAGGTTTTTAGAAAACAGTGTCGAGACTTTGCGAGTTTCTTCGATTTTATCGAGTCGAATTTTGAATTAAATACAATAAAAACAGAATTACATTTGTTTCGCAATACGACAAAAAATCGCATACTGCTTTTATTAACGCAGAAAACAGGCGGCTTAATAGTTGTTTTTAGGTCGGCGAATCGCGCGAATAATTTGACCGAGGTGCGCGAATTTTTCGACCATTTTTTTCTTATCACATTCGAACATCGGAGAATTTACATTCGCTGGTTTCCTCAACTGCGCTTTTTTCTGGAAACCGTTTTCAATTTGCGCGACCGAACGCGAAGGTTTTGCGTTAATTAGAAATTTCGCCGGCTATTTGCTCGGCCGATAGGATACAAATCATCGCGGAGTATAATTTACGACGCGAAGAATGTTAATAGTCGTAAATTTGAGAACTGGGTTCATTAAAAAGGGAGAGAATTAACGAGAGTAAATACTTAAGCGTACCTCGTTGCCCGTTTCATTCGATTCTAATTAGCAGCTCCCGGGCACGTAGCGCCCGTTTTTCCGATTATAATGATACAACGGAGTGGCAAGAAAAATCGCGGCGCCAATTTCGACGCGAATTATTTCGAAGTTTGATCCGTCGAAATTCGCGCGATGAAACTATCTTTTTCAGCATGCCGATTTTAAAATGAAGTGAAGTGAAAAAATACCGAAAAAATCGAGGACTGCGAATTTGTTAGCGTTTAACGACGTTGCAGATACCGGAAACAGAGGAAATCGAGAGGGCGATCCGAACAAGTTCGGTTCGCGCAGCCGATAAGCGAAAAATGTATAGTCGGTATTTATCGAACACGAGCCCACGTATGTTTTTTTCCCGATTCCCCGCGCTTTTCCCCAAACAAACCAATCCATCTAGATCTGTGAGTCATAAATAAAACATCGAATAAAAAACACGTCTTGTCTCAAATATTTTTCCAATATCAACGTTTCAATTTGGGGCTCGATACTAAAAAATCAAACACGTGACAATTCAACTTTTCATCTAACCTAGATATACGATATTTCCGTTCGTATTCGAGGCCTCATTTGTTTCTAACGTATTTTATACATCTATAATTTAAAGTGTGATTATGCATCGTACGAATGAGTTCATTTTAAGATATACAGAGTTATACCGTCTTAAAACCTCATCAGTACTGAGTAATTTCAATTTATTTGACATCCTTACGCTTTCAGGAATTTCGTTCTGTTGCGTATAATTGGACAATAAACGCAGCAATTCGTATAAATCGCATTTTTCGGCTTAAACTCACCAAAAACTTTGCTTCGGTGATTACAGGTAAACCACAGCATAACGCAGATTGAGCTTTACTTTATTTGTATGATAAGAGATAAAACAAAGCTCTCATGTTCATGTTGCTGTATCAATGTTGGAAAGATAATTTCCCATGTTTGTGATTCAAGTTGTTTACAACTGCGCTTAAAAGGCTGAATTTAAATTTTGATTTTACATTTTTCATACTACCGACAAGTGTCTTTAGGTATAATTTTAAAATGAATAAAAAGATGTAGCAAAATTCGCTGGTTTGTTTCGTTGTTCGCACAATTTTATGCATTGTTACACAATTTTATTTTACTCCTCGTTACACGTAACCGGAAGAGAAGAAAGCGCGACTTAAAAAGCTAACTAAATTCTTTGGAAGATGCGATTTTGTCGATGGTCTTGAAAGAGGTGAAATTGGTATCTGGCAGAATTGGTGTGAAGTGCGATGTGAAAAAAGCGGATTAGGAGGGCGATTCGCCGAGACATGGTCTCTCCGCAGTAGTACCTCCGTTTCCACGTCTTTCTTCTGTTTCCGTTCCGCGGGATTGCGACGTGCGTCGTCGTCGTAAAGCAGGATGTATTATGATCGTGACAGAGTATATAGTACGATACGTACGCGCGCGCGGTACTCGAGAGCTTGCGGAATGGATAATGGAACGGAGATGCGCGGAGAGTTGGCAGGTTGCATGGGAATGTAGGTTACGATCCCCAAGCGTCCCGTAATATTTTTTACGCGTCCTAATAGCGCTAATAAATTTACCGGCATGTTCTCCGCAAAACGACCACGGCCACGACCACGCACCGAGCGGAGGGAGTCGAAGTTTGCGCTCTTTCGCGTGTTCGCGTGCGACGTTCGGCGATCTAAAATGATACCGCGCAAAATGTGGGCAGAGGTAGGTAAAGTGTTGCGAAGCGTTTGCATTGCGCCCGCATTTACCCGCGCGACGTGCTCCGTTGCAAAAGCCTCTTCCGGGCGAAAGAAAAATACGACGTCGGAAAAATGCCACACACGCTTATCCGACGAGCGGTGGAAAATGTTTCGGCGATCGCGCGAAAAATAAAAATCCACCCGCGAGATCGGATCGTGGAAAGTCGAATTGAAATGTTTCCACGCTGATAAATCTCGCGCTCTGCCTCAAAACTTTTGCCCGGATGCTGGGGTTTTTTTCTTCCCTTCTTCCGAACTTGTACTTCGCAGCGATTTACATCTTACTACCCTCCCGCTCGGATGTATCCACGCGACGATGAAATTCCATTCTACTATTTTCGCGTCGTCATCTACTCTCTCGAAATTCGGAAACACGCTCCTCCAACATCTACCAACGCGTAACATCCGTCAAATCGTGTTCCACTTTTGACGAAGCGAGGCGGAAAGTAACGCGGAGAAAAAGCTCGAGGGTACGTGATCGATGAAGCGGGGGATGTTTCGTTGCGGCGAAACTGTTTTGCCGAGGCAACAACGATTATCCTGCCAAGACTGATCGCGTCTCGTTGGAGCGCATTAATCGAGAAATTTTCATTCGCAAACTAGAAATATCAGTCGAATTGTATCGATGAAGCTTCCACTTATATATTTTTTTCCTAACGTTACCGAGTGCCCATCCCTCGCGTGTCCCTTGCTCGCCACTTTTCTGGTGGCGAAAACCCGAAATCGCGCACGAAAAATAATCTCGTGGACAACAGAATCAGAGAATCGAACGAAGCAACAAATAAATAAGAGCAACTTCTGCAATCTGTAAAAAGTTGCGTATTGAAACTTTTGTGTGTGAAAATGTTTGTCATCTTGTGGGATATGTTTGTCATCTAGTTGGATTCGTAATTCGACGAACTAGTTATTTTGTAACGTTGTTATTTGCTACTTTGGGATATCGGCGATGGTGTATTGAAGATATGAACGGAAGGGTGTATAATATACGGGATTTCGCCGGCGGTTGATGGAAATATAACGATGATACGGAGGAATACTTTATTGTGTGGCTCAGCAAGTCTGCACGGCAGCATTTCGCCGGGGATCGATTTCGCTCCATCTTTTTTTTTCGCTGCGGATGGATTCTCGGTCGCGGAGGGATATTGCGGCGAGCGCGAGCTCCCTGCAGCAGGGTAACGTCGCGGCCACGAAGAACGACCGTCGAAATGTATTATGCATCGTTAGAACCCGACGGAAATTCGCGTCGAGTAGCTTTCCGATATTTAGATAAAATATTTAACGTCGGAACGTGACGAGCCCCGACTTCGCGACTGACCTAGCCTACTTTTTATGGATCGTAAACTCCGCGTAGAAATGTGAAAATGTTGCCAGATAACGGCAGACGGTTGCCAACGCTTCGTTTGAATACGTTGCTCCTACTTCATCACCCGGTTTATCCCACCTACCCTCCCGAACTTCCCTGGCGAGGCGAACTTTTCACGGAGCGATTCATCGAACTTTCTCAAAATTATTACCATTTCGCCCCCCTCGACGCGTGTTTTCGTTCGCCTCCTGCCATTCCGAGTCCTCCGTCGAAAATAGGACGAAACACGAGCAAACCAGTGGCGAAATACAGAACGATGAAAATACGGCTTACTTTTTTGGTTTATTCGGGACAAAAAAAAAACGAAGCTTTTTTTCCACACCTTACGTCTTTATTTCGATGCTGGAATGTAGGAAAGAATTACTGGCAAGAATTATTTAGATTTCAGCTTGTTTGCAGTATGGAAAATGTACGTTTCGAACGTGCGAGGTGGAAGAAAAATTGATAGGTTGTTGAGCCGACTTTTTTACTTTTTCTTGCCTCCATCCAGATTACGTGTGCCAACGGGAGATAGCGCAGTTGTAGAAGTCTACGCGGAGGATATTACGATATCGGTGAAATGGAATAGAATTGGATGGAAGAGAGTGAAATATATCGTCGCGCGAGGTGACTAGGTCATCGTAGAGAATGGCGAGATTGAAAAGTGCGGAATATTTCAAAATTTTCGATTCAATTCCATCGGAAAGAATTGCCAGACACGGCGCGGCTGCGATCCGATATTCGTGGCGCGTTACTGCTGCTACGAGTATCATACATATGTGTGAGCAGCCAGGTGCGCGCAGAGGTGCACCCCTTGCCGAAACGTTCATCGAAATAATAAGAGAGAATGCAAGCTCGTACGTACGATATTATCGGTCCAACATCGTCGTCGTCGCGTGTATAGTTTAATTTCCCTTCCATTTATTTTTTACGCAAAATTTTCTCATTTTTCATTTTTTCCGCTTTTTTTGACGCGGTTTTTTAATGGTATATGCCGAGAAGTTTCGAAAGCGCGAAGATCCCCGATTATTCGGAAGCCCCGGTCATCTGGAACTCGAGTTCTTCGAGAAGGCCCCTGCGCTTACGTACCGAAACGTTATCCGGGGGCCTTCTTCTTTTTAGACACGACCAAACTATTTTTTGATGCTCTTTCCACTCGCAATCGGTTCGTTCGTTGACACGACTACTTTCGAGGGAGAACAGTCGAGAGACGAGCAATATTTTGCATTTTATCAACAAAATTGCATCACCGAAATTTTGGTTATCCCTAGCGGGAAATTATTAAATCTAAAATTCTCCGATGTCCGCCTTTTTTTCCTTTCGTCGACAAAATGGACGCCGTTCGCGTTGGCGCGCGAAAAGAAAAGAAACGAGAAACGCGTGCGGGATGGAACGACCCACGTCGTCACGTTCGCGAGCCTCGTTATATTTTCCTCCCATACTTTTTCACATTCGTTTCTCCTTTCTTCTTCTTCTTTTTTCAAACTGTTTGGAGAAAAAAAACGCTCTGCGGCTCATCTTCGTTCTTTTTTATACACGTCTTCTATTTTACAGGACCGTCATGGCTGCCTCGTCCTCCGATTTACGTCGCCTTTGCATACCCTTTGTTCTCGGCTGAAAGCGTTATTTTTCCCTTTTTTCTTTATCCTATGAAATTCCTCGACGACGAAATATTTTTTCGCGTCACCCATCAAAATCAATTGTAATAAGCCTCAATTATTTTCTTATTCCCATGTCCGTTGGTTGCCACCCAGTTCACTGTGTCCCACATTTTGGAACATTTTTCTTTGAAAATTCACTTTTTTTTACAAAAAAACATGGAAATTTGTTTAAATAGAATCAGGTATACCGTAAACACGTCATCCTCCAAACAATCCAGAACGAGGAGTTTTCAGGAGAGGAAAAATTGGGAATTTCTGAAAAAGACTGGAACAGAGAGAATTTTTATGGGGAGAAAAAAAATGAGTGAGATGTTTTTGCAGAAGGTATGTAGAGAAAAAACTAAGAGCTTTTTTTATTAGAAGGAGGGAAGAAAAAACAACAATGGACGGTTTTGGCGAGTTTTCAGCGAAGATCTTCGGAGGGCGTAGAGTTACGAGGGGAAAAAGTGTTGGGAAGGCTTACGAGGGATCTTTGCTCGGAGCTCGAATATGAATTTGTCTATGATCCTCGAGTGTATTTCGTATTTCTGTATTGTATCTAGGTGAAAGAGCTGAGAGAGCGAGCAGGGGAGAGATGCGATGGTACATACAGGCGTTCGCCGAGGTACGTATATCGCGCTGCGGCGAGCACCTTTGTCTCCCAACTTCTTTTCCATAATGCAACAACGCCGCCCATATCTTATGTTCCATCTATATCTCGGGCCATATTTTATCGCACCCATGTCGCTATTTCAATTCGATTCGAGTCCGTGCAATTTTCCCCGGAATACATTTCGCATGATTATCATTGAAATAATCATCCCTATGGATCGACAAAAAATTACTCCTGTTTTTTGCAATACCTTGTAATGGAAATTCCACTTTTTCGCGTCAAACGTTTTGCGCATTTTTTTTTCTTCATCAAAATTAGGAAACAATTCGGTTTGATCATCTTCGTTGAGTTGGCGAATTATCTAATGAAAGTCGTTCGGCGACATTTTCGTGGTTCGTTCGCTTCATAGCGAAACGCTGAAATTTCCAGCCAAATTAAATTTCCAGAACACAGTTATGCGGATGGTATCGAATTATTTGACGAGCGATCGTTTCCGCAATTACCATTCGCAGCACGAACTATGAATTTCGACAGCTTTCCATTTGTTGCAACGAAATGTTCATCTATCCGGTTGAAATTTACCTGAAACAGAGAAGAAATACCTACGTGTAATAATTTGTCGAGAATGTATCGCGTGGGAGCGATTGAATTTGTTAGAAAATTGTTCTACTTAAATATGAGAAATCAGTGGAAGTCGCTTAATCAACATTATTTTTTTCAAATTGTGCGTCGAGTTCTCAGTTTTGTTGTGGTTGCGAGCATCGCAGTTTTTTTCTTCCCGGAGCGGATCGAAAAGTCTAGATTAACGTCGGTGGAAATGGGAGTAATTATAACGTTGTATTGGCGTCAATCGAAATTAGCATCCGCGCGAAATATCAAAGCACTCTGCTAATTACGCCGTGTATCATCTCGCGACGATAGGTAAACATATGAGAAGATAACTTCGAACGTCACCCGCGTTCGCGCCTGTCGTTACAGGAGTGGAGGTAGGTTGGTAAAGTGTCTCGCTTTAATCACTCAACCACGAGACGTCAAACTCGACGAGATTGCTGTAAGCCGGCGAGAGTACGAGATGTGAGAGAGAGAGAAAAATCTAGCGCGGTACACGGAAGATGTGAATCTGCGCGGCAAGGAGCCAGTCACGTAGCGGACGTTCCAACGAATCCAGCGAAAAAAGAACGGCCTCGCTGCGCCGAGTGGTTCTCGAGATATCGCGACTCAAAAATCGCCGCGGTGTTTTTTATGTGAATTTTGAGTGCCAATAGCTCGAGAACGCGGCTAGGAAAGTATGCCTTGTCACGGCTCGTTGGATTCGCCTCGCCTCGCGCTACGTCGCGAACTCGACGAATTCGCCGAATATTGACGCGCGTTGATTCGTCGTTCAGCTTTTCTCAAATATTTAATCCCATTATCCACGCAGAGAAAATTTACCGTGAATTATCAAAGAGAAGTGGGCGTCCACGGAAGTTTCCGTGGCTTAAAATTTTCCATAAGTTTTAACGAGGCAGCCAATTTGTTTGTTCGCTCGTCGTATTCGCGTTGCCCCATCCGACAGCGCGAACTTTTTAATTACCATCGAATTATTTCCCTCGCCACGCTACGATACTTTTCGGTAGCGTTCGTAAATTCGACTAATCGCCGCCGACCATTTCTGTAATCGAGATTCGGTCGGAAATTTTCCAATGGCCAATCGAGCCTAAATTATGGATGATATTCGCGGGTTCGAAAATTGGTGAATTTCAATTCCACACTTCATTTGAAAGCGACACCCCGTCCCACGCTCCCGTTCGCGCGTTGCGACTCCTCCCGACGCGCGCGCGCGATCGCGCACGCGCGCGCGATCGCGCACGCGCGCGCCTCGCCGAACCCGCGCGAAAGCACTTTGCCCGCTTGTTTCGCATTTAAATTTTATTCTAATGAAACTCGCTGTGAATTCACCTCGCGTTCATAAATCACAGCGCAGCGGGGAAAAATGTAAAAAAGCAGAAAAAATGTAAAAAAGCAGAAAAACGACGATAAACAATGAAGAAAAAAATGGATCTGGCGTTCCGGTTCAAATGAAAGTGCAAAAAGGAAACGAAATCAAAAAAACACGCTCGTCCAGTGCTGCGAGGTGCGGATCCGAAACGCGTGGTTGGCCTAACTCACGGTCGGAGAAGGAATGTGAGATGAAAGAAACCATTGTCCTCGCCTTCTTCTTTCAGCAGAAACCCGAAGAATACGGTTACTGTGCATATAAACGAGCAGATGTTTTCCATACCAACTTACGAGCGACAGCATCGCGTGCTGCGACGAGAAGAGAGAAAAACAATGACGACAACTTTGAGCTGTGAGATAAAGTTGAGATAATTCGTGGCGGTTGGTAACGAGAGAAAACAGATGTGCGAGCGTAATTAAAATTTGCAGCACGAACCACCGAAAAGCGAATGGAAAATAGTTAAAAATTAACATTTTTTAAAAAACGCGCGAGGCAGCAAATTATCGCAGCCTCGAGTCGATACAAGCGAAAAAACCATTCAAAATAATACAACAGGTCGAATTTAAAATTGGAAAAAAGTACCTAAAAATAAGACCAAAACTTAAAAGTAGTCTCCAAATGGGCAAATATCACAGGACAGATTTGACGAGTATAAAAAAAAAATTAGCGAGAGAATCGCGATTGGGAAAAAAGGCAGATTCAAATTCTAAACGCGATCAAATGATTACAGGATCAAAAAGGTGTGGGAAAAATGAAACTGGTTCGAGTTAAAAAAGGGGAAGATATTTTTGTTGGAAAGCAAAGAAGCGTTTGAAATTCCTGAGAAAAGAAGAGTTTTGGAAATTAAAAGGAAATTCTTGGTTTCGCGATTGCTCGCCAGTTCCAAATTATTGGAGGAAAGTATCAAACTCCGCGTTCGTCTCGTCTTATCTAATCACTGGGAATAATAAAATCTTATCGTTACGAAACGAATATTTATGTTTTCGTTGCGAATGGAGTTTGCGCGTCCTCGTTCACGTGCGCGGCGTACTTTCATCCCAAGTTAATAAGTTACCTGTACTCGTGTTATAAAACACTCTCGATTAAATGCGTGGTATAGTATAATGGCGAGGTTCGAGCGCGTTAATATTCAGTATAACGAGGTTGATGCATAATAGATGCTAATAAATCGATGGCTTCGATCAACATCGATCGGTGTGCCAGAGTCCGACGATTGTAACAGCGTCGCGTACGAAGCACACCGATTTTGCGTTGTCCATGGTAGACCGTCGAAAGCTCCTTTCGCTACTCTCCAAACGACTGTGGTCAAAAATGGGGAGAGAGCAAAAATCGGGCGAGAATTTTCGACACAGTTGGACTTTTTTTTTCAGGAAGAAGTAATTTTTTTGTCCGCGAAATGGAACATCGCGAGTGGGGCCATGATCGTAAAGCGCGTTGATCATCCCGAGTATCAGGTAATGCGAGAACGTTACGGATAACCCGAAGCTGGATATAGAAACCGGATGGAGGAGTAATTTCCTGGAAATGATATTAAATTCCTTTCTGGCTCTGCTTTATTTAATCGTCCGCCATTTCGTTCCATTTCATTCCATTGCCTGGCCTTCCGCTCGGCGGGCTTGCGTAAATTTGTGTCGGGATCTCCACGGATATTTGTCGCCTAGTCTCGTATCTTTCTTCGTCGCTGGCCAAAATTCGGCCCCGCGCACTTCCTAGCCTTGGTAATCCGCGGACCACCGCTTATTGGCACTCCGCGAGTCCCAACGGTGATCAACTTTGACGAACGAACCGTGAAATGCTCGCGCGGGGTTATCCCACGGGTGAGGAACGATCCGTGTACGCGTTAGGTCTGTTTCCTCTGGAATTCGGGAACCACGCGATTATCGTTACGATTGTCTCGGAACAACGCCACTTCATTTTATCCGGCACAAATCACGCGCCGCTGAATCTTCGTTACGCTAATTAAAAAAGATCTTTCGTCCGATCGTTTCGCTCGGGGGAATAGAGACAGATGTACGCGTTTTGCCTCGGACAACCATTCACGAATGAGCTGTTTCGCGAAGTTCTTCGCGTTTCCAGAACACACCTTGATTTTTTTTCCTACCATCATCGAACGAAAACTCGCCGATCGCTGGAGTGAGAAATGCCATTTTTCGCTCAAAACCTCGAAACTCCGGCAAAAAAAATCGCAGGACGACGAACGAGGTACCGTTTTGAAGGGAAAAGATAGAGCTTTTTAGCGGTACTCGATGGGATCCGCTCCCATTTTTTGTTCGCCCGGTACGCGAGTCCCCAAACTCGAAATAGAATTTTCAATTCTTACGCGTCTGCATTTATCGGCGTGTAGCTCCGTTGCGAATGAAATGAAAAATACTTTGAAAAGAGCCTCTGAAAGTAGAGATTCTGACCTGTAATTTGACACTTTGGTCGTTCCAGTCCGAATATTTTTGACGAAACGGCGACTTTTTGATTTTGTCGTCACTGTCGACGCTGCGTTTTTTATCCAATTCGAATTTAACGGCTGACGCGAAAATTGGAAACCATCGTGTCGAGAAAAAAAGCGATGTGGGTCGGGTTGGTCATTTGCGCTAGGTGAATAGATGCAGCTTTAACGTCAACGAGAGCAGCTGGGACGTTACGGCTCTTATCGTTAGCTGGGTGTTTCGCTTTGGCTAAAGATAAGGCTGAGAGCATCTCGTTTTTTCTCCACAAAGATAAGAAATCCGCGACTCCCGAGCGGTTTTTCCAAGTCTTGTTGTAAATGGAATACAGTCGTGCCGACCGTGGAATTTCTTTCTCGAATGTCCGCGAGGAAAATCATCAAACGACCTTGCAGAAGGCTGCAAGCACAAAACTGTCCCCAACCAAACGAACGTTTCTTCACATTTTTGCATCGAGTATCGCGTCGCCCATTTTTTTTTTTAATCGCAGATGCAAAAAACTACGTACAGCGATTTTTTTTTCTTCAATTTTTCGCGCACCAAACGATCATCATTTATGATCAGCAGCAGGAGACTACGTTCAATTGAAGAGCTGGATCGAGTTTGCGAAGTGCCCATCCCGACGGCGCTGAAATTTACCGGAGAAACTCGCAAACTCGATTATGGAAGAAAATCGTTCCGCTGATTTCCGGCGAGTAAGCGGATTTCTGTTCGCGTGTGAATTTCCTGCTGAAAAATGTGCGTTTACTTTCGCAAAACGCAACACTTCCGGACTTTTTTCTCGCAAAGCGACGGTGTATTTTTCGAATACGCGCGTTTTTTGCCCTCCGAGACGGATATTTATTCGGACGGTTGAAATATTTAGATAAACGGGCTCGAAGTTAAAGTATATATGCAGGGGAGCGGACGTGGCTCGATGCCAAAAATTCTCGCAGGGTTTTTGTTCGGTAGGTCGGAAAAATTTCAGCCGAATCGTAGGACGATGCTTGCGAAACTGCGGGTGTAAAATTTGCATAAGCACGGCGAGTTTAATCATTAGGAAAACGTGTGGGAAATAATAGTGGCGGTGAGTAGGGCGAGCTGGGTGGGAGAGGGTTGAAGGGTGGTAAGGGAAAGGTTGCGCGTGGTCCGGAGCGAGATAAATCTACGCGCGTCTCGCCTTCGTACGCTGCGCGTTATGCCGCTCCTCCGCTATTCTACCGCACCAGAGACGCGCGCTAATTCTGCAAAGTGCATCGCTACGCATTGGAACTCGAGAACCGCGGATTGCTCTGGGATTTTTTTTTTCCACGAGGAAAAGAGAAAATACGTAAACTCGGCGCGGATCGCATACCGCGCGACAATCTCGCTCAAGGCGACCGGAGACGAAGTTACGTGGGGCAGAAAAGTTATGGCCGATCCGCTCCGCACGGGAAATATTCTCGGTGCAGTGGAAATGGAACGACGCGGCGAGTTTAAGAGGCCAAATAACAGTTCCGCCGATTACTCGAACTTGTTCCCGTAACTTGAACTAGGATTTCGCAAACGCTAATCGACGAAACTTTGCTGCGTCGCCCGCTCGCGAGACCATAGAAGTGTTCATTTTTTTGCACCGTCCTGGTGCAAGTACACGGTTAGCGGAAACTGCTTTCGCGGGAAAACAGCACATTTTTGGGAGTGTTCTATAAACGAAGTCGCGAGGGTTCAGCTTGTCCTCGCTTGTTCGCTAGGGCTCGGATAAATATGTACTAATAATCTCAAAATATGTACATATAATATGGGTCTAAACAACGGAAATATGGAAAAATATGGAACAAAAAAGACAACTATTATCAAACATGAAACACTTTATTCTTAGGTACATAATTCTTGGAAAAAATATTTGAAAAATCAACGAGATTAAATTGTGCAGCTAAAATTTACTCTGCCTCGTTTTTCGAGTTGTTGCAGTATACAACAATATGTTTCTTCAAATTTTCAAAATTGAAGCTCCTTCTGTTTGATCGCAAAAACGCTTTATACCGACCGAATGATCTCTCTACGTCACAGGACGTAACTGGCGCAACCTTAAATTTGCACAACTCGGTAGGCGAATATGTCTCTTCTGGATTGCCGATAGGTGTTCCACGGAGAATATTGGTAATTTTTTGTAGCGTCGCAAATGCTTTATTTTTTTCGAGGACAGACCTTATTTTAGATTTTACCACTCCAGCCACAGGGCCTTCTGCCTCCATTATTTTCTTTTCAATGGTTGAGATAATTTTAATATTGTCTTTTAATGGCGTTGTCGGATTTTCCAGCGCTTTGATTTGATGGGTTAAAAGGCAATAATTGCTTTTTATGTAGATTAAATCATTTCGCAGAGTATCGTTTTCCAAAATTTCTTTCGCATGTAAAAATACTAGGCAAAAATTATACAGTTTTTGCTAGTTAAGTGATAAAGATAGGAAATATGGACTAATGTGATTAAATTCTAAAAATATGGTCTTAACCTCGAAATATGGAAAATTATGGATTCTAAACCTTTCATTTCTCGGCTCAAAACATCATAATTTATGTAGAAAACCAAATAATCAATGAGAATGATTCGAATAAAAAATATGTGTTTACATATTTATCCGAGCCCTGGTAATAACGTAGCTGACGCAGCCTCGATAGATAGGTGGGCGAAATATATAATGCAATTGTGGGACATGTTCCAATTTCGACGGTGGACTGCCGAGAGTTTCGTGCCAAGAGTAATGCTCGTTGCGCGCAGTGTCGCGAAACGTGCGCTCGGCAATGTCGCGGCGGCACTCCTGATCGCACGTGTTGGCCGCGTGCGCGAGGTAGGTACGCGATAGCGATATACGGATAGAGATACGCGCTGGCCGCGTTAGCAGGTGGAACGGCGGAGTTAATTTTGTTTGGAGCAGTGATTCGCATTGTCGGCGGAGTGATTCGCCAGCGCGAATCCGCGCGGTGCTATTCAATGATTTAGATGAAAATCCTGTTATAAATTTCCCACGCGCCTGCCAACGGAGCTGTAAATTCCGTTCGGCATGAAAACGCGCGTAAATTTTAATTATCGCGCGCGGCTCGTCTGGTAGCGTCGAGTCTTGAGTGTGACGGTTGCAATTACCTGGCTTCAATGCCAAAGATTCGCGGGAATGTGGAAAAGCTTGGGAATTCGTTCTTCGCTGAAAATTGTAAGAAATTTGTAATATCTCGTTCGCGAAGCGCGTAAAAAATGTCATTGTATTTCGCTGCGCTGTTTGCAGATTCGATCCGCTCGCTGATATTTCGATGGGATGATGAAGTATTTTTTCATTCTCGATAGCTGAATGCCAAGTATAAAGCCATTTCCCTTCCACATTTTCCTCGCCGCTCTCGAACGTTCCGAGAAGTATGCGCATACTTAATCTCAAGAACGTCGCAACGTGACTCGTTTTCCTTCGGAAATTTCATTCCCGAACAATTTTTAGCTCGAAAACTTTTCCTCTCGCGAGTCTTCTGCTCCGGCGGCTGTAAAATCTCCCGTTACATCCGCGCGTCGCGTCGCGGTCAAAAGGTGGCCTCGTTAAAATTGCTTCGAGAAGACCGCGAAAGACGACGAAGGGTAGATTCACGCGCGATTTTTCGCCCAACGCTGATCGTTTGCGATGTTTATTACGCACCGCGCGTTTTCGACTCCAGGAATATTAGAAATATAGTATGAAAATGAAGAAAGTTGAATTTTGTCGATAGATTGGAAAATACGTTGCAGTTTCCCCTGGATTCGATAGCTGCTACGTTAGTTACTCGGGGTCAAATTGTTTTGGGAAACGGTTATTCGCTTATATCTCGAAAACGATCGACTCTACGAGAAAAACATATACGACAAAATTTGTAGCCGAGACGATTTTCTCTAAAAAAGATTCCCACGAGTTTTTTCGTAGGAGTCACCGTTTCCGAGATAAGGCGCTTTGAAGACTGACGAGCACCGCACTACACACGAGACGTCGCGGACCACGTGTCTAAACACTGCTATATCTCGCGAACGGTCACTTCTACGAAAAAATGTGTAGACATCTTTTATGTAGAAAATTGTCTCTGCTAAATATTCGGCCCGATACGTGATTCTCGTAAAGTCAATCGTTTTCGAGATATTGGCAAAAATGTATTTCAGTGACCTTGACACTGCCACGACGGTCGCGCGATGATGGACAGAGAAGCTCTTGGCATACAAATATCCACACTACGTCGAAAAATTCAGCGAATAATAAATACTTTCCGACTTGTGGTATTATTACGTCTACAATTCTTCCAGACTATTCTTTGCTCGAGAAATTATCTCGCACTTGGCGGGAATCATGTTTTTTCACCGGTAATCCGAAGGACGTCGAGAACGATCGTTTCGATTATCTCGCGGGTGTTTTTCGCGCAGCGTGCAATTTCGCCGCATTCCCGTGGAAAATTTTGTCGCGAACTCGTTAGTTCGGACCTTTTCGGTCGAAAAACTTTATCCGAGGCGAGACCGAATGGAAAATAGGGGGAGGGAAACGATTAGCGTAATCTTGGGACGAGACTAGGAGTGGGAACAGATCTCTCGCTTCGAAGTTAATCTAGGTCAGGTTAGACGAAGTTGATTTGGCCCGAGTTTAAGGGGTCTCGAGTTAGATTATTTGAAATTCCCATGACGTCGGATATCTCGGTATCAGCAGGAATTCCTTAATTATGCGAAGTCAGTGAATCTTATTAAATTACAAGGAAATTTAATTGGCAGACGTCAGTCGGCCCGTTCGTTAAGGATAAACTCGTTTCGATCAAAGTCACTTTTCGATAGACTCGTAACGACGTTTCGTAACGATTTCGACGACTCCTCGAACAGAGTCGTCCTCTCGTCCTAACAAGACGACTCCGAAGCACGTCAAAATTCTTTTTAACGAGACCAAAAACGAAAGAAAATTTCGTTTGGTCTACAAATGTCACGAATCACGTTGCAACGTTACCCCCGAAATACAACGAGTCGGAGCGCAAACATCACGCTGCCACATTTCACGTTGTACGACGAGAAATGCTTACGAATAAAATTCGCACGAGAATATTAGAAGTGCAGCACATTTGCGACATCTTGGACTTTCGCGAACGAATTAGACAGCCAGAGTAACGAGCTTTCGAGTATTTTAACCGCGTGATCGCCATAAGCAATCTTCGCATCGCTTAAAACTCGAGGAGCGCCACCTCGGGTAAATATCTTCAGCTTAACTCGAGAGATATTCCTCTGTAAAGTATAACAGCGTAAAGAATATCGATGTGAAATGAAATGAATCGCCCTATTGTTTGTCCATCCCCAGCGAATAGGGCTGAAGCTATGCCAAGAATATCAACCGAGCTTACAGTTCTCCCGGTGATAATCTACTCCACCACGTCGACCCAACGAGCAAAGAGTATGCAACACGAGAAAACGTATGCAATGTTCACATCGAAATCGATCCACCCATCGCGGGAGGATACGACATATTGCGGGGTCCGAGAATATGTATATTGATTGGTTCTGCTGATTCCGTTGAACCGCGTTGAAGAGAGTCTAGACTAATCTGCATCTGATCAACACTGGCACCGAGTCCAACGTCGAAACAGCTTCCTCACCAAAAACTTTCCAACGAAGGGACTCTCTCTCTGTCTTATTATGTAGCGCGAGCCAAACTCAGCTGATATCGCTTAAAGAAATTGGTCCAATTGAGACGTTCCAAAAAAGGCTACTTTTACGAATTATTTCGTGCGTTGCTGTGATAGATATTAGCGTAAAAGTCGTTGGGCTCGACAACTATACTTTTAGGATATATTTAAGAGAAAAATTTCATTCTTTTACCGAAGATTTGTTTAACCCTTACTGGTCACTCGGGGTTTATTCAACCCCAGCGGTTTTTCGAACTGCGCTACCTCCGAGAGTATTTATGAAAATGGGACACGTGTCGTCATCTGTGGGTGGTTTGAACCATTTTTCATCATAAAATATCGTTCGTTATAACAAATCTGGCGTATCATTTTTCCGCACTTCAGATGTTCAAATAAATATAGTTTTTGGAACGGCCACTAATTTATTCTCACCCACCTGAAAGTATGCTATTTTAGATTTATGAAACGATTTCTTTTATTTTTTTTGGTGGAAAATTGAAGTCTCTGCATGGCTGTTCATGAAAAAAGTCATATTTTACGAATTTTTTTTCGACTTTTCTTTTTTGGTATTAAAAATTACACGACTTGAAAATAACTGACATGGCCTTACGCATAAAGGTTGACGTTACATTGTAGTATTTTGATATAATATTTTTTTCAATTTTTTAGTTATTTATCACTTTCCAAAGTGAGTGGGGTTGACGACACCCCATGTGACCATCACGTCAGAATCCGGAGGTGTGACCATTAAGGGTTAAACAATAACTCTTCAAAAAGTACGCGATCGACCTACATACGTTGTGGCTCGAGTCGAAGTTGCGATTATACTTTATCCGGGAATATTTGGTTTTCCTGTTTCGGATGAACAGTCGCAGAGCAGTGGGTCGTCCTTTTCGTAGATAAATATTCAGCGAAACACATTTTAAAAAATGTTTAAAAACATTTCAACGGTGTATTCATTGGGGTCACGACTTTTAGGCCTGTGGCAGCAACGTGAAAGAAAAAATCGTAAGAGAAGTCAGACTTTCTAAATTGTCAGGTGTGCAGATTTTTCGTGAAATTTGCGGCGGAACAGGAGGCAATCAATTATTATCGGTCAGCCGTCGTTCGTGCAACTTAATTTGCAGACGATATCGCACAACGGAACTGTCAAAATGCAAATGCGCGGTCCACCCAGATGGACGCGAGTAAATCCGATGTGACGAATCGTTTTTTGCGAAATTGACCGTAAATAAATGAACGTCGTTCGCGAATAATAAACGAGGGAAATAAGAGAACATCGATGATTTAGCGAGGCATTTTTCGGTACCGGAAATCGCTGGGATTTTTATCGGCCTATGTGCACTTCCGATTAATAACAACGAGCCGATGTTTACCCGGGGCGAAAGCTTTCGCGAGCGGAACGGATTACCTTTTGGGACGCACGTGACGCGCCAAGTATTTTCCAGTCACGTCCTGAAACAACATCGACGGGGGCGCGGAGGCCACGGTTGACTTACGAGTGAAATTCTCGCGTAAAATTGGCGATTCGTTGAAATTGTATCGTTTCAAAAGCAATTTCCGCCACCCTTTCAATTACTGCGAGCGACTTCGAATCGAGGATAACGAACATCTGGCCAGCGATAAAACGTCGCGGATATTCGCGATTTTCCCTATTTTTTCTCCTTCCCCGCGTCTTTATTGCCTTCTTCCTCGATCGTGCCGCGAGTCACTTTTCGACATGTTTGTCAATTGTCATCGCAACTCCGACGGCGCAGCAAACCTCTCGATGGTTCATATTCCTGGGGTCGTAACTTCGCGAGACGAATCTCCCGACCCACTTACGGACTCTCCAACCGCTCGAGTAAATCTCCAGAAGTGTCCCGAATTGTTCTTGGAAAAGCCATCCGTTCTTCGGTCCACTCGCTCGTTAGAATTCAAATCACGATTTCTTGGAGATAAAAGAAAAACGTACTTTTCATTTTTCAGCCGTTAATTTCCCCCAATTACAGCTCTCTCGCGAGCAGCAATGAGCCTCGTGATATATGAACCCGCCAAAAGTGTGTTCCATTTCCAAGTTCGCTCGTCCAAAAGTCCAAAAACATACAACTGTTTTTTTTTCACCCAAAAGTTTCCAAATATTCGTCTCAAAAATCGTTCTTCCTGACTAACTGAGATCTAAATTAACATTTTGCATTCACAGCGGTGTCCAATTTCCAGAAGGCACGTTTTTGACGTGTGATCCGACAAATAATTATTTTCCAAAGCGAACGTTCGATTTATAACAGGAATTATAATACAAATATTTGTTCATCTATAATAATAAATGCGCGTTTATTTAATTGGATGTAATTCGAGGGACGAAGAGTCGAGTTTGCGGCGGATATAATTGCTATGACGCAGAATAATTTGTCGTGCTCGCGGAAAGCTAAGGGCGCAAATTCGGCTCGCGCTAGATCCGTTTTTCATGTGCGAGGCTGAATGAATAATTGTCATCATCAAATTGATTTTAGTTGCTTTTGGCAAGTGAGGGGTGAAAAAAATGGGGGATGTGAGAAAGGGGTCGAGGGAGGTGAATGTTATACAGCTAGGAATATTACGCTGCGTGGGATGGGATTTGTGATAAAAAATAGAAAAAGGTCGGATGGAAAAATGTGACGAGGCGTAATTATTGAAGAGGATCTCGTGAATTCGTCGTATCCTGTCTGAAACGCGTTTGAAAGTTGGCGGATCCTGAAAGTTCTCGTGTTATAATTTCATAGCTCGGTTCGCCGGCAGATGGAATCGTCGAGAGAGAATCCTGGAGAGTTTCGAGGGAAGCTGGAAAGAGAGAGGGATGAAACGGCGCGGAGTTTTCCAACAGCCGCGCGGTGTACGCTCGACAAATGTGTTATTTTTTCGTGCCGCGAGTCGAAACGTGCCGTTGAAATAACGAATGATTCGAGGAGGCCGGATAAGAGCTGGCACGGCGGGTCGGGGGAGGAAGATAACGGCAAATCGATTTGAATTTACGATACGTTTCGTCGATGAAACAAGCGAATGCCGTTCACTTCGCGAGTCTGGGCAATTTTTTCCTCGGCAATGTTCACGTTCGCGTTTCAACAAACTGTCGATAAAAAATTGTTTCGTCGTTTGCCAGCCTCGGAAAACGACGGTTGAAAAGCTGAGGTGGAGACAAACGAACCGCGGCGACCGCCATTTTGTCTATCCGCGTCGTGTGTCTCGCTTTTTTACGACGAAATGCGAGTTGCAGCGAGGAAATATTCTTCTTTAACGACGACGAGCGTGATATTTGAATAATACGACGACCGGGAGTGCCGCGAACACTTTGCCCCAGCGGTAAAAAGTGTCGCGGAAGAACTCCGAGGTGAAACAAACGAGCGACGGGGTTAGGGCGGCCATTTCGTGTCTAGTGGCGACGCGCCTACTGGAATAATGAAATACAACGATTCGGCGAAAGTTGTAGGATGAAAATATACATTTTCAGGGAGGTTCAACGCTAAATTTCAGCGAAACAACCGTCAGAAGTCCGCCGAGTCGTTTGCGTCCGTGGAAATGACGGTTGAAAATCCGAGGTGGAGAGACAAACGAACTTGGGCGTCGGCCATCTCGTCTGATTGTTATTGGCGATGGAATGCGGGAAAATGGCGCGAGTTGCAGCGCGAAACGTTGTTGTTCGGCGAAGTTTAGCGCTGTATTTCCATAAAAATGAGACGGAAAATATCGCGAACGAGTTTTAGCCGGTGAAATCGCGGAGGACGGAACTCGGGCAAAGGAAACAAATGAGAGGCGCGAGGTGCGAACGAGGGTTGTGATTTGCGAAAAAGAAAACCATCAACCGTCGGACGGGGAAGAGAAAAAGGCGAGGACGTGAAGTGGGTGAAAAAAAGGGGAACTATTGTTCCTTCGAGCGAATTCGAATTAGCACCGACTACCGCCCGACTCGTTTTACCGTTATTCTTTTGTTTTGCTTTCACTTTTCCGCTCCTGGTCGCGCTCCCCTTATCGCGGCTTGGCCATCTCTCTCGCAGATTTTCGCAACGGAAGTTCCGGAAGTACGTCGCATCGAGCTGACGGAATCAAGAGGGATGGTCGAGCATCTGGCAACACCGGAAGAAGTATTTCGCCATGATATTTCTTCCCTCCTTTTCCAACTCGCTTATCTATTTCTGTTGTCACTGCAACGGAAACTGGAGAGCTCCGCAAGCGTATCTCCGCGCTCTTGAAGACCACATCGTTTAAAGTAGCCTTTTCAAAAACCTTAAAAAAATTGCATTTCCAGAAAATCGGCGAAACCGGTGATTATAAAAATGTACCAACGGTACAAATTCGAAAACACTGCAATTTGCGCGAAAATGCAGTGTTTTCAAATTCGAAAAAGATTAAAAAATGGAGAGGAATAAAAAATAGTTGCGTAAAAAAATAAGTTGGAGTTTTTGATTATTAAAAAAAAAATCGAGTAAAAAAAATTGGAGATAATTTGGGAGGGGGAAATCAGGTGGCACAAATTCGTGAATTTGTGGAGGCGATTCTGCGAGACGCGAAATAATTTCGGTGGTTGACCGCGGCGCTGCTCGCCGCTAGTTTCTGGTCGCGAACTTCGCCCATTAGATTAAACTTTTTCCTTTGTTCCAGGGGATCCATTTATCCGCAGTCGAGTATTGGGGAAGTATTTCCGTAGAATAACGTCCTCGGAGAGAGAATCGCGGAGAGAATCCTTTCCGCCGTCCAATAAAAGGAAAACAAAATTTCGCGCGTGACGTTCTCCACCGCGAGGATGGCCGAAAAAACGACGATAAAATTATACGATTCGCTTGGCCTAGGTAGCAGGCAGTCATCGAGCTGGAGCTGGATGACAGCAACTCGTTCGAATTAGTTGGAATCACAGAAAGGGATCAGGTTGAACGATGACTGAGCGAATTTTAATTGTCTCAAATAACTAACCTAGCGATTCGTTTTTCGCGTATCGCCATTATTTATTTATCTATTTATCTATTTACCTATTTATCTATTTATCTATTTATATAATTCATCTATTTATCTCTTTATCTATTAATCTATTTATCTATTTATCTATTTATCTATTTATCCATTTATCCATTTAACCATTTATCCATTTATCCATTTATCTATTTATCTATTTATCTATTTATTTATTTATTTATTCATCTCTCTATCTCTTCATCTCTTTATCTATTTATCTATTTATTTATCTATTTATTTATCTATTTATTGGTAACAGAAAGTAATGTATAATTTGATAATTTCACCTTTTGTCAACTGCATTAAAATTCGAAGGCAGGCCGCGAGAAAATTCAGTTCCGTGACGCCGCAAGGCGAGGTGAGAGTTGGGTAATAAAGAGATGTCAAAAAGCGAAAGAGCTTTCCCGGTTATAGGTCAGCCGTTGGTTACTCGATCGCAGCGGGTATAAAATGACTCGCCTACGAGAACAGAGGTTAATCGAAGCGTATAAACAACTCGATTTCATATTTATTACACGCGTGGAGTCAAATTTCTCACCGGACGTCGACAGCCCGAGGTAAGTACTCGTTTTTTCCACAGCCCTTTCTCTCTTATCGGTAAATAAATAACCCTACAGCAAAGGCGAATCCGCGGGGTGGAATGAAAAAAAAACGATAAATTTTCCTCCCCGTCGCAGCGTATTTTTCGAAACGGAACGTTACCTTTCGTGTCTTCCACCTTTTTTTCGTAACACTGAAATTTCGAAATTATTTCTCGTCGCGTAGATTTTGGATCTCGATCAACTTTGCATATTTCAATCTCGCAGTAGACGTTACACGTCGTCCATTTCGTCGCGAGTCGCTCGTCGAGAACTCGGCTAAATTACGGATCCCGGAAACGGGGAGGGGTTCCGAATTAGTCGCTCCGCCGCGTTTCATCTCCTCGGTGGTGATAAAAAATACAAACAGCGTTCCGTTTACTTTGCAAAAGCCATCTTCGAGCGCGCCGAGTGGCTCGACATTTTGTGCCACTCGTCGAATCGTTCGTAGCAAATTTATTAGGTCTCCCGAAAAATTGGGGCAAACGCTGACCCAGTTTCATCGGAAACTACGTGGAAACGTAACACGAGAAAACAGAAATTCACGCGCGAGGCATTGAGAAATATATCTATACATATACAAATGAATCGCTATTTCCCGCGATCACGTCATCACGCGCCAACGGATGGACCAGTTTCGCTAATTCTTTTTTGCTGCGTTTGTTATTGTCGGAAAAAGATTCCTATGAACGAACAAAATAGAAAAAGTTGCGCGGAACATTAGAAAATTTAAGGAAACGCAACGACCAGCTCTTTGACAGTTGACGCGATTGAGAAAAAAAAATGAATTGCTTTATTGTATAGAAAAATAGATAGATAGATAGATAGATAGATAGATAGACAGATGTATATATAGATAGATAGACAGATGTATATATAGATAGATGTATACATAGATAGATAGATAGATAGATGTATATATAGATAGATAGATAGATAGGTAGACAGATAGATAGATAGGTAGACAAATAGATGGATAGGTAGATAGATAGATATATAGATGGAGGGAAAGTTGAATATATAGATAACCAGTTGAGTGGTCTTGACTGAGATGAGGGAATCTGCGTTGAAATTTGTTCTACACTAAATTCAACACAACATGCTTAAAATATAGATTCCCAACGCTCACCCAACTAATTTCAACTTCACAAATAACTCTCATAACACCCAACGCTAAGCACGTGGTAACCTAACCTCAATATCACAAAACTCCATCTAACCTGTAACATAAAATTCAACCCTATTAACCTCTTTGGGCCTGAAATGTGTTCACTAATTATAACGTTAAGATAGTCATCAAGGAAATCTTATAATAACTCGATGTACATCGGTCTTGAAAATGGCCACCATGATCTTCTATTAAAGTAGATTCATCAAAGACTGGTACGCCCATGATTTCCTTCATCGCAGATATGTAGATAGATAGATAAATTGATAATTAAATCGCAAGGGCAGTCGGCAAGTGCTCGTGGCATCAATCGTAGTTAAGACAGGACAATGTCTGTCGGGTCAACGAGTAATAATACAAAATGCTCGATCGACGACGAGTGGAAAAAGCTGTAAGGGGCCCTTTTTCCTGAAAATGTAACTCTCTCTCTCTCTCCCTCTCTCTTATCCGCATGCGTAACGTCACTTTGCTTATCTTAACACTCGATTAGACAGACGTTCCTTGTGCGCGCAATGCCTTTTCCCCTAGTTTCTCCGGGGTCATCGAACCGCTCCGACGCTCGTCGCTGAAATTTAATCGTTCGATTCGACCACTTCCGGTATCACCGCACCTCCGTCTCGTAGCACGCGATCGGAAGCGTCGTGAAATAGGATCGAGAACCTTGTGCACGGGTGCCCCGTATATTTTTAGAAATTCAAGAAATAGCCCGATACGAGAGACTCGGATGCCTGAGATTTTCTCGACCAGGTTGCTTCACCGATCGCACTCTGCCCGTTCGTTTTCGCGCGAGGCAGTATCGTGCGTCGTCGCGATCAGTCTAGGTGGCCGAAACGATCGCCGTCTAGCCTACGCTAAATTGAACTAGTGACAATAAGTGACGTCGAACGATTTATTGCAAGTCATGCGAGCGAATTGGACTCGAGTCTTACGTAACCACAGACGTGCAAAATGGTTTGATGCAAGTGTTTAAATATGTACGCAATGCAAATGCTCCTCGTCTTATCCATTCCGAATGCCAGAGCAACAAAATTTTGTTATTCTCCGTTCAAATAAGAAATGCAAAATACGTATTTTATAAATACTTTTGTCAAATCAAATGCTTTTGAAAAGACAAATTATCGGTAAGGAACGCGAATCGAGAAATTTCACCGCCAACGCGCGATTCCTACTGCCAATTAAACAAACTCGATTCGAACAAACCAAACAGCCACTGATATACTTAACTGCGATGCAACTCCGATAGTCGGTGTACGTACGTACAAACTTGTTGCAGCTCGATAACATGGTCCAGAGACCACGCACAAGGCTCGTAATATAATTGGAGTTCAATTTATACGATAACTTGTAACGTTTGATCGATAGTGTGGTTAATAGTTGAGCAACGTTTTTGAAAAAATGTATTTTACACGTAGTAAGTAGAAAATACGTTCAGAAAAGTATTTGGAAATGTATTTTGGTTCTAGTCAAAATGGACCAAAATATATATATATATATACATATCTCGAACTTTATCTTCGTCCTTAGGGTGTGGAAAATTAGGAAGGAACCCTGTGAGCCCGTTTTTCCGTAAACACCTTTTTTTCGCTCGGAATACAATTTCGCTTGAAGGACTGAACCGATTTCGGTGTTTGGCAGTGTAAAATTAAAGCTCATTCAATTTATGGGCGTTCCAGGAACCGTTTTTTGCAAGAAACATTTGGTTTATTGTTTTTTACGTGAAAGCAAAAAAAAGCAAAAACAGGGTTTTTTTCAAATGAGAGGCAATTTTTTTGAAGAGTCTTTTAAAACCGGAAGGTAGTAATAGAAATAGATATTTTGCATTCGCGATGTAACTATTTCAAATAGGTGGTACGCGAGTCGAATATAAGAAATGTATGGGCGAGCAGAAAAAAAGCGGAAGAAAAATACTGGTGAAGATGGGAAAATAAACGGCGAGGAAATTGGGGGAGAATAAAAAACGAGGGGAAAAGAGGGATAATGAAAGAAATAATTTACTGGAAATGAAATGGTAAGGGAAAAGAGAGGTGAAAAGCTGAATAAGCAAATGATACAAAAACGGTGAATAATAAAGCGACGAGAGGGATTAAGCGAACCGCTCGTTCGTTATTTGGAAAGATAGGTAGTTTGGAAGAAGAGAGCAAAGGGTGGCGGAGGTATGATAAAATATGCGGCGCGGGTAGTTTGAAATTCGATAAATGTTGACTGCTCTCTTCAGGTTGACGTCGTCGTTCCTGATCGTTTATCGTCTCGGTCGTAACGTTGGTAACCGAACTCGGAGCAGAAACCTTCGCGACAGATCGTTACCATTTCGTGGTAACAATGGCAGATCCATCATTTTCCATAAGTGCGCGCAGCTTTACGGTCGCGAAAAGTCGTATCGTGGGGGAATTAAAGTCCCGTCTACGGGAGCAAGAGCATCGTTTTGCGAACAAGAGATCGAGAGAGAAGTTGCTATTTCGTAGAAGTACTAACGAATGGAAACGGTTGTAGTAAAATAAAAAATTGTAATTTTTCATTTCGCGGGTCGAACGTGGCTGATGCGAATACGAGGAACGCAGTTTGCGCGGAATTTTTCCGGGCGGCGTTTTCTGGAAAAACATCGTATTACGGGCGGATCGAGGAGAGCGAAAATAAGAAATATCCTTGATTTGCCAGACGAAAAGCCGGCAAATGCGACGCCGCGAACGAAAACAGTTATTTCGGGGGAGCAAATGACATTTTATGAAGAGAAAATACCGTTTCGCGACGAGGAATAATAATAGTAATAATTTGGGTGCGCGACGACGACGTTTCGTCGAGGAAAGTTTCGAGGACGGGGAACGTGCTGGCGTAAAACGTGGGACGTACGTGAGAATCAACGACGAGGGTGACGAGTTTCGCGAAACGAGAACTCGTTTCGTTTTAAATGTAGATATTATAATTAGCTAACAATTAGATTAATCGGCGTTGGAACCGACGCAAGGTCGGTTGCGGTGTAAGCCTCGATTTTCCGGGAAATTCTCCCATCGCGTTAGCCGCCATCTTGTTTTGAAGTTGTTTTTTTTTTGTTTTTCGGAAATAACTCGCTAGTTTACGACTTTAAAGCGAAAATGGTGGAATCCAAAGTTGTTGGAAATCTAATTTCGCACAAGTTTGGTCATTATGATTTTTACCCTAGGATCGATATTTTCGGACTTACACTCAAATCAGCGCGGAGATTTTTTTTATTCAATGATACATGTGTATGTATATATACATTACAATTAGTTCGATAAACTTGATGGTAGGTATAACTCTGCAAATATCGATCCTAGAGTGAAAATTATGATTACCAAACTTGTGGGAAATTAGATTTCCAACAACTTTGGATTCCATCATTTTCTCTCTAGAGTTGTAAATTAGCGAGTTATTTCCGAAAAACAAAAAATTCGACTTCAAGTCAAGATGGCGGCGAACGCGAGGGCGGAATTTTCCCGAAAATCGAGATTTACACCTGCAACTACCCCCCGATGTTGAAAAAAAAACACGCTGCCGCTAATTATTTTCAGGTTGAGATATTTTCGTGTCTATCTCGTCTGGACTTAATTGCGAGATCGCAAAGGCAGATTGTTGCAGACGACCGCGCGGTGGCTGAATCACGTGTACGGGGAGAAACGAGGATCCTGGGAGTCGATGGTCCGTGGAGAACTGGTCATGGGAAGCTGCGAGGTGCGATGTCCCTCAGGGTCTGTTGGTCAGGTTCCTAGGATTTTCGAGGGATCTCGCTCGAACGTGAGAGGTTCGCCCAACGCTGCGGAGGTTCGTCTGCGGATGCAGAGATGAGCGCGCTGTATTCCGCGATTAGTACACCGAGAGAAATTCCAGGGTAGGCCAACTAGCCTAAACGTAGTTTGAATCCCCCATGACTTTCTTATCTAGTAATAATTATAAAAGCTAGTCTAGTCGAAGTACCGTGGAAGAGTAGTCGTGGTAACTAGGTTTTCACGCTGCTGTAACTTCTCATCAGGTTACAGCTACCAGATTTCAGAAGCTGAAAAGACTAGATATACGAATGATTTTCAGCTCTTAATAAAAGTTGTAACAACTCGAATCAAACACGGTGCACTGACTTTCAGATCTAGTTACTGCCACCGCATTTCTCACGTTGCAGTAACCAAATGAAAAAATCCTCTTCAACTTTAAATGATAGTTGTAGCAACTTCAACATTGCTACCGGAAAACTGAAATTGGTTACAGTAACTACGTTCGCGGGTAACTGTTACCAGAAATCTAGTCGCAGTAACTAGAAAAAGTGGTCGCCGGTGCTTTTCTCGAACAACTTTTCTTTGTCTAGTTACCTCGAGTGGGTACCATTTCTCTGAGTGTAGCGCAACGTTGCCCGGAGTTCTACCAGCTCGAGTTACCATAGATATTTGTAAGGTATTCGCCTCGCGTAGGGCGAGAGTACTTACACGACCATCTGCCGCCCGTTCCACCGATTACATCCGGTAATTATCATAAACGAAATCTGTTGTCTATAAATCAAGAGCATCCCTCGTCCGTATCTCTGTGGGTGGCGTCAATTTCCCCGAATCAGGATGATCGGGTGAAATTGAAGACGAGTTTGAACGGGGAGGCGGTTCTCGGTGAAACTAGAACGCGGGAGCGAGTGTGGCTTCTCGGTTAATTAGATGATCTGATTGCACGATGGTCTCGGAGCTTCCGGTTTGGAATGATAAGGGCAAATACCGCGCGTCTGGTTCAGTCGGAGGGCGTGACGCGAAGTACGATTGCAGATACGGCGTCTCTTCGAGATAGATATCTGATTTATTTATCTATAAAAAGATTGGTTTACCTATAGCGTATTGCTACAGAAGATTTATAGATTGATTTATCCAACTGTAACAATAAGATTGCAATAATGATAATCGAGAAGACAGAAAAAGACCAGCGAGCGTGTAATAGACTAGGTAGGTCGAAATTATTTGGTAACAGCAAAATAATAATCTTTGAGGCGAATAAAAACTTTGTGCACAGTGTCAGTTTTTGGCTCGCGAATTGCAATAAAAAATTGAAAATAACTGTTTGTTAGGAAATAAGGTGTTTATCAATTACATTTTTTGTAGAGGATCAAATTTCCTGACAGACAATGCAAAGAAGATAATTATTTTGCGACTTTCGATTTTTTTTGTTTACCTCGAAGATGAATGCTTCGCTGTTACCAAATAGATTTTGCAAAAAGCAGATGGGAGACCCATTCTGGTGCACAAGTCACGAGTACGGAGTGAATACAGAGAGACAGACGTCAGCGTCAAAGATAGACTTCAAATAAACGAATACTAACTGTAATGGGGAAAAACTGTGAGAGAGACAGAGAGATTTGGGTCGATGGAAACTGTTGGTTAGTTGTTGTCGTTACGTGCCACGAGGCATCCGTCCGAATCGATGTAAGCCAAATAGGTTCGAGAACGCGAACTTCTGCTGAACCGATGCCAAAGTGCAATAATACGTCGGTGGCCGCGAGGACGTTCCGTCCGAGAAAACATGTCAGCCACTTTTCACGAGTAAGGCTTCGCTGTTGTTTGGGTCATGGTGTCACAGTCTCCATTAAAACAAAATAGCCGTACATTGTCCGGACAACCGTCACCGGACGTAATAATTCACGAGGGAATCAGCTGGTAGGACATACGACAACAGTTATCGCGACGAATTAAATGTATGCGCATTACACGCCTCGTGGACTCGTCGCGAGGTTTGAGCTGGTCGACAACAACAGCCATGCATGCGTTCCTTGTCTACGGGGTAAGAAAAATTCCGTCAAATTGCCCACAAAAATGACTTTTTCTATAATACGAAATTAGTGCTATCTCGACACACTCGGCGTCTAGTGGAGAAGCAACGCGGCTCTTTGTTACTAGTAACACAGCTCTGCGTGAAAAGCAACGTCAGAGTGACAATTAAAAAGTGCTGAGTAACATTTGTGCGTGTTGAAAAACGGACTGAAGAACAACTCTGATCAACACGCTGAAATGTTAAGCATTTTACGCACATCTCTTTACACTTTACATTCGTAAATAATGGAATGCAGCAGAGATAGCTACCGATTTTCAGCCTCAGATATTCCGTTTCGCTATTCAGATCTAGACGCGAGTGGACATAAAACCAATTCAAAATACGTTTGTAATATAAAAAGGAGCGAAGAACTAATTATCGCTAATGAACTCATCGTCTGTTAATGGAAAGCAAACTAACTATTCTAAGATACAACGGAAGGTGAGGTAGGTACTAAAAGAGCGGCACGTCTTACGGAGATGTGGGAACGATAAAGATGCTAACGAGTGCTGCGTTGTAGAACTTCATTGGTTTCCAAATATCTGGTATAGATTTGTACGTCGAGAACAATTTAGAGCATTCCGTACTGCGACCATTTTTTTGTGCCCGCAAGCAGCATGTCTCTGCGGTGTTTAGCTCATCGTACAACATTTACGCATCGCGTGTCTTTGCATCCATTCAATTCCCGGGGTGAAATTTACTTCGAGAATCATCGGTCGTTGAGTCATCGAGAAAACGAAATTTATCGAAACGATAACTACGCAGGCAACCTGGGTGCTGGATTCTGGTCGCGGGGCAGAGCTGAACGCGCGTAAAGAAGTCGAATCTATTGCATTTGGTGGCTGAAACAGATGTGATTCACGTGTTATAAATAACGATGCGTTCCCGTGGTATCTGATGTGACGCTTAGGCACTGGCAGCTCATTTTCTAAGGCGCTGGAAATTCGAAGGGAAATGGTACGGTGAGAAATAATGTGAATACACGTTGCTGTTCGCGAACTTGGGTGGTAGCGCTGCTGATAAGCTAGTTTCGGAAAGTTCATCCGCGCGATCCGCAGCAAATGTTCGCGCAGTTTCTCGATTCGGATTCGAACGTCGAGCGATTTGAAGTATCGTACGAATATCGAATGACTATTGGCGCGTTTCCGTGAACCGGGTCGAAAGTGAAGCGGCTCGATGTACTTCGGTGCCGAGGCACGGGAGAAAGTGAAGAGGATAATCGGCCAAGTCGGGAAAATGTGCATCCTGCCAAGACAGAGAGAGCAAAGTTTGTATTTCCAGTGAATACTCGACGCGATGCGAGTATCGATAAAAGATAGACACTCGGAAACTTTACCCTCGCGGCACGTCATTGTTGATAGCGTATCGCGTGCATCCGCGAGCGCCAAGGATGATGATGCGACAAGTTCCTAGAGAGTAATATAATGGTGCAATTTCAATTGTTCCCTCTCGTTACTACCAATGCTGCGCGCACAGCGAATTGTAAAACGTGGGAGCCAATGAAAAATTACTGCACGGGCTTCCGCATCGGTATACTAAAATTGTACGAACAGACACGTCTCCGTAAGTTGGGCCACGTTTTTGAGAAAGCGCCACGTGCGAAGGCAAAAGCAATCCGTCATTCTGAAATGTTACTATATTTCTCGAGTTATTATAAATTTATAAATATTACACAGTTTCATATACTACATATTCGTTGCACGTTTATTATCATTACATTTCGTGACCGAGCTACGTTTCTACGAACTGTCGATCAGATTCCTTCGATATTTTACTCGAGTCGTCAAAATGTAACGAACAAACTCACTTTTGCCTTTATAATTTACGTAAAGTTATAAACAGTCTACTTTAAGCGCAAAAAAAAGACTATTTTTACAATATTTTTTTAACTTTACTATGATATATATTAGTGTAAAAATTGTTGGGCTCGATAGAAACACTCTTAAAAATTTTACTCATTTTACTGAATATTTATTCTGGTGATAAAGTACGCAGCTAACTCGCGTTGTCGACTTCTCTGTAACGAATCACAAAAATCAAACTCGCTAACCGTGAGTTCGGCCTTAACTGCTAAGACCATATGAAAGGTCAATTTTTCCTATATTTGTCATTGCAAGAATGGCTGGAAAAAATCACTCTTTTCTTCCTTTATGAAAAAGGTCCGCCATTTTGTTAATTGTGCTTGGAGATTGATAATTGTAGGTACGGTGTACTTTTAGTTAGGTAGAAATATTTGATGTGCATGTTTCGCGTGCTTTATGGAGACTTGTCTTCCTCGTAAATAAATATTCAGTCGAATGGACTAAAAATATGTTAACGAGATTTTAAGTGCGTATTTATGGAGCCCCGCAATTTTTTGAAATATTTTTCACAGCAGCGTATAAAAATCGTTAGGATAGTTTTCGATAAGAAATCGCATTTCCGGACGAGCGCGACTGTCGTTACGTGTAGATCGTCGTTTTCTATTTTCGACGAAACTGGTTTCGGACGCAGCAAGATATCGAGCGACTCGCCGACGTGGTGGATCGTAGCTTTTGGAATTTGATCGAGCAGACGGGTTTCCACGCGGACGCCCAATCTCGACGGCGTTGGAATATTGGTCGAAAGCAGTCATCAGAATTTCGATAGCGCTAAGTATTTGGCGATGTCGCGGTCATCTGAACGAGAATCGACGTGGCGCGGTGTAGCGATAGATAACAGCGCGAGCGATCGAGACGTAATACGTGTGGGTCAAAAATTGTGATAATTCGGGGAGAGGCTCGAGATTCCGCAGTTTTTATTACCGCGCGCGGAGATCGAGTATATTTTTATGGACTGGAGTCGAACCGGAAATCCATCACGATAATTGCCGAATTGCATTCTACGAGCATCGCTCGTATTACAACTTCCGGCGTCGTTCGTCATCGGATTCTCCGCGTCGGCATTTTACGATAGCGTTAGATCGACGCGCATTTTTTCTTCGATTCCTATCGCAGCTCGGAGATTTATAGGGCGATTCGCGACTGATCGGCGGTTTTGTAGTTGCCGGGGCTTCTGTTCTTTTTTCTCGTTTTTTTTTCGATATTTTACAGTCGAATGCGGCGGAGCTATTTTTATGAAGAATTTCGAGCGACGAACGATTTCGCGAGCAACTTCTCGGAACATCGCGTTGGATAATTGTGATTTGAAGCGATTAAATTCCTGCAGTTTTCGTCCGACCGAGCCGAAAATGCGACTAGGAATTATACCGATTTTTCTCGTTGCCGCCGTAATTACTCTGTGAAACGGGTCGTTCGATTGAATTTGGGGAAGATTGCTCCGAGAGTCCTCGCCGCGCCGAAAAAACGACTCTCGTGTGGCGGATGTGAGAATAATTCAAATTTTTCCAGGACCAGCAAAAATGTGAAACGCACGGGCACCTAACAGAATCCCGCGGCGGCGATGAATATTTTCGCCGCAGAAATCCGATGAGAAATTCTAATTGAAAATGTGAACGCAGATCCAACGGAATGGACTAGTCTAATCTATCGAAATAATTGAAAAATGACGATTCGAATGGAATTCAATTATCGGCCGAAATTGTTATTCGCATTTGTTTTTCCCAACGCCGAAGGAAAATTCGGTTGCGGAGGCGAAATGGAAGAACGTCGGCGGGGTAATTAATTGCTAAAGTTCCAAGCGAGCGATCCGTTATTCTGCATAAACGGAGAGTTTCTCTTTCAGGTGGATAAAAGTGGCAAAAAATACCCGCGACACGTGTGAAATAACCGGAGGACGAGCTGGCTGTTTTTTTTGAAGATCGAGGGCTTTCGCAAAAAATTCAGCGAAAAAATGGGATTATTGGACGAGGCGAGTGTCAAAGGCTAAAAACGTTAATTGAGGTTGGTCAAAGGTGGAATGGGATTCTGGTACGCACAAAAAATTAATGCAACCTTGTGAAATTCCGACCGTCCACTCGGCTACTTTATCGCTGCTGGTTTCAATTATTTCACCATCGTATCAAACGTTTTATTAACTTTGCGTCCTCTCTCGCAATATTTAAGCTGCTTCGTAAACACGATAGTTCCGGTGTTTGTTACGAGCAAAAAAATACCACAGCCCGATATAATAATAATATCGACGAGTAACCAAACATCAACGAATATTTTTTTCAACAATTCAATTTCATCTCGTTACGAAAAATCAAAGCAGCAGTACGCTCCGTACTTTCCGAAATATCGGCCGAGTGCCATTTGATACGACGTGCATTTTTCATTCGTGCAAAATTGGAAAATCAAGAAATAGAATAAAAAAACGTTTCGATCTTCCTCAATTTTTGAAAGATACAAATTTGGTGGTCGCTACTTTGAAGAATGTCGAGAACGCTGATATAGTTTTCATTTTCACCACACTAGTATAATGAATAAAGCAAATTCAAATCCAACCGACAAAATTATTCGAGAACCGTTTATTCGTTATTCCGAAAAAACATCAAAGATCTTTCCTCACAGACGAATGTTCTCCGCCCCTTTCATGAAAACCGTGCACGGAATGATAAATGGTGTTGATCTTTCTGTTATTTCCGAAAGATCAATGGAGAATTCAGCTGAATTCGTGATTGTGGTTCGAGAAGACGTTTCATATTTTAGCAACGATCGTGTAGCCAACATGGCGGAAAATCGGGAACGAGGTCTCCTTTATATTTTATATTTACTACCTAAATTTCAATCATTTTACGTGCACCTATGTAACGCCGTTATAAAACTTCTTGTACAAGCACCACAAAACCCCGCTGAATAACAATAACACCAACACCAACACCAACATCAACACCAACACCAACACCAACACCAACACCAACACCAACATCAGCATCAGCATCAACAACATCAACATCATTCGACATCGACGATGGCAATGACAATGACAATGAGAACGACGATGACGATGGCAATGGCAATGGCAATGGCATTGGCAATGGCAATGGCAATGGCAATGGCAATGATAATGATACTGATGATAATAATATGTTACACGGCTAAGGGATCGTGGATGAAGGAGATTCGTTCGGGTCGCGTGGTCGAGACATTTGAGGATGGGATTTAAGACTGTTTACTTCGATTTTGGGTTTAATTGCGGGGACGTGCCGTCTCAAGCCTCGCGATACTCTATCATCGGAATCTTGATTGCTATTTGTATTCCCTCGCGGGCAAAGGCGAGTAAATCCATGGAATCGTTATCGGCGGAATTACGGTCGACAAATCCAACCTCGACGAGCGAGAGTAACGATCTTAACGTGACTGTAGCGTCTATAGCTCGACACCAAGCTTCCGTCGAAATATCCTTGAAAGATATCCGATCGGCTCAGCGAGGAAAAAAACGGCGCAACCATTGCTAAAGCTACCCGACCAACGCGGAAGAGGAAAAGAGAATCACGGTTATCGGTCTCAATAATTCTGCCGAGCCTGCCGAAGAAAAGCAATGCCAACGAATGAAGAAACGGTTCATCGGCCAGCGCCGGCGTAATCCCTTGGGGGGGTGGCGGCTTCGATTCCTACGAATTCTCTCTTTCTCTCTCTAGCTCTCCGACATCGCCGCGATTCTACAGAAATTGGGCAACTTTTCAACGTCGTTGTATACGCCGACCAGAGAGAAATCTTTCCTGCGAGTGGTCCGAATATAGATCTCGAAGATGGCGCCCCGAAGAGCATCGTAGCTGTCGCCAATTTACGCCAACGCGATCCACAAGAAGCACGGAACTCGATCAGTTTCCCTATTTTTCTCGCCCAGCGCCAACTCCTTTTCCTTCCCGGCAATCGTACCCCATTCGTAACTCTCGCGATCGACGCGTTCTCCGATTTTCTCCCCATCATTTGTACCTACGCGAGGGAAGTAGGACAAAAGCTGCGCGCAAGCTCGTTGGACTCTCTCAGGCGCGCCACGAGGTCCGCGTCCATTTTAGCCCTTTCATTTTTACCCGTTGGGCAATAATATTATTTTTTTAAACAATTTTTTAACACTCGTTGGATTTTCGGGAAGCAAGGGATGAAAAAATAACAACGAAATCGATAACAAACTTCTCGTGAGCGTTGAAAAATCCGATAGTGTCTCGGTTGAACTGAAAGGGTTGATCGAACGGAAGTTCGGTACTACTCGTCGAATTAGCGGCATTACGTAAGAACCATACGACTCTGGACCATGCGATGTATCTGTATGCGGATCGCTCGTAGTACACCTCGTGAATAGCAAGTAGTTGAAACATCATCGTTCTGCCCACAACGCGAGTTCAACGTTCAACTGCTTCTCGACGTAAGCGGCGGAAGTCTCGTGTGTATACGTATCTACGTTCCTTTGTTAGATGTGTATATCACTTCGTTTGCCTTATTCCCCGTAAAATAAATTCTTCGGAGAAAGAGCTTTATATGCTACGAAGACGGAGCAGCGAGGACCGTTTGTACTCGAACCGCGGTACAAAATTCAAAATTGAGAATAAAAAAGGCCAACGGTGAGGAATGGATTCTCGGAATTTGCTGAATATACCCACGAAAACGTGTCAAGTTGAGGCATGACATGCAAAGAATGTTCAAAGGCAAATGATGAGTGTTACGATGAGTCAAGAAAAATATCGCTCGTTGTCTGTAAAGCAGTACGAGATGCACGAGTAAAGCTTTCGTGATTATGTATATTAAGCGTGATTAACCCTTAATGGTCACACCTCCGGATTCTGACGTGATGGCCACATGGGGTGTCATCAACCCCACTCACTTTGGAAAGTGATAAATAATTAAAAAATTGAAAAAAAAAATTATATCAAAATACTACAATGTAATGTCAACCTTAATGCGTAAGGCCATGTCAGTTATTTTCAAGTCGTGTAATTTTTAATACCAAAAAAGAAAAGTCGAAAAAAAAATCGTAAAATATGACTTTTTTCATGAAAAGCCATGCAGAGACTTCAATTTTCAACCAAAAAAGATAAAAAAAATCGTTTCATAAATCTGAAATAGCATACTTTCAGGTGGGTGAGGATAAATTAGTGGCCGTTCCAAAAACTATATTTATTTGAACATCTGAAGTGCGGAAAAATGATACGCCAGATTTGTTATAACGAACGATAGTTTATGATGAAAAATGGTTCAAACTACCCACAGATGACGACACATGTCCCATTTTTACAAATACTCTAGGAGGTAGCGTAGTTCGAAAAACCGCTGGGGTTGAATCAACCCCGAGTGACCAGTAAGGGTTAAAAGTTTATGTTTACGACTCCCATTGCACTTATGAGAAAGTTGGGGCTCTCGTTACTCGACCAATGGGGTAATGGGAGCGAGAGGAACAATTTATAAATGTTAGGTTTCTGCTCAGTTTTTTTCGTTGCTTTTCCTTGAGTAGATCCAATCACCTCGCGCTCCCCTGATTCGCGGATACGTGGGTAATGAGCGTCGTATTGTCAAAGCAGAGCCTGCGTGTAGTATCAGGTATTGTACGTGTAATATTAGGCATAATCTGTCAAATGAAGTTTAATTTCAGACAGTTTTGGCCTAAGATTGAGTTGCGGGTTGTTATGCGACAACGTTAGAACAACTTGCATTGGTCGGTCGTCAGAGCTCCTTCGCACCACAATTTATGCCCGGCCGAGGGTTTCCCAAAGCGTTTAGCCCGGTTACGCGCTATCATTAGAACTTTCCAGAGACTAGTTACCGCAACTATATACGAAACCTGACAACAATCCTGATGATAACAATAACACAGTCATTGTACGAATGAGAACAATGTCGTCCGACGTCGAAAGGTCCTGCCGTTTTCGCTTCGACGGTGGATATCTCGGTGAAAAAAAATCGTGGAGTGATCCTCGAGGAATCATTTTGAAGAGAAAAGATCACGCTACTTAGAATTGCAAAGAGCGGAGAGCTAGCATTTTTCGTTTACGCGGTACGATTTTGCAAATTTCGGACGGAAAATTTTGCTACTCAACGTAAAACTAGGTATATAAGTCCGCGGGAAATGAATCAATCTTCAATTTCTAAACGGCGTTTCAAAGCAGAGACTTCGAGCTTCGATATAATCTTTGGACGATCTTGATGAGATTATTTACGACGAAATTACAGAGCTTTGGATTTCAACTGAATTTCCCATGAAAATCCTTCGAAATTCTTTCCGAAGTTGCCAACTTATCATACTCGTCACGAATTTATCAACGTCGGTACAGTTTTCGCCGGTAAATTGTAGCGTTTAATAATAAATGATTCGGCAATCGAGTGACTCATTTCGCGGAGGCCGCGGAGAAAAGCTGCTTGGAAATTCGGACGCCTCGGTATAAATGTCCCTCGCGAAACGAGGGCGACGTAAATTTTGCAACAATTCATTAACGCATTCCTTCACCTTCCGTACCTTTTTAATTCTCGAAGGAGCGAGAGTTCAGCGTCGTTCGTATTTTACGAGATAATATCGGAATGCGAGTTATGGACTTTGAACGAATCGATAACTCGCTTCCATCTGGTTAAAATTCCACCGATAGGAACACTCCAACTTTCTGTTGTTCCCCCTCGTCTTCTTATTACGATCATCGTGGCATTTCGCCGGAGCTAATCAGAGCCCATCGATGATGCGTTTCAATTAACCAAAAAGGCTAATTTTCAAACTGTACGTACCATTCGATTTCTTTGATGATTTTTCATCAAACATTAACAAATTGTCGTTCAATTCCTTGCTACAGTTTTCGCGAAGTATTTATTAATAATCGCCACAATTTCCACGATTCGACGCTCTTTTCTGCGATCGTGCAAACACTGTTCAAGTTTTTCGCAAAGTCATGCTGATTCTTCGCCATTTATACATTGCCACGAATTCTTGATGTGTTTTTTTATTTTTTATTTTGTTGCAGTTTTCGTCTTTTTTGAGACTCGGATTTCCTACGAGTAGGGAAAAACACACTTTCATTTTATTGTTAGTTTTGTTTGCGATATTCTTCATTCGTATTATTTCCCATTCGCACAGCTCCTTAATTTTCCCTATCTCCCAATTAATTTGACAAAACGCAGTCGAGGTCTGATTTCGAGGTGGATTTTTTTAAGCAACTGGTTATGAAATTTTACCTACTGAATAATTTTCATAGACAGAATTCTTTTTTTCTCTTCCAGCCGTAGAAGAGTTTTTGGTGGCTGTGACGACGAAAATGAGCGTGTCGAGAAAAACTGGTTTTTGGTTGAAATCTCCAGCACTTTGAGTCACCGTGGACGGAATTCACGATAAGTATTTCCGAGAAGACGATAAAAGATACGTGATAAAGTTGCCCCGGGAAATGGTCTGGCTGTACGATATGTAAATATAGATATAAGCGTCCAAATTTAACTCGATCGAATCGATTAGTCTCAGTTCGTTTCCGAGTTGAAATTCCTTGGGAATTCTGTACATTGTAAATATAGGTGGAGCGCGATACGGCGCGAGGACGTTCTTCGCGGTAGAATTTTCCTCCGAGAATAAACAGCCTTCGAAATTCATCCAACGACACGTATGTAGGTATACAACATCGCGGACAATTTCACGACGACGATTGCCGGCGAGTCGAGTTACAATTCGTAATAGTCGAGTTACAATCCCTCTCTCTCGCTCGGTCTCCGTACTCTGTCTCTCTCTCTCCGCTGGATTACGATGTACTCGGACAACAGCGACCCGCACGCGTATACCCGGTCACGCGGCGTGAAGTGACCCTGGTATGATCGCGATGGATCCATAAACAAGGATGGGCAGACAGAGGAATTTCCCATCAGGGTGCGGCGTAACAACCCTCCGTCCCAGCGAAATACCGCGACATACCAACTTCGTGGTATTCGAATCAGTCGGCATGACCAACACCATCGACCTACCCTGCCGACCCGCAACTTTCAGCGCAAACGCAACGAAGCATCAACGATCTCGTTACGTCGCGGTGCTACAACAATTATTTTCCTATCCGGTGCCCATATACGAAGGGACCATGTAGGCTAAAGTCCCGGTTGATCGGTGTTCCAGCCTCGTCCAAGCCTGGGAGCGTGACCTTGGGGACCGAAGAAGAAAAACAATACTGTCCACAAAATTCCACGCTCCTGTGGTAGGCGAAACCGGAAGCTCATGCTTAAACCAAAGGATCAAAGAACACGAAAGATGTGTTCTAGGCTATGCCAACCAGAAAAGTCCACGCAAAATCCACTTCGAAAAAAACGTTTTCTCGGCAAAACCCGATGCACTACGCGAGAGGGCACAGAGAGGCGATAGGAATCAACAAATACGCAAATATCATAAACAGAGACAAAGGATACACGTTGAACCCAATCTGGCAACCCGTCCTCCCGGTTCTCTAATTTGATTGGTATAACAGACCAATCAGAAAACATCGCCCCCGGTGTAATAGAGAAATGTATCGCGAGGTATTTGGAGTGACACGTGACCTCGAATCCCTCATATTCGGGGCAGCCTTGATGAAGTGAACCGCGGGGTTGGCGAAAGCCGCGAAAACATACCGTGTCTAGTGTAAGCAAGGCGAAAGCATCAAATCTGATATACTGGCTCAAGCTTGGGGAAACGCAAAGCCAGTGCGCTATTCCAAATCTGGGCCTTGAAAAATCAACATAGAGGCGATTAATCGTATTTGTATGGGTACAAATATTAGTATAAATATTTAGAAAGAAAAGAACTTTGAGCATTCTAAGTAACTAGCGGAACATGAAAATGAACGTTGCACCGAGGATTGACCAATGCTCAGGTTCGGGGGCTTGTAAATGTGGTGCGATCGATCGGCTGCCCAGCTCATGTCTGACTGCCAGACCTTGGCAAATGACAAGCAACTCGGGAGTGGAATAATTGTCAATACTGGGTGCGGACCTCTTTGCATGGAGAGCATGGACAGATAATTTTGAAGAGATATTGAATCAAATCTCTTGCGCCTTTAATTCTCAACGAATCTTTTCTCAGAAAAATTGTTCAAACAAAAGTTGAAGAACTTTTCAAGATACATATTTTGTGTTCTGTAACATTTTGTCGTAGATCGGACCGTTTTCGAGAAAATCGACCGAAAAGGAAAACTCAACAAGGGATCAAGATTCTGCTGATCGGACATGGGAATTTTCCCGAATAACTTCTCAACGAATTGTTTCCCAGAAAAATTGTTCAAACAAAAGTTGAAGAACTTTTCAAGATACATATTTTGTGTTCTGCAACATTTTGTCGTAGATCAAACCGTTATCGCGAAAATCGCGCTTTTAATTCGCGCGACGAGTATGCAACATAGAGAGATATGAAGAATGAGAGTACGCGCATCACGTTGATAGAACGTCGAGAATATGCATCAGGTTCTTGACTCCGCGAAACGGTTTGGTAATCTTATTGGTTTCTTCGTCGTTCGTCGTCCAAGTTTATCGCACGTTTTGTTATTGGATCGTATTGTATTTTTCATTCTCTTGCCGTCGCCAAGTTTCAGCCGGCAGAACTGTTTCAGGTTTTCTTTCTTCCTCGAGCGACGCGAGTTTTGTGTTGGCATGAAGAAACGATTGGAACGCAGACAAGAGAGCGGGGAAAAATTTACAACGACGGCAATAACGATCGAATTTATTGTTTCCTGCCATCGAAGCTTTTTGTTAGGCGTTGCGCGTAAGAAGAAACAAAGAGACGCGGAGAAACGAAAAGAAAAGGCATCAAACGACATCGAATCGCACCTTCGCCGACGATTGTTTGAAAAGCTACGTGAAACTTCGCATCGACTACCGCGAAGCAACAAATATGAAACAGGAGATACTTGACAAGTCTCGACAGCAAATATACACAACGGTATTTCCAGTCCCAGAAACCTGTGAAATTTTATCCACCCAATAATAAAAGATTTTAGTCAAACATTTTTTCCAAATTTTGACCAAAACTGTAAAAATCAAACGGGTAATATTCCTCGAGAGGACGAAGAAGCACGCTCGATTTGATTCAAGGTTTGTCGATTTTGGGCTGAAAATTGCAAAGATCCAAAAAGTTGCTGATCGAAGGAAAATGCTTGGGAATGGCGGAAACGTGAAACGAGGCCAACTTGTTAGCTGCGTCTTATCGCGAAAGTCGTTTCGACGACGATTGGTCGGTGATTCGTCAAATGACGAAGCGTGAACGCGAAGGTAAAAAATATTTCGGCGAAAATAAGAAGCGGAAATGGTCGTGTAGATAGATAGGCAAAAGTCAAGGACGTTCGGGATTTTTGGGCGTTTTGAAAATATGAATCGAGGAATGGTGTAAATTTGGTGCGGACGCGAGGAAATGTTTGGCTCGCGAGTGAGGGGAATATTGAACGAGGGTATACGGCGTTGATTAAATTAATTAGGCAAGCGTGAAGCGTATACCTTTGCATCGCAATAATGGGACAAAGGTGTTAATTATACTTCGTGACAAAGCCCAGTGTAAAGCGACGTATACATTACCAGCTGTATGACGCGTCTTCGGCCAGCGGAAATCTGGGTGAATACGGACACCGCGGGCGTTATCTACGAAAGACGACAACGTATCTCCTCCTAACCCTTTTCCACTCGAATTACCGCTCTGTGCCCGAAATTTCAATCCACCGGCGGAGATGAACGACAAGGGTTACAAATTTCGTAAGTGGATAATTCGCGATAAAATGTGTTCCCTGCCTCGAAAGATGACTAACGACGGTGGATAACGAACCCAACGTCTTTGGAGAAAAGCTCGCAAGCTGCGTATACTCGCAACGGAATCGAACCATTCTGGATTTCAGCTACTTGTAAGTAATCGTACTTGTCGAGAGTTTTGCTCCCTTCCGTTCGTCGAAATTTGGTGTTTTGATTTCACAGAATATTAATTTTTTGAGAAATTTTTTTTTTGTGTGGAAAATCGGTTCGTCAGAGACAGCTTTTACTATTGTTGTTCGGATAAAAAATTCGATTTCACGTCTCAGACAACCGAGCTCCGAGATATTGCGTCCGCGGCAAAGCACGCCTGCGGCCGACACGCGGTACTCCGACGGCCAGCATTTTCACAATTTTGAATATTTTCAGTTGAATAAAATGTAAGTTGTATCTAAAGAATGGTAGGAAACGATGGAGGAAGCCAGTTGTGGGTAAAAAATTCCGTACGGGAAAAAAAATCGTAACTATTGACGTCAACTCGCTGCGATTATTGTTAGACTGACCTGCCCTCTCAACAGTCCGAGCCACTCGATTTGTAACGGGAAACGAACATTTTTTTATCAATATTTACAACCTTGGTAAAAACGCGTTTTCGACGGTGCCGCGCAACGGAGAAGGCATTTTTAGCGCAGCGAGGTACAACGAAGGCGAATTATGTATGTATATATATATATGTTTTCGCAACGCCAAGGTCACCGGAAATCCAAACTAATTATTTATCCTTGACGGAGACCGTAACGATATGGCGGTGGAAATTGTGGCCGGCGTAATTTAAAACATCGTCATCGGCACGAAGATGAACGAGACTCGTCGCCGGAATGATTTCCACGCGTTGAAACTGCCGGCTTCTGCGGCTTACAATAAGTACGAATTCCTCCGTTCGTTGCGTCGTTGTCCCATTTTTCGCGGTATTATTTATCTCGTCTCGTTCTTTCGGCTTTTTTCCACAAATAGTTTTCTCTTCCTGAGAAATGGCCGGAGAAATTAAGGAAGCAATTAACTTTGGACAAAGAACCGAGAGAGCTGCGGTGCGGAAAAAGTTCGAACAATTAAACGCTGCCGAGAAACACGCGAAGGTTGGATAAGCTGGAGCGAGGGAAGATGGAAGCGCGGTGCACAATTCAACTTGTAAGTATCTAATGGAATTGCATGGTCTGAGACAACGACTAAGAAACACCGGAGTGGGAACTAATGACGGTTACGAATGTACGAACAAATCACGAGACCAGAATGGATTACGAGGAAAGTCGGAGGCGAGGTTTGCGTTTTTTGCCGCGGCCAAACGTAACGGATTGCCCGATTCCAGGAGGAAATCCGGAACGATCGCCGTCGTTATCCTTTGATTTTCGTGTTTCCCTTTTTTTTCTACGTATATACGGAGCATTCCGCGTCAAATCGGTTTGGATAATTTTAATGTTTCCTTTCCTCCATTTCTCGATCCCTCAAGCACCCATCCCAAAACTCTTTCTGGTGAAGCTTGCCATTTTTCTGATCACAGGTTCAAAAACGTCTATTCGCTCGTAACTTCTCCAAGAACGGTCCAAATTCCATTTTTTTCGTTGCTGCAATTTTTGTCTTCTTACATACTTTTCGGGAAAAAATACAAACAAATTATTCGAACCATTATCATGTGCGATTTTTGTGTTTTGAGTAAGCCTTGATCTTGTTTCTCGCACTGTACGTAGTCTTCGATTTTTTCACGACTTGTTCTTTCAAACTACAAATTTTCAAACCAAGTTGATAGTGGGTCTACGATAATTAGTATTTTTCTCGTATTTCTAAAGTAGGTTTAATAATGGTTCGTGTTGGACTTGGGACAATACCGACTCTTCGTTTTCCAAGGCTTGGGCGAATATTGTTTTTCCTTGTTTTGTTTTCCAAAGGCTCGGTGCAACCCTGGTTTTTTTGTTCCTCAAGGTCAACCGAACACCGTGACAACGATTGGTCCGGGCCAATGGTTCTCTCCTAGCTGGGCACGTCTACTTGGGTTGTTCGGTGGAAATAGCAGTGTTTCGAGTCGGACTTGAATTATTGTCAAAGTCTACCATATCGGCTATCAGCAACCTACTGCAGCAATAAAAAGACTGCGATACACTGTGGTGATAAATACGGGTATCAACGACCACGACGACGACTCAAAGCCGCATATTCAACGATGAAGATAAAATGTATCCGGTATATCTACACTACAACGACGAGTTTACGAATGTTCGTAAAGGGGGCAATAAATTAATTGTCTCTTAATATCACTTCTGTAGTGCGCAGAGGTCTGTAAGTTTGGAGGACTATTGGCGAGGAGAGGATGATAAGAAATGGTAATTTCGCCGAGCAGAGATAGGCACGTTCAAGTATTTACTGAACGATCGTTAAGTACTGGAAAGTTTCGAGATAAGAGCAGAGAAGTCGCGCGATGCGGTAGAGGAAAACGAAAGCGATGGAAAAACGAAAACTATGGAGGAGAAACGAAAACTACGGAGGAAAAACGGCGAACTGCAAGAAAAGTCGAGCTCGATGGCTAGACGAGGGAAGAGAAGGCTGAAAATTCAGCGGGTTTCGACCGAAGTGCGAGAAGAAGGTCGAAGTATATTTCGAGAAGCAGATTCAAGGTCAACCGAACGTGAGGAAGAGAAGGAATCCAAAAAATTGCAGTTTTGCTGCCAAAGCCGCGCGAATGTGTCGGAGGTCGCCGGGCAAAACGGATCTATTGTCTATTAGCCATTAATATCGTGTCGAGTGTTGCTTGATCTATTCAAAACGTATCTCCACACTCGTCTATTCATATGGACCACAAGTGGTCGTGTTGTACGGGGAGTACAGTTTCCATCTTCAGCGTTACAGTTTCGACCGGTTTTCCCTTCACATTCGTTACGTTTGTCGCGACGATCTGTGGGATGAGCGCCGCGACCCAGCAGAGCTTCGGAGTTGGGCAGAAACGTGTCTATTTTATGGTCGCGTCCGCGGTGTATCCGCACCGTGTAGCGGACACTATTCACGCCCTGGCCACAATGCAGCGTGAATTGAATGGGAAGAAGGTCCGTTGATCCGAGCCTTAAAAGGAGTTTTGGTGGAAGTTCGAAGGGCGATGAGGACAGGATCGCTATTACGTTCTACAGGTAGGTCGGGACTGGCGACGCGAGGAGATCGTACGCGAAGAGCAAAGAGGGTATCGATTTTCTTTTCATCGTTACCAGACGCCGCGTGGAAACTGTCCTCTTCCCTCTCGTCCTCGATTGCTATTTATACGCTACTTTTACCAAAATGGCCGCAAAAAATCGTCGCCCCGCTGCTCGACACTTTCGAAACGCCGTGTAAGATCGGGGGACACGCGTGCGACCTTGGGCACGAAAACGTGTCGGAAGACCTCAAGCATGGATATTCAGCTTTATAGAGCCTGATCCAACTCAACCTGATCCGAATCGAATCAGCCTAGGCTCTCCTAACTCAACCTCGCGAGGCCTACAACCGCGACTATCTTCTCGGACGAGAATAGATTCGTCTCAAGGTACGTTTATCGGGGCACCGAAATCGCCGCGACGAGAATACAACGGAAAGCCCATTCACATCGGTGCGTAAAGCTCGTTACGTGGCCGCGGAAATACAACGGAGAGGACCGATAAGATGGCAGATACACGCTAAAAAATTGCGCCTCATGGCGTGGCGTGGCATTTTTTGGGCATAACATTCAACATCTTAGTGTGTTTATGATTGTCGTTCCCGCGGTCCGTTTTTCAACGCACAAAAATGTTTGATAACAAAAATTTGATACTAAAGTAGCTCTAACATTGGTTGGCGTTACTGTCGCCACAGAGCTTCATCACTGCACACTGAACGCGTCGAAGTGACACTAACTTTGCGCAAGAAAAAGTTGTTGACCCAAATTTTCGGGATGAACTTGACGAAATCTTTTTTACTGGGTTTGTATTCACGTTGGTTAGGCAGCTTTCAACACCGATGTGAAAATATATCTCGATGTGGGTTGGCATTGAAAAAATGGGAAAGCCGAATATAAGAGCATTGCTGTTAGCGATGAAAACATTAAACAGGTTGGACTACTTCATTCATATTCATGATTGCTCCGTGAATATCGTTGTTCCGCGTGATTTCTGCCTAATATTATTTAAATGTTTTGAATCTTATCACCAGCATCTTTCATCGATCTTCCTGCGATTTCGATGCTAACCTTCTCGTCTATCGTCGTATTACTTGTTTATTTCACATTTTTTATCCGGCATATTTTTATCCTGTGATTTCCACATTTTTCAGATCTAGCTTGAGCTATGTTTTTTCGGGAATTCCGAACCGATCGTCGTCGGAAACGATCTGCGGCGAGCGATGACCAAAATTGGGTAACAAAAATCGTCACCAGCTGCGGAATAACTGGTGAATAATTTCGCAACGCGGTTGAGAAGTACGGTCGACACGTCGAGCACGATATACGAGACGCGTGGTTCTCGAATAAGGCAGGAAAGTTTTGCGAAAACTAACGAGCGAAGCGCGAGGAGTCCTCGTGAATTTTCATCAATTTTCCACTCAGCAAAACATGCTCGGAAGCCACGTGGCACTCGGTGCTGTGTAACGGGGAAACATGCAAATATATTCATAACGTTCGTATTCCTGTGCGCGTTGCGGAGCAGTTGTCGACTTCGGGTGCGTGATTGAGAAAAATTATAATTATTCCAGTTGGCAGAGTCGGAAAGCTCCAATAATTACGAACGCTCTTCGATATGGGACGTGGCTCGATTCGTCGTTTCGACATCGGAAACCCTTTCAGTCACGAATTTTTTCAGCCATCCTATTTTCTAAGGAAATTTGTGAAATCAGAGACTTCAAAAACCCTTACATATCTAATTTCAACAAAAAAAGGGCCACATTTCAACATTTTCGTCGGTCATATTAAATCCGCCATTTTGAATTTCACAAATTTCACAGAGAATTCGTAATCAGCGCCGTGAAAAACCTCCGCATGGATTTATTCTAAAAATGTTGCTTTTTCAAGTACCAATTTGTTATTAGCAATAATTATTCCAAGTAGTTACTGATAATATTAATTTTGTCAACTCTTGGGAAGGCAGGGATCAAAAAGCCGCAACAAAATGCGCGACGAGGGTGAAGAAACATGAAAGTTTGCGGCGAATCGTGGCTAGTTTCGCGGGATGGAAATTTGTACGAACGCAGCAGCGAGCTTATTTCTTCGTGCGTGCCAGCCGATCCGATCGATCGTGCGCGATAGTTCCGGTTCTAGAATCTCGTCACGTTATTATCGAACGGTGGAAATACGAAACGTTTCGTCGTTTAGACTCAACGCCGACGAATGCGAGAACGATAGTCGTCAGACACGTGCGGCGCGCACGTGTCTACCAGGTCTCTCGAGTTATCAAAACTCGAAATCACGTGGGGGACGTTACAATCAAGCCAGAAATCTAATTAACTCAGGTCGAGCTCGACGCGTCGGTTCCACAAATAACGAGGGTACCATTTTCTCGCCATTTTTTTTCGATATTCGACGAAATTATTTTTTCTCACCGCCAAATTTTTCTTCTCATTTTTTTAAAATCACAGAAATCACGAATGCCTTTACAACAAACGTAAATGTTCGAAGCGTTGTTATTATTTTGATTTTCTATCTTTCATTCGATTACTCTCAAAAATTGTTAGTTAATTTTTCGTTGTCCTGGTATCTAATACACAGTATGTAATTTATAGCGAGAAAAAACCATCTCTGGATTTTGTTTTTATTTTTTATTTAATTACTCTCAAAAATTGTTAATTTATTTCTCATTATGCGTGTTATTAAACGCACAATATGTAATTTATAGCGAAACAACCGAAACTCTCCTTTTCGTTTTTGGCACGATCCTTGAAAACGTAGCGCCTTATACATTCGTGCCTCGCGCAAAAAAGCGATGAGCTTTTTGGCTTGGAAGGCTGGCTAATTATTTGGCACTTTTCATGTAATTGCTCTCAAATATTCCATTACTTTTCATTGTGCCTGCTATTTAATACATATTATATAATTAATAGGGAAAAAAGAGCGCACGAGATGTGAATCGGTTTGGAAAATGGTGCCCCATTTTCCAAAATCGTTTGCCGCACGGCAATTAAATTGCCCGGCGGTGAAAAGCGCGAGGTACTCGTCGTCAAAGCGAAATCGCGGTGGCAAGAAAATGTCGTAAAAACTAGTCTTTCAGCGCCTCGACGAGAGAGAAGGTGTGATCGACTTTCTGCGGGGGCTTTCAGCGACGTTAAATGGAAATGGAAATGGATAGCCGGAGATCGGTGGCGAGTAATCACACGAAATTAGACCATGTTAATTGCGCCGCGGGTCGTCGAGGGGAAAAAGAGAGAAAAAACGAGGAAAAAAGAAAATTGTCGAGAAAAAACTTTTCCTCCTCGAACAACCTCGAAAGCTTGTTGATTGGGGATAATTTATTCGGAAGTCGGGTTACTAGAAAAACTTCCAACGAACGTGAGATCGAGAAATTCTCGGCGAATAATTAATTCGGATCAATTTCGACGAGTATTTCTTTGTTACCGCCGCCCGGGGATTTTTCAAGGTCGAATTGTAACGTCGAGGAGTCAATTTGTCGTCGCGGTGCGTTCGGCATCGTTTTCACCGTTTTTCGATCGTCTTACCTGGAACAAAAAAGAAACTTATCATCGATTTATATTTTACGTGCATGAAAATTTGCACATTGCAAAAAAAAAATGAGCGAAGAAAAAATAACGTCGCGGTTACCGTTAAAAAGCTTAAATGGAAAAAACGTTCTAGCAGTTTTAAATAAATTAATCGTTTCTAAAGTTCCATCCAGAGGAAACGTCTTAAAGATCTATCTCCAGCGTTGAGATATCAAACCTCTTACATCATAATTTATATGAATTTAAATTGCTTGGTAAAAACGTAAATTGGAAAAATTGACAGGAAGTTTTTTATCCAAATTAAAAAAATGTATTTATGACGAAAATTTTATAATATCTACTTTTAATATAAGAGTGCAGTAGATGAATGTTTTTTTTCAGATTTTTGTGTGGCACATGCATGTTTTATAAAATATTCATTAGAGTGTCTCCAAAAAATAAACTACTTTTTTCTGGTGTCCAAAAATTGATAGTACACCTAGAAACCAAAATTTTGGTCGTAATTAGAGCTGTTAATAGTAAAATTATACTTGATGTGATACACACACTTGATAACAAACAATATATTTATTGTTTGAATTTATTAAAACAACTTCAATATTTCAAATTTTTGGACGACAAATTTGAACAGGTACTATTTACCACGCTCGTAACTCGAAAACGGGTGACTTTATGGATTTTTTGCAAGAGACCTGTTTTGTAGATCGTTCAATTTCTGCTAAGACCCACTATTTCATTTTTTCCTACCATGAATCGTTTTTAAGCTACAAAAATCAGAAAATTAAGAAATCATTTTTGTGCATTATTCAAATGGAAAATAGAAAAATGGATTGCTGCAGACCTTGATATCAATATTAAGCGCTCTAATTGGGACCAACATTTTTGTTTTTAGCTATACTCTCAATTTTTAGACACTATTAGAAAAGGAATAGTTTGTTTTTTTGAAGCACCCTAATATTTATATGTTGTATGGACGTCGCGACAGGAATTGCGTTTTAATAATGCTTTTGGAAAAATTCGTACAATGTATTGTCTAGAATATATTTAAAACACTTAAAATACTTTGAAATTGGGCACATGAATTTAAGCACGGAAACGTTTTGAAATAAAACGTTCGGTGGTTTTGAATTAAAAGCCTAGAATTTCCAGTGCGAGAGTCGCTAATCGAAGGGTTGACTGAGTTAGCACTGAGGTCTAGTGTGACGCGATATCCGGTTTACACGCTCGCATAAATCGTTGGGAAGGATCCGAGAGACGGGATCGTCGCGAGTAACGAGAGAAAGACGGGGAGAAGCTTTTAGCCGTAACAGCTGGACTCGGGAAAGAGGCGATATAAAAGGAACAAAACGATATTAATGGCCGGTACGTCGGTTATATTTCCCGATGAAACGTCATTTGTCAGCGTGATGTGTGTGGCAAGAGGTTATTATCGATTGCGGTACCCACGGCGCACGCTAGTCGCGCGGAGTGCGTCCACCTCGCGAAATACAGCATTTTTTTCACCCACTTCCCATGGCCCAACAACGTTCAACTTCCGCACGTCTCAAGAGCCGGCGTGAACCATTTTTCGAGCAAAATCCCCCGCGAAAATAATCATTCCTAGTCGTTTTACGCGCATTTTTCCGATACCCACCTCGCGAAATCGACGCGTTTTTTAACCCCATTCCAGCGAATATTTTCGCCTCGAATTGTACACGAGCCTAAACGAGCCGTGAATGATTTCGCGAGTGAAATATGACGTCGAAATTATGGCTAGTTTATTCTCGGCGTTCGGTTTTTTGGCGCACTCCGACCTAACCTCACTCGCCGCGACGTGCGGCTCGTTCTTTCGGAAAAAATAGGTATATTTCGCGGCGTACGTTCTCTGAATTTCTAACGAGACGTCGAAAACGAAGCGTTATTTCGCCGCGCGGATGTTTTACTTCGATGGACTTGCAAATTCCCGCGTCAATTTTTTAACACAATGGAATTTGCATGAGTTTTTGGGACTCAACGACCTTCCAAGGCGAACGCAACCGAGGGGATTAATAAAACGTGGAATATGTTCGCGAAACGAGGGGGGCAAATGTCCGCGAGTTTCGAAACGGCGCGCCGATAGCATCGCGCATTTTCCCGATCGCTAATTACAATTGCCATTCCCATGCGCGGTAAAAAGTGATCGCCCCGCGCAAATCGTACGAGCGGCGCTCGGAAATTCCCACAATTTTCAATTAATTAATTGCGAATTGAAACCAACCGTGACTAATTGAAGCATCGCTCCAGGGACATGAATATCATGGAATGGGAACGATCTCAATGGTCTTGAATTCCCTGAACACTTGAGCGTCGAGGACGCAGTCGATGTCACGGTTTCATTAGCAAACCTCTATAGTCAATAAAATCTCTACGATCCTTCGCATAAAAATATCTCCCCTCGGATCAATGCGATCGGAGCTGACGCGAAAAATCACAATGGCGAAAAAAACGACGGAAGAAAAAAAGGGAAAAGAAAGGTTGGGGGAAAAAAGTGAAACGAGAGGAAAATTGATAGAGCTGGAAAAAAAATGAGCTTTTCAATTTGTTCCCACCGTTTTTCGTCTCTCTTTTTTGCACCCGCCCCGTTTCGAGATACATTTGTTGGCGAGGCGTTTAATTTCGGTTGTCTCTCTCGCCGTTCTTCATAACGTCGCGATATGACTACGGAGTTGCGTTGCGCGGTAATAGCATTATATGCCACGCGCAAAGGGAAAGTTATTGCTTGTTAGGGTGGAAGAAAGTGTTGGGCACGGTTGTGGTAACGCTTTGCCAAGGGTTTCTCATTCCGCGACGTATTTTATTGATTTTCCAACCGAATAGGTCGCTCCGTTATACGAGTTGAGCCCGCGGTGAAATTTACCCCAAAAACGCCTCGGCGACATCCAATCAAGTTAACACTCCGTCCACGCGCGTATCTTCGTCAAAAAATCACGATCCCTCTTCGAAATTAAAATTCCAATCGAAAAGAAGTCATTATCATAATTTCACATCACACCGATGCTCATTTGTAACACAACGTCATGCCTTTTCTCTAGGTTATAAAAATTGAAATAAATAAAAATTGAATTAAATAAAAATTGAAAAAAATAAAAATTGAAATAAATAAAAATTGAAATAAATAAAAATTGAAATAAATAAAAATTGAATTAAATAAAAATTGAATTAAATGAAAATTGAATTAAATAAAAATTGAAATAAATAAAAATTGAAATAAATAAAAATTGAAATAAATCAAAATTGAAATAAATAAAAATTGAAATAAATAAAAAGTGAAATAAATAAAAATTGAAATAAATAAAAATTGAAATAGATAAAAACATTTTTAAAAATGTTGTTTTTTTTAGTCAAAAAGAAAGTTGCGTAGGGTTTGTGTTGCCTCTGGGAAGATGTCTCGCGAGAAATTGGTTCACGCGGTGAAAGGTTTGGCAGTTCCATAGCAATTTGCGATTTTACGATTCGACAAAAATCGTTGGATAAATAGGAAAATCATTTTTTAGTCGTTGTTCCTTAGTCGATAATAAGATCTGCATACGCGAGGAGCTTGGAAAATGTGCGCTGCAGAGAGCAGATACGTCGCAAGGCAATCATGCGCTCGTAGTCGCTCGTTGTACAAGTAGTTACGCAGCTTGTGTCGTTTCCTCTTCATGCTTCTCTGCCCGGATGGCCGACGCCGCGAATCGAACACCTTTCGTATTTTCATTTTATCGTTCTACCATTTTTTTCGTTTATTCGATTCTCCATTTTTTCACTCTACCATTTTTCCTCTCTCGTCGTTAAACTTCCCTCGCCCACGAGCGTTCGATAAGAGCGCTTGCCAATTTTTTTCCCACCTCAATTTCCGAGCTTTCGTGATTCTCATTCGATTTTTTGTGTCGCGTTATTTTCGCCACCTTCGTTTACTTCGCCCCCATTCCCAGAACTATCGCCCTATCTGTAATTAAATTCGCATCGCGTACAACATTTGCGATCGCCCTCTTCTTTGCTCTCGTTCGTTTCGAGTAGGTTTGCATTTCCGCGCGCGACGAATTTCGCCGTCCCCTTTGATATTTGCTCATTGTTCTCGCGCGAATTCGACTCGCGAATGGAATCGTGCGGTTGCGCCGGCGAAAATCGTCCGAGACGTCGAAATGGTGGCGCGGATTCTCTCGCCCGGAGAGGTTCTTCCCTATTGAATCTAATGGATTCTTCGCCGGGCGAGGAGTTTAGTCGGAGTTTGACCTCTTTCCAATTTTTTCAATATTCCATTTCTCGCTCCGCCAGTCATTTCAGACTCGTTATAAATTGCCAATCGTTTCCTATCCGCGATTCAAATAACATCGATCACTTCTTTGTTTGCGAGAATAAAACCCTCTCCCTTCGTCGATCGCGACGGTCCGCACCTTTTGTAGGTCGGTACATTTCTGAAAACAATTCAACCTCATTTCTCTCAACTCGATAAACGCGTTCTATTTCTCACCAATTTCTCGCGACCGACTTCGTTCCATTTGCCCGTTGAATTTCATTTCGTTTTATCGATCAATCTTCCCGCGCGGAGGCCGCAAAGCAAAGCGCGGAAAAAATATTTTACCACGCAAAATGAAATTCTACAAACGACAACGAAATTAAACTACAAAAATTGGTAAGCAATCATGTGAAAATTCTGAAGCGACTCTTTTATTTTGCGCGAAACAGAAAAATATACAAATAAATATCATGAAAATGACGACGAGAAAATAGAAAGATACGCGGTTTTTCGCTAAAGACAATTTCACCTCTCGCTAAGGACGCCGAGAGCCGTTGAAAAAAAAGCAGGGGCTGGTGAATTATTCATCGCGGCGATTGGAATCGCTTATATGCATGTTTTCACGCCGTTCGTTCGCAAACGCCTCTGCTTCTCGGAGCATCAGTCGAATTTGTACGTTCCCGATGCAATTACCTCGATGCTGCGCACCTTCGGACGCTCTATTTGCAATGTTTCATCGGCGCACACCCGCGCAATTGTACGGCCACAATAGTAATTCGTTTCGCGTTGAAAAACGAATAATTACAATTTCTTTTCGAAATCGTCGAAACATTTCGTTACAAATCATGTCTAAAGGTACTAAAGACTTTTTTCCTCGAAAGAAAAATCGGTTTAGAATTTGTAGATCGACTTTTAAATTAAATACGTTGATTTCGATTGTGCGAGAATCGAAAGAGAGTTTTTATTTTCGTTTTTTTATTCACTCTTTTTTAATCAGTTTCGTTGTCACGGCGTGAAATATCGCCACGAGTAAAATCTGGTTTCCGCGTACGGGGCGAGAGAAATGGTTGGAAAAGCGATTCTGTCCATAAACAAGAAATGGCGTGGTAGACGCGGACGAAAAAGCAGATCGATGCCGTCAATTTATTTACAGGACGATGCACCTGCTATCCCAGAATTGCTTTTTCTTCCCGGTAACCGATACCTGCCATAAATCCAACTTCCCGTGCCGAAGTAATCAAACAATAAAAATTGAAACAATTTTCAGAATACCAGCAGCGACGTCGCTCGTACAACAAATGAACGTCGATAAAATACGGTAGTAAAAAACGAAGATCACGTTTTTCGAATTATACCGTTATTCCGCGAGTGACAAGTGGATTTCGCACTACAACTTCCCCCACATTTCATTAAAGCCAAAGACAGTAGCTTAATTTACCGTCTCTTATTAATTTTCATATTTTTCACAGATTTTCTACGTATCATATGCGAAAAAATCATTTGGAATGTAGTTAAAATTTTTTTTTCAAATATTTCAAATTGGTTACATTTCCTGAATATAAAAGCAGCACTACTGCTCTCTTACTCCGCAACCCTCGGAGTTTTCGGACGGATATACAGATATATATTTGCAGGTTTGTCCGAAAAGTTTGAAATTTACGACTCCGTTCGCCCTGTTTGCGCCGGTGGGAAAAAGGAGACGGGGAGACGACTGTCCGATGGAACGTTTCGCTCTCCTTTTTTTTTCTTATTCCGCATCCCGTTCTCTTCCACCGGGAATAAAAGGAATTTCGGAGCGTCTTCGCGCGCGGTCGTATGAGAAAATTCGCGGAATGTCTAATGAAACGAATAGCAGCTTTCACGCGAGTCGAAATCCCGGCGACGGTATGATACTTGATACCAATAATATAAACAGGAACACCACCGAGAATTCCATCCATTTGCTCCCGTTGGCGTAGGTGCAGAGATGTGACCGAGAGGAGGACGACGAGAAGAGGACGAGGAGAAGACGAGGACGCGTTTAACGCTGCTACCGTCCTTCGCGATCGTATAACATGGATATAACAGAATGATCTTTTCTCCCCGAATCGAATGGCAATTGGACCGATAATACTCCGTCCGAGTGTATTTCGCGAGTGTAAAAAACGAGCCTCCGCTATATTTCGTGTCGTGCGTGAAACAAAAACGCGTGTAGCGCGTAGCACCATTTATTACGAAATCTCTGTAGCAGCCCAAAGCAGTTATACTTTTTGTATTTTTACACTTTTTCGAACCAATTTGCAAAATATTTGCACGTTTTGGAGAAGTATGCCTCCTATAATTTTCGTGATATTGATGCTGATTCGTGTTCCTCGCTAATGCATCTGTATGACGTTGTATAATAATGATATCGTTGATGATAGTAGTGGTTTGTAGGGGATTGGAAAGCTTTCGCGTTTCCCGACGTTGATTGGTAGTAGGTACGCAATGAAAATTCCTCGAATCACGTTGGCGACTGTTAATGTAAATCCTCGTCAGCTTCCTCCCGATCAATTGGCAATCGGTCGGTGGAATCGAAGCGATTGGGAAAATTTCGAAATTGAAGGGCGCATTTAACTAGATAGCTATCGCACAGTTAAGTTGCTACAGCGTATCCGCACGTGTCATTTTCGAAATAACGAGATACCAAACCACGCGCGTGAATGACAAGTGGATCGAATTGTACGGAAAGATTGGACGTGATTCGCGGTGATTCGTTGCTATATCGTACGCGACGCTTGTTTCTACGCGTTCGTCTTTATTTCACGACGAACGTACCGGAAATTGTCGGGAGATCAGAGGTGGTATCGCGGAGCATATCGACCTGGTTGATTCGGGTCAATCGAACGCCTCGGAAACGAGTGAAACGAGTTCAGAAGATCAACGTGACTTCGCGCGTCTGTATTACGCGAAGACGGAAATTTGCCGATGCGACGGTGCGTACGAGAGTAAAATCGACCGTCCGATAAACGAGTCGACGAATTCCTCTCGAAAAATTGGAGAACAATTTTTGCATCCGCAAAGGTTGGAGTAATCGTAGAATCGAAGGTCACCGAAAGCAGCATAGCCCGAAATACGAAGTATTTTTTTTTTTACGAAGATGATTTACCGAAGAGTTAATTTTGTCCGTGATTACTGGAGTGAAATTACCCATTTTGAAAAAAATGTATACCTGCTATTAAAATAAAAATAGAATGATGAATTAAAAATAAAATGATACGATCATTTTAGTGTTATTTTCACGTTGAATTTTCTAGGTACTTTTACAGGTGAAGAAAAATTGATTTGGTAAAGTGGAGGTCATTTTTGGAACGAGCCGGGGAAGACCGGCGAGAGTAGTAAAAAAAAATTATTTATCGCAGATCCGTGTAATTATGTCATCCATAATTGTTGGTGTGAATTTTTCTAGTCATGTTTCCCAATCGAGTGGTACTTCGACTGGACAGACAGAGATAAGATAAATCGACGGATAAGCGGCGCCAGAGATACCAACGAAAAAAGCCCAAACCGTTTACGAACGCTTCCTGCAGCACGGTTCTCTACCCGAGTAAATTTTCCCTCCCGATTTCTTCGTACACCTCAAACATCCTCGAGGTAGAAGACGATAATGGATATTTCCGATCAAAGTCACAAGATCACGATCTTTTTTTCTTTTTTTTTTGAGCAATCGCGATTTTTCGTGTTAAGGATCGTTAACAAAGGTAATGAAGAGAATATTCGCGTGCGAAAGAGTAGCCGTTGGGCGAAGTTTACAGGTGGGGAAGGCGCGAAGACTGCGAAATTGCTTGTAGGAAGAAAACGTTGCTGGGGGAAAAAACAAGAAGGAAAAAAGTCGGAGGAGCGGAAGAGGTAGATGGTTGCGACGAGGTAGTTTCGAAGTTTTCTTATCATTCGCCGCATTATCTGTAATGGGTAAATAGAAAACTCTGCGTCGACCAAGGCTACCGGAAACCGAGCGCTTCGCATGTATTTATCAATCGAGCCTTGCCTTATACTGATTTATGGACGCGAGTGACGTCGACGAACGACCGAGTTTCGATCACCTCGTCTCCACACCTCTCTTGTTCTTTCGATCGTTATTCCCCGGTCGACGGGTACAATGTATGGTATTTCGTGGACGCGTCCAGCGTTTTGGAAACACGACGTTTCTTCCATTTTGTAATTTGTGTTATCGGAGGTTTTTTTTTTTAGATGGTGGATTTTCCGTTTCTTGGTTGTCTGAACAGGGGATCCAGTTCGAGGTGGAGAAGTCGTCGGTGTCATCTGCATCAACGGCTGGGGCACTCGGAGGTGAAGTGTGTCAGCGACAATGGGAGGAGGCGAGAGGACGCCTTTGATAATGATTCGAGAGAAAAAGTATTCGATGGAAGTTCTATAGCTGTTTGAAGTTTCGCCTTTGTCACGTCTTCGCGTCCTTGTCGCCTCGCATTCAGCCGGAGCTTGACAGCGGCACCAAAGTGGTTCTTTCACGCGTCGGGTGTATGGATAATGGTCAAGTGTCGATTTCGACGCCGCGTGACCTCCGTCGTAACCCAGATGCAGATCCCTCCGTTTCCCGTGCGAATTGAATTCCGCAGCGACGTGTTTCCCTAGCTCGCGTCATTCCGTTCGTCGATTTTCCTCTCCGCTCGCTGCGCGTCCCGTTTCGCCGCGAGAAACCAGACCGATGATGTCCAGGAAGAAATCGCGAGCGACGCGCCGTTCTCGAGATATTTAGATGCGAAGGTACCGGCGAATCGGCGCGCGCGACTCACGCGGCGGGGTATGAGACGCGCGCTGCCGTTGGTCGAGACTTCGAGGTCGGATATCTCGGAAAGTACGCGTCGTACGGACATTTGTCCAAGAGGCGTTTCGGTTCCCTGTTTCGCGAGGAATCGAGTCGCAGGGTCGGACCTTCGTTAGAAAATTTCGGTCACGTATAATACCGGCGTTATTTTTATATCATCCGCTCTTGAACCGGGCGTAAATTTATACGACTCGATGCCTGCGAGCTGGGGAGACAAAAAATTCATCGTTCCGTGTCCTAGCGTGTGCGAACAGGCCCTAAGCGAGATAATACATTATGGATATGACGGGACGAGCTCTGCCCTCAAGAAGGGTACCGGGATTTGCCTCGGGGCGCATAAAACCGAGGAAGGCGGAATCCGCACGGAAACGATTCGCATCATCGTCGTTTCTACCATTTTTTCCTCACTTTTTTCCTTCTACTTCTTTACTCTCTCGCCTCGTTTCCTCGATTTTCCAATTTTCCACTTTTCCTCCCCTCGTTCCAAATCTTTGATCTTACAACTCCTTTCCCCAATCTTCCTCGGCTTCTTCACTTTTTCCTCATTCCCAGCCGATATTTTTCATCGGGCTGCGTCGAGTTAGGTTTCGCGTATCCACGCAAGGAAAATCCATCGATCAGCGCTTTTCTATTTCCACGTCAATTTTAAAAAATAATCTACTCGAACGCCGATCCAGGGGTCATCAAAGAATCGTTGCCCCCGTCGCGCGCCACGTATAAATAAATAAAATAAACGAACGAACGTCCTATCTGCGACGTCACATCGAGATATGAAAATGTTTAAGTAAAATAATGCCGAGTGAAATGCCCGCAGCGATAACCTTTCGTCCGTACGATGTAATCATTTCGCGCGATAAAAACGAGACGAAAGAAATTCTAATCACGTCCCGACAAGTCGGATAAATTTTATGTACAGAGTAGCCGCTGCGCGGAGAAAAGCTAGGAGAGAAATGTGCCTGCTCGGCTAAAAAAAATAATTCAAAATAGTTTTGAAATTAATTAATTGACTAAACTAGAATAATCATTTTTGCCGGAACCCAAATTGCGATCTGTACTGCATTCGGCGACTAGTTAAGGGTCAGTACCTCGATTTTTGACGGTGCCAGGTTGACAAGTAGGCGCGAAGTTCTACAATGTACGAAGCGAGGTGCCGAATTCGAAACGAGACATTTTGTGCAAAGAAAAGTATGGAACACATTTTCTAGAAGCATACGCGACGGGAGTAGTAAAAACAAAACTTATCTGATTACTCGAAAAAATGGTAAAATTATCGCTGCGAATAGGCTGCAGCTCGAGTGGGAAGACGCTGAGCGATGGTGATAAAAACAAGTTATCTAGAAGGCACGTGAGATACGAGATGGTTGGCGAAGAGATAAACAGGTCGATTATTACAAGGTGCGATAACATCGAGCAAATCAACTGATTTCGAGTGAACCGGTTGATTTTGGTGGAGAAACACGTCAATTTTCTACTTCCATCGCCTTATTTTCGAATAGCCTCGATTTTGCATCGCGTACAAAACGCGTCGTTCGCCAGCAAACGGAGAATTCAGGGTCGAGCAGAGCTATGAGCGATGGATTAAGAGAGAAACTGCGCGAGACCCCCACATCTTTGTCTAGGAACAACGAATAAGACGCGGTGCAGCGGAATCACGAACGGGCCAACGGGATAAAGCGACCTCAGCAGCCGGTAAATGAACCGTTTTAAATGCAGACTTTAAATCAGCAGAAACACGTGAAAGCTAATCGAGAAGTGGATACTTCTGTGCAACTACATCCACCTTCCCACCGAACTTTCTATACACACTCGTCGCCCCCGGTTGTACATTCCCATTTTACGAGGGTTTCGCATCACTTGGCATTAAATATTTCTACCTTCCATATTCCCGAGCGACGTTTGCCTCTGAAGATGTCGCGAAATGGCGAGTGCCCTCAGTTCGTCGTTGGCGGCTTGCTGGAAAACATTGACGGCCATTTCGCGTTTACGTGGCCGCAATGTTTGTCTGTCAGCTCCATCGCGTTTCCGTTGGTTCGATTTTCGTGAAATTCCAAACTACCGTTTTTATGATTCATGACAGCGAATGTTCGCTACTACCTCATATTCTCCACCATCTGTCTAGACACCCAAATGAATCGAAAATAATAAAGTAAACGTCAAAATAAGCAAGATCTTATCACGTCGCCTCTACAACGTCGAATTTCACACAAGAATTTGCGTCAACGCCTTTTTTTTATACACAAAGTTAGTGCTCAACGCACTCCGTGTGTAGTGCTACAATAGCACGGATCTGTGTTCGGAGTAACGCAAGCCAATGTTAGGGTAACATTTAAAAAGTGTTACTCGAGTATCAAATAACGTTTTTGAGTGCTGAAAAACGGACTGTGAGGACAACACTATGATGTTACATATTCTACGCACAAAGTTTTATACTTTACACACTGACGGAATTTTTTTGACTGCGTGGAAGAGCGTGTAGATTCAGCTCGCTCGATTTGACATGATACTAGGATGATATCGATCTAATCTGATCTAATTAAAAGTTCGCATAATCCGTGCGAGACTGACAAATTTGTCGCGACGAAAAACATAGACTTCTGTAATCGAACCACTCATTATTGTCAATATATTCGCATCTGTATAAGGATATCTTTTTCTATCTACAGTTGGAAGCAGTTGGAAGAAAGAGGTATTATTCGCTAGGGGGTAGAAAGTTCTGGTAGGTATGAAGCGACGAAGAGGCTGTCTGCGTAGTAGCAAGTCTCCATACTCTAAATAGAATGTTCTTCATAGTCTGATCAACCGATTCAGTTTGGTGAAAAACGGATTTCGGGGGACGGCAAGAGAGTTGCGGGAAATCAGGATATTGAAGAAATTACGTAAGTTTTCATACGAGCGTAACGTATAAATAATTTCGTATATCGCGTCAACTTTTCCAATTCCGATCAGTTTTGCCTCGGCGAGTGTTTCTCTAGGGCACCGAGTCGCAACTTTTAATGATATTTGTACGAAACAAACGGGAAGAACGAAGCGCGGGGTAAAAACAAATGAGTCTGAAAGTATGCATTTCTCGTCAAGATGCCCGTTTCGCTCGAGTACCCGTTATATCGGACGTACAGGTGCGCGGAGTAGCGGCGATCGTAGTTTTCTTAGCGTAGTACCGCGACGAGTGCGACCGTTCGCCTGCGAGAAGCGACTGGCGCGCCGCCCGCGGCGACTCGGCGCACTCCACGAGCAGAGTCGCGGCCTGTGCCTCCGTTATCGTGTCCTCGGTGCGACGACCAGCGAAACAACGACGGCGTAAGTCGACGAAAGTCGTGTCTCGGGGGTAGGAATTTTGAAGAGGTGTGGTGAATATCTCGAGTGTAAAATGACCACTTTTTCGCATAGATGGCTGCTCGTTCGGTCGTAGTTCCAGAGACGGGGTATCGTTCGCGATATTTCAAAAGAGCGACGCGATGATATCATAGAATGTCTTCGAAATGGATGGAAGGGAAAGCTTTGGCTGACAGGAGGCAAGAGGCGTGGTGGGAAGACTGAGAAAGATCCGGAGTTTCTCCGACTGTTCTGTTTGCTCATTGTTGTATACGCTCACGGATGAGGAGCCTTTAGCGTTTGGAGTCGAATGCTATCATCACTTACGCCTGACAGGTCGTCATTACAACGCCCCAAAGATAATCATTTGGAATTCCGTAGCGTCTGGCAAGTTTTTGGAACAGAGTAGAACGCGGCTTGGAGAACGATATGGATAAGAAAAAGGGGAAAAAAAGAAAATAAATAACGAAACAGATGCAGAGCAAAATTTGGGGGAAAATGGGGAAAAACGATAGCTGTATAGCGGAGGAGCGAAACAAACGAAAGATGTAGGAGGAGGAGGAGTCACCAGCAAGCAGAGGATAATGTTGCAGCGATCAGCTCATTTCCGGCCTATCTTAGCGCTACTGTAGCTCAGCATCCTCGGTCCGCTGATTTAATGTATTTCACTCAATTTCCGGTCGAATGTCGAGAGAGGAATTGCCTCGACTTTTGTTCAGCGTGTCTGCATGCCATATATTACCGTTTCAATCTTCAACCGTTCGCGAAAATTAAATTCTTTATTCTGACAAGGCACGAGATTGTAGCGTATTTATTTACGCGTTTCAACGTGAACTGAAAATGGAAACTGCGAAATTTAATATCTGACGAATAATTTTAGTTTTAATGGTAACAGTTTCTTTCGTGCTATCTTCGTAATGGCAGAATTATTTTCGTAGGATTGCGTCTGTTGTGCATCGACTTGCAACTGGATCTGTTGATTTTGCAGTTATTTATTGCCGATTCATAACATTCAGCTGTGATTTATCGCTTGGCTGATAAGATATTGCAATATTTCAAGTTCGTTGGATTAAATTTATTCGTTTTTTTCCCAAAACGATTCAGCTTGAATGGCAAGAAATTGCATTTTGTTCCGTGAACTAGATGAGAAGTGATCGATTTTTTTGTCACTTCGCGCGGTATCAGGCACGGAGAATCGCTATATTCGTGATCTGTGCAAAATTTCGACACAGTTTATGTCGAGCCATTTTTCTCTGCGACTACGGAGTCTCGAGATAATCGCTGTCAAAGTCGAGCCTATCAGCGCGTCGAGCCGCGCGCACGCGCGACAGTCGGGGCGCGTGATTCGTCAGACTTCGCGCGCGATTATCTCGAGTTGCGGAGCTCGTAGAGAAAAAATGTCCGAACATAATCGTCGCAGAATTTGACAAAAATTCCGAATCACGTGGCGCAAGACGCCTCGGGGCATTGCGAATTTCCTAAACGGGCAAAACATGTCCCACTGTTCGGGAATAATTATTGGATACGAAAACGGTGCTCGATATCGGTGCGCATGGTTTACGGGGAGCAAATCATCTTCAACAATGGTTCGTTGTTTTCTTCAGCATTATTCTGATCACGCTTCTTTGACGAGAAATTCTGTTCTTTCTTTTTGTCGCTCTTCAAAAGAAATACAACCTCCGCGATGAAACGTTTGACGATGCTGGTACAGTCACGGAAACCTTAAAAACGTACGAAAGAAATGCTCAGGAACGCGGAGCGCGAGGATGAAACGGTATCCATAAGCGATAAAATATGGCGAAAAACCTTCGCGCGAGTCGAATATTTCGGCTCGCATTGAAATTCCACGAGGGGTGAGACGCGGCGACGAAAACTCGGTTCCGCCTTAAATTCGCGGAAAAATCGCAGCTGTTGAGACTCGTTAGACGCAGTTTCGCCAAACGGTGCATAAAAAATGGTGCCAATTCTTCTTTTTTTCAGCTTCATCATTTTTCTCTTTCTTCTTCAACATCACAGCGCGCGTACTTTTCACGAGCAAATTGCAGCAACACGGCAAACAAGCGCCTCGGCGAGAAATAAACCAGACTACGTGAGAATGAAGTTGAAAAACAGAACTAACTAACGAAAATTGGCCAATTTCGCCGGAACAATTTTCAAAAACAAACGCAAAATTAAAATTATTTTTCATACTTCAATTTTCAAAAACAAACGAAAAATGAAAATTGTTTTTCATTCTTCAATTTTCTTCGTCGAGCTTTGTCGTTTTTTCTATGATCCATATTTATTAGTTTCTCTGTCGCCACCATTTTCATTTTCTCCTGTCGCCGCCATTATTATTATGATTATTTTTTCGTAATTTTCCTTTTCCATTTCCATTTGGCGTGTTCGTTGATTTTCTAATGCTGAATTTGTCGTACCTCGTTTTTGTTATCCCTCGTCTCGTTCGTGATTCTTTCTTTTCTCGTTGCTTTTCTCGTTGCTTTTCAAATGCTTTTCATTTGTATTCCGATCTTCGACGCTCGCTCCCGGGTCTTTGTTCTCGTTTACGTTGTTCGTCGGTTCTCCTTTTTTTTCACAACGGCCGTTCGTCGTCTTCACATGTCGCGACATTGCGACTATGAATATTTCGTTGGCGGAGACGCGGGACGAGCGAACGCGGAAGGCGGAATTTATTGCACGGTTTGTTTGTCACGGGTAACAATTTGTTGCGTAACTGGGGGCATCTCGCTCTGTCACGTGCGTTGTGCCAGGTTCAATTGAATGTACCGGACGAGTCAGCTCCGAGCCGGAACGGGCGCCGTTAAAACCGAACGTTACGCTCGCATCGTAGCTGACGAATGCCCGCGAATCGCAGTGCACGTTACTCGTGATAATTCGACGATAAACCGCGGGAAAGATACTCTTTGTCGGTGCGACAACGTTTGGCGTCGTGAAATGCGCTCTCGCCGCTAGACAACATTTCCCTCAAAATCACGCGCACCTCCGCGCTGGATATACCGGGTGTCCACCGACATATTTATTTTTCATCCGACGCCACGATCGCGTCCCCGGGGAAATTCCGAGTAGAAAGTCTCCGAGCTGCATCCTTCCCCGAGGCTTGGATTGCGAGCTGGAACGTTTTTCCCCAGCAACACGATGGACGACGAACCGCACGACGAACGTTTCTAACGTTCTCTTGTCTCTTCCCGAGATTCCCGACCACACGGAGGGCCGAGAAGCGCCTTATTCCGGTTTTTATCTATACTCGACGCTCATTGGCCGCGTTTTGTAACACGCGAATCCTCCTATCTCGAGAACCAAAACTCGAAATGGATTTTTGTTTGGATATACTTGCATCAGAATCTCGAGGAGAATGCGATCGTTTAGGAAAATCCACACTTTTTTCGTCCTCTTTTTAGGACACCCGTTACAGCGCGAGGCATAAGTGCAAACTTTTCAAAGTTTAACCACCGTTAAATGAACCCTCCGTGTGACCGCGTCGTTGAACGCGTTGCATCACACACGTCAGCTATAAAATTTAATTTCACAAGAATAAACAGCAATGCTGAACTTCGTGAATAATTTTTTTTATACTTTCGCGCCGTGTTTATAATTTTTCGTTGACGCGAGAAATTCTCATATCAATGCATTTCGGACGCAAATCATCCGACTAACGAGCGAAACAAACGGGGGGAAAATCGTGCGAAAATGGAAAAACAAATGTGACGAATGAAATCGAATAACCGATTTGCAATGATTGTTTGCTCATAGCGAACAAACAACAGCGACAGGCTCATTTATGCGTTCGCAATTTCTGTTGACCTATTCGAATCGGGCGCCAATTTTTGTTTTTCACTCGGCAGAATTGTCGACGCGATCTCGAATGTTTGAATAAGCGAGCGCGCTTGATTGTTCGATGTATAAACGGTGTTTCGCTAAGCAAACGTAAACTCGTTTACATTTTTTGTAGTCTTTTTTTGCGGACCAGTCGCGCCGGAAATCACGAGTAGTTTGGAAGCGAAACGTCCAAAAGCATTTTGACCAAGGTCCGGAGATTTACGGTAAAAAGTGTCGCGGCGTTAACCAAATCGACGACGAAACTAGCTCGGTGATTAGTGTTGAGTTTGAGAAACGCGAGGCTCCGAACCTAGTTACGAATTGTTCCTGAACGAGAACGAAACTAATCAATCAATCAGCAAACTCGAACCACTGTCCAAACATTTGCTCCCCGTTACTACGCCGACGCAAGTCATATATAACAATTTCACCGGACGCAAAAGTCCGCGGATATACCGAGTGTCCGATAATTGAGATTGACGACGTCGGAGAAATGGATGCTCGGAAGCCCTACGAAACTTTTATGAAGAGCGATCTTTCGTCGAAAACCGATTCCTTGTCGAGATAAGGCGAATCGAAGATTCAGCGAATCACTGACTGCACATTCGCGGAGTGGGAAAAGCTTCGCATCTCCGCAACGATTACTCGTACGAAAAATAGCGATTCTACGAAATCGTTGCAGTTTCAGTCGAAGCTTGTAGTCGTGGTGAAACGCAGCGAATTTTTTTTTCCGACACCCGTTATAAGAAAGCGAAAAATATTCCTCTGTGGGCAGAATATCGATAAAATTGCAATACACTCGCGTCGATTTCGATGGAAATGAGTTGATTTTACGCGAAACTTTGAGAAGCTGATGGAAATTCGGCGGAGAATCGATGAAATTCCACGGTTTAGTCTCGAGCTTTCGATTGGAACGGGCGAAGCTTTCATCGTCGCTCAAAGCGAGGAGGAATAAACGATTCGTCGGCTCGCGACATCCGCCCTGAAATGACGTCGAAGAGAATGATAAATTATTTTTTCCCGCCATATTTCTCGCCGCATTACGGAACCTGCCGAGCATAAAAAAAACGAGCTTTTTCTTTACCGTATTGAAATAGGTAGGCACCGCTCTCGCGCGGACGCCTCTCGAATTGAAAAGCTCTAAGAGCAAGCGGCGAAATTTCGAGTGAATGGGAACGAAGGAGAGCGTAAGGCGAAGGGGACAAGCCCCAACTATGCTGGGTACCTCGGGCTTGAGATCGAAGTCTTTTAACGACGTTGGAAATCGAGCGAGAAGGGTGCTGCCAACGGTGAAAGATTTTCAGAACTCGCGCGTTCGATCCAACGCGAGAATGTACTCGAGACAAGGGAGACGAATGTTAAGAGGATCCCGCCATTTTATTCCATCACTCCAATCGCTCAAATCGCTTCGGTCACGTACCTGGAGAACGTGCGAAAAAATTCGAACGCTACGAATCGTACGCACCTCAGGTGACGCACTGTATCTACGTACGAGCGGCAACTCCGTTACTTTCGAAAAAACTTAGGAGTGCTTTTCATTGGCAAGTCAGCCGGAAGAAACGGGGAAAATCTGACTGAAGAGGGAGGGAGAATTTGCATTGCGGATGGATCGTAAGCTTTGAGGCGGAAAGTGAAGATGTATTACCTCGTTAAAATGGGAAAAATCCATATATCTTGAAAAGCTGGAAAGTTATTTGAAACTCGGGTCGGTTGATTGAAGGAGAAAACACGATCTCTCGAAATAATAAGGAAGCATTATCGGGAAAATGTCTTTCTCGCGAATATACCAGGAAAACATTTACTTCGAGCACGAGCGTCGATTGTTTTCCTGCCGGTTAATTTATGCCCGAAAACTGGGTCTCGTTAGTTTTCATCTCTCTCGCGACCTTCCGCCAGAAATCGTGCCCCTGACGTTGAATTTATAGGCATTTTTGACAATAGGGTGAAGAAGGCCCCTGATCAAACGTACCGAAACGTTATTCGGGGGCCTTCTCGAATTTCGAACTCGCTGAAATCAAATGCGAGGTAGAATCGCGAAGGTGCGCAAATACATCTCTTGATCACCGTCACACGGTACTATTTAATCACGCAATGCGGAAAATCGCAGTCGTGCCCGCTTAACCTCTAGATCTTATTTACAGTACGAGAAACCGGAATAGATTGCGGCAACTGCGGATAGAAAATCGCGATTCGGTGAGGTTTGAAACGTTGATGATAACCAATGAATATTGAACGTATCGGACCATGCAAATGTCCACCTTTGATTTAAATGCGACCCCCAGGTGAAGCTGAAATGTATACAAACACCGCAGGTCAAAAGACCAGGACAGAACACGAGTGAGTAGCCGCGCAGATCCGAGTCGCAGGAGCGAAACGTTTTCTCGACGTCAGTTTTCCGATTCAGACGATAATATCAAACTTTTTTGCACCTTCGACTATAGAATTCGCTTCGAAATTCAGATTTCGTCGTTCTCAGCGAAAACTCCGGGGAAATTCCATTCCTTTGTTTATAATTTCGTTGCTTCTCGAAAGTCAGCTGCAGGTTAGTTGTTAGTTAATTTTCAACGAGTTTTTCCACATTTTTTTTCACACTCTCGCTAAAACTTTTTAACCTTCGAGCCTAACGAAAAAATATTTTCCTCGCTACTCTGCCAAATTACGCGATTCGTATCTACGTAGATCGTTTTGACGAGTGGGTCTGTGCCGATCAGAGGGGCGTACCTCGGTCGAAGCAGGTCACATCGGGTCAATTTCATTTACATTTACATGACGAAATACAGTTTAACGAGCTGCTCAAACACCGCGACACCTGAGGAACGTCAAACATACCTACGCTAAGAACATTGGCAACGGCAGATGGTCGATAGTAGTAAACAACTAAAGTAACGTAAATTTTCATTCGCTATATGCGTCGTTTGATGGAAATGAAAAAATAGTCGAGCTGGTTTACTTTCATTTGCATAATTTACATTCGTTTTCCCATTCTAATATATTCATTTTCCCCCCGAAATGGCGGCGTCAACGCGTGATAATTACTACGCGACGCAAACGCGCGTTCAAAAATATGGATGATAAATATGGCGGAAACATCGCTGTACGAAAGATGCGAGAGAACATCGATACAAACGTTGCCGAGAGTTTAGATACGAGTTTTTCATTCTTTTTTTTTCTTTCCTCGCGATTGTACGATGATCGATAAGACGAATGGTAGCGGGAATACATTTTCAAATGATGAGAAAATGTTGAAAATATTTCCATTCAAGGTAAATCCGAACGTTGCGAATTTCATGCTGTGATAAATTACGCAGCTTTCTGATATCTCGTCCCATTCCGATAGAATGAATATCGACAAAAAACGTTTCAATATTTTTATCGGGTTTCCTTTTCATACTCGGCGAGAGACCATCGAGAATTATCGGTCGTCAGACAACCACGTAAAAAAAAAAAATGGTATCGCAACATTTCCGGTTCAAAATTGATATTCATTCATCTTTTTTCTGTTCCCCGAGTTTTTTCCATTTATTTCCAAGTCTTGTTTCCATTCTTTGTTTTATCAATCGTTTTCCGAATTTCGCGAGCCGATGAATTGCCAGACTAACGTATATCATATTTTTTCCGGAGAGCAACAAAGCAAGGGGAATAAGGATCGAAATTGGACCAAGTTTTCGCAATTCTGGTCGCCGGAATATTTTCGTGGAAAAAAGACCCATCAAATATGTCCGAATCACGTTGTTATACCTCCAACGACATTACGAGAAGATTGGATCGTCCCATTTACGAGCGAACCTGTCGCATAAGTCTATCACTTCGGACACAAATGTAAACGTTGCATAAAAAACTATCAGTTCGGGAAAAACAAAGAAAAAAGTTTCATAAATCGCGGCGAATAGTTTTTTAACGCGTTCGTTTTTTACGCTCACTGATACAGCGACGAAATAAAAATATAATATACGTATATATGCGTGAATATATGTAGGTATATTATACGTAAATATATAGCAATATAAATTTATAAATTATACAGGTATCGTATAAAATGTATATTATATTTATAAATGATCGAAAATACTCGTTTCGAATGAGGAAAATTCACACGTCGACACGCGACGCCTCGGGCGCACGATATTCTGTACGAAACGATCGTCGGCTATCCGGTTACCAATAATTGTTGTTATTTTCTCAGCTCATTCCACGTAAACGACGGTGGAATCGGCGCACGGAGATTCGTGTCGAAAAGCACGTATGCACGTCCCGAGCGAATGGAACTCGCATCGGACTATCGCTGTTACACAGAATATGTACCTATTCGATCCAACGGCTAAACGCAAATTAGATCTCGTAAACGGCGAACTGATTCGATAGGATCGGCGCAGAGGTAAAATCGCATCTGAACGCGATTTCTGACCTATTCGTACGAATTTCCTCGCGATTCGCCTTATTTGGCGCTGAAAGAGCAAAGACGTCGATGCAAAATTTCTGTGCAAATACTGAACAAAATCAAGTTGTAACAATGTGATTGCGGTTCGTTGAAAAATCCGTTTACTCGATTGTACAGTTCGATATTTTGTGGCCTAACATGAGCCATGCATCGCGAGGGAGATAGAGTTATTCGTTCCTTTCGAAACTATCTAAGACTGGAGTAGTAGAATTTGTGCCCCGTGCTGCGTTATTTACGTCAACGTAAACCGGACCTGCGAGTCAAATTTTTTTTTCGTCGCGGAGAAGACTTTTTTTGTACGTGCTACGAGAATGGTTCGTTAAATTGAAAAAAGGAACAACGACGGGTGAATAATATTCGTGTACGCGCGGTTAAATTATACCTGACATTTTTTTAATAACCGTCAATTAAATTTTTCAATAACGTTGGATAAATGCATAATGGTAAATCGTACGCGAGAACTGTACAAAAAAGAGAATCGTTGGTAAATTACGAGTTCAATATCACAACGAAGAGCGGAATAAACTGTTTAGGGGCAATTAAGTCGCGGCGGGAACATAAATTAATGCAGATGTATCTTCATTAATTAGAAATGTTTCTAATTACTTCAACGAACTCGGGAGACAAATAAACTTTAGAACTTTGCAAAAGACTAAACGAGCTAAGGACACCCGTGTGCGTAATCAACTAGAACATGCGTACCGTCTAAAGTACGATGGTAACATCGATCCCGCTTTTATAGAATGAAAATGTAAGTAAATTTGTTTCCCATTTATTTAATTTGCCAGTCAGAAATTGAAAGTGTGATCAGCTCGTAATAATCCTGCGAAAATAAACACATTGACATAACTTTCGCGTATTTTTCATGTAAATCAGTGATTTCACTTAGTATAATCCGACGCGGCGATATCATATATTGAGCACTGGTTTGAATTTTTAGATAAAAACGATTGAAAAGATTTGGTTTCAAACTTGTATAATTACCAATGCTACACGTTTATCGCGAGATCTGGAAATTCGCGAGAAAAAAATGTCAAAACTATTTGTATTATCATACTTTTCATCGGTTTAATATTGTAATGAAGAAGTGATAAAGTATTATCGTGGAATGTTTACGATTACGTGACGTCGATATTCTCCGCAGTCGAAATGATAAAAAAGCTTGTAAATCTTTAAATCACGTTTTCTGATACGAAAGTTTTGTAGTGTTGAGTTGACACGTTGGGAAGTATTTAGTTTCGCGGCGCGAGTAGTTGCGTGTCGGATCGGCACGAGTGATCATACAAAGGCGAACGGTAGCATCGGAAAATATTCGCGAGGTAATACGTATCAGCTGAGGAAGAAAAATAAAACTAGAAAACTATAAGAAGCCGGTATAAGGTAACGAGTTATTGCGAATAATGATGAAACCAACGAGCTAATGGCGAAAAACCAATGAAACGAACGCACACAGACCAGCGATGAGGATTAACATACGCGCGATCGATTCGACGAATCAAACGTTTCGGGTCGACATTTATTGTCGCGCGTGATCTTCGACCCTCGATCCGTAGCGTCGTTAATTTTTGAGAGGTAAACACGTCGAAAATACATAGTTAATATTCGACTAGCGAAACGTGAGACTGGTTTCTGGAAAAACAGAAATCCGTTCGTTCGTATGTTCTTCAACGCAGGGTTTTACATTACATTCGGAGGCCACGCTGGTTGCACCGACGAGTTTCAACTTTCAAAGCATCTGTTGCGCCTGCGAGTTATTATGACCTCGAAAGGAGAGAAGCACACCTAGGCACGAAAGTTTCGACGATTTTCGAAACAACATGTGCGTCGTTGAAACGAATGATAATAATAACGTACTCGGGGGAACGATTCGTTCGCGTATGTTATTAGCGTTTACTGTTTGTCGCGCGTGTGTAGCGGTGACATGAGGTAGGTATAAGGGAACGTCGTCGAGCGTCGCGAAAACAAATGCCGATCAACGGAGAGCGATGGAACAATAGAGAACGTCAAGGAGAGTAGGTACGATTCGATGATATGCATGCGTGTATGTATATCTGGTAAGACTGACCTTTTCCAAGCATTCCTGACCGATCGCTTTCGGATCCACTTGCACCTCGAGGATGACAGAGTTCGGTTGACACACGAGACACCACATTTTTCTTTTTGTTATATTATCACTCGATGATCTTGACTATTATTATTATTATTATACGATAAGAGGAAAAACCACGCACAGCACTTGAAGCCCACGGTCTAAAGCAAGTTTCCCATTCGCTAATCGGCGAGTCGATGGTGTTTTGTCATAACAGGTTAATATATTAACCTAAACACAGCTGTCATACCGCTACTCGCGATATGCGGTAACGTGTTCGTATTCGCGTCCGCGATCGCACTTGAACTATTTGAACGTGTCTCGGCAACTTCCATTTCTCAGTGCGGAATAGCACGGACTGCGATTAGTTCGCAAAATCAAATAACCTTTTATCGAATGGCGCTGGCTACGCGGACGAACTGCCAAACACGAGCGCGGCTCTACTACTTATTGAGGGGAATACGTTGACAGCTGATTTCTCCCACCGCACGAAACCGAGCTTCGTCTCTCGGCCACCACCACGGCCTTCTCAACTTCAACTATATCCTAACCTCTGGATGGCCTCGCATTTCTACCTTCCAATGCCATCTGTCGACGAATCGCGGAACTACTATGCACCCACGTCGGTAACAGAGTTTTCATTTGTTACGATAATTCCGTTCGATAAAATTTCAAGCAAGTATTTACTTTAGCCGGCGGTTCTTTTCCGAAAATCTTCCGTCTTTAACAAATGTTTCGAAAAATTGTGATCATCCGAAAAATACCAACTGTTCCGCACGCTTTGTCGAATATTATGATAGCTCTATTACAGATCTATTTTGCAATAATTAAGATCGCATGAAATTGGTTCTTCGACATGTTACATGATTTTGGATACGTTATGATACGTTAGTAGCATGTATTCGAAGAATAACAATCGCAGACAAATAGTTCCTAATCATTGCATATTTTTCAGAAATATTTCGAATATCTATTCATTACTTTGCAACACTCGTGAAAAACGTTTTAGATATATGTTGAAAATATCAGCATCATACAGGATTATTTTCGGTTACATAAAGGTTTCCTTCGCGCATCGTTAAACTATTCCAACGAATAATGACGTAAGTACCTACTTTACTTGAATTCGGAAACAACTAATCTAATCAATCGGAAATATGATCAAACATAACTGATATTTGAGCACGTAATGAAATAGGTGGCAACTCGAAATACAAGAACGTTGAAAGAACACTAATGATATTACCAGCACTCGGCGTCGATGAGCTGGTATATGTATTATGTGTACAATATAAAAGGTGAAACACTTGAGACTGAACTTTACGTTTACTCTGGTTATTTTAAAACGTACCCACGTCGGAGTACTGCGCGTTATATACCAGGAAAGATAGTGTATTCTCTACGCTGCAACGAGTATTTTTTAGTTGAATGCTATGCTTGCATTTTCGTTCGTTATCTAGTTATGTATTCCTCTAAGAGTTGTAGCGTTCAGATAACAGCAACAGCTATTTTTAAGCAGTCATTTGAATAAATCAACCGCCTGATAGCGTAGGATAAATAAATACGCTCGACGTAACTTCCAGTGAAATTATTGCATGAATCAACTGCATTATGCAACTATCACGCAGAGGTTGGCTTCGTGGTTTCTAATACACAACCATTTGAGACCTGTTTCATCCGCAACCGTCCTATACTTCTGTCCTGCGTTCTAGAATTTTCCCAATCAAGGTTCTTCATATCCTTCTCGCTGTAGACTTAATAATATTTCTTAACTGTAAATTCGACATCGAGATAAAGATTTGAGCGCAGTTACGCATCGTCGTGAAAGATATATCGCAAAAGAGGATATTTGTTGACGTTTTTGTTTTTTTTATTATCATTTTGAACACTAATACTGTACAGACAGCCAGCCAGCTTACAACAGATATGAGATGTACATATTAGGTCGGGCTACTATTCTCTTACGCGATAAAATTTAAACAGTAAAAGGAAACAATTATTTTTTGATAAATACATACATCGTCGCGGGGTTCCTATTTAGTTGGGAGCAAACTGAGGAACCTCGTGAGGTTGTATATGAGACGAATGAATATTTTTAAGTCCTCGGGGTGACAGAAGCATGGAATGACATCTACTACGATTAACGATACATAGCCACCACCTTAACTGAATTTCACTTAATCTTACCAGCTAGGTGATTGGCCCTTAACGCCTAGGCCTTGGCGCTAAGGGTCAAACAATACATTCAATTATTTCTCCATTACAATACATCTAGAGCGATTCTCGAACTGTTCGATTGAACCGAAAAAACATTTTGCAGGTGATAGTTTTTAAAAACAAACAACAGAGTTATTGTCGTATCGACCAGTAATACGTGATTAACATTGATCTTTTTTTGTTTTATCTCTTCGTCAAGTTTGAGTATCACCATCTAAAGCTATACAGTAAACTGCTCGTACTTTTGTTTAAATACAATAGAATGACCGATTGATAGATACATTATAAGAGATATAGATATATATATATATATGTATATATGTATATGCAGTTATAATATTTAATGTACATGTATTATATATATTTATAGTTATTGGATTTTGGAGTTTCGCACGGCTTAGGCATCGACGCGGTAATTCTTGTGCAACTCCGGCTTGATGTCATACACCAACTCCAAGATTTTGAGCATAACCTAGCGAATAGAAAAATTTTATTCCACACCATATTTTCAAACATCTTACAGTTTCCTTGATTCACCTCTATGTTCAACAACGCGAACGTTGCATGCATAACATTTCTCCACAATTTTGAATAATTTGGACCAGGACATTTTGATGGAGTCTCCATGCATTACAATTATAAATCTCCCTTAAATAACATGAGGGCAAAAACTTACCGGTCCCTTGTGGATACCCACTGCGCGATTCATCTCTTCGATCTTAGCCTTAGTATCAACTTCGATGCGAGCAGCTACATCCTCCTTGGAGCCCATGTGCTGTAAAAGAACGAACGAAAATTTGAAATCAAATGTATAAAGTTAGAAGAAATCAAATGAACTTTCTTGATTTATATACAACTCAAAAAACAAATCAGTTTGACTTCGAAGACCTGTTCTACGGAATACTGAGCTTCAGTCCGAGACAAATAAATAAGGTTTTCCCACAAGTTTGAGGTAATAACGCTAATAAGACGTTGACAGAAATGAAAAATACAAAAGAGAAATGTATCACAATTGAAGGATGGGATATAGAATAATTGTATGAACTTTTTCCTTTAATTAGAAAAATGTGTGCTACTTAAGATGCATACAAAACTCAAATCAATTACATAAAATAGAGATTGTGATCGTTGCAAAGTATGAAAGAAAAATTAAAAGCAAGGAAATCATTGCAACGACGTATATAGCATAGAGCTGAACAAATCTTTCTTATATGAAAATTCAAGGCATAGTTTTTACTTTTATACGTAGATATGTATACGTAATACGTTGTTTAATTTCATAGAGGTTTGATACTACTTGAAACCAATACGGTAACGAACCTGTGGACCTTGAAGATGTGCAAAACAAAGATCAAGCGTGGAACCGCGATGGTTCGACCTAATAACACTTTCTCATTTGAGCTCAGGTATATGTAGATTTAAATATATTTTCCTGCGTGTATATGAATCAAGGTAGCGGAAAGTGCTGGTGGCGAACATCAAGGTGAAGTTTGTTAGCATTCAGGGTAGTTTGATATTGAGTGGAACAGTCACACGGCGCGAGACACACCCACTTTTGCAAGATTGGACCATGCCGCGAATTTGTTATAAATAGAAACCTACCTTGGCTTCAAATTCACGGAATTGCTTCTCACGTTCTTGTCTGTATTTTTCAATTTCATCCTGAGCTTCTTCTTTGGCTTGTTTTAACCTACGAGCTTTGCCTGAAATAAAATAGCCACGTTGTATCCTTCGGTTCTATCATAAATCGGAGGCTAAAAATAGTCGCACATCGTTTGGAAAATTCGTCGAAATCTTATTATTTCTACGATTTAAATCATACGATTGTCACGTGAGAAATCTTGAAACGCTCGATCATAAAATTCACTCGGCGATACATGGTTTGGATTTGTTGATCCGCACGAGCGTTTTTCTAGAATTCAGGGGTAATTATTTTAGCTGACAAACAATTAACGTAGATCAATTGAACTTTTATGAACATTTTCGCATCGGTTCTACTGCAGAATCACTACATTACATCCTCAACGAATAATTCAGGGAAATTTTTTTTTCCCACGGTCGACGAGAAACTGATAGAAATTTTGATATAGCAATTGGAAGAAGGAATTCTAGTCGAATCCACGGAATGTTATTGCGAACATATCGCTATGACGAAAGGTTACACCCACCCAATTCGGGTCAGTAACGATATCGCGAAAAAATTGCAATTTCGACGAAATTTTCGTACAAATTTTAATCACGCAACGGTAGATTACGATTCACTAAACAAAACTCACGTTTTCTGGCCTCTGATACTTTCTCGGCGGCCCGTTTTTCCGCAGCTAAAAGCTGCTGTATTCCCTGCGTCTGGCTGGCCATCTTTGCGACGAACGATGAGAAGATCTTTGATACGAATCGATCATATGACTTGGAATTGCTAGTGTTTTCCCGCGATGCCGCATAGCAGGAGTGGCGGCGCTCGCGTCGACCTCGTGGGGGTCACGTGGACACTGCCTTCTCGATCACTATACCTTAATATACTTACTACAAGAGTCGTCGTGACGCCTGCAGGCTCTCGAATTCGCAATTCGGAAGAGAAATATACTCTTTGATGGAATCAATGATTATTTTACGATTAGGGAACAGAAGATTCCCACTCTTACCTAGTTGCGTCATTTGATTATCAGAATAACATGCTGGAAAATTTTGAACTAAAAGATCAAATTCGTTTTGATAGCACTATACTCGTTTTCTCGTAGGAAAAATCGAATTCTCGATGTTTTTTCTGCGAGTTTTTCCATACCCTGAAATGTATTTTATAATTCGATACGTATTTTCAGAAAGAAACATCATCTTTCGTGAACGTTTCTGACATAACTATACATAACCTTCTGAGGTACACTACAGTTTGTTCAGCTGTGCAGTTATTTGTCAATTTGGAAGATTTTTACAATTTGAGGTTGTTCACGGAGATTTGAGCGTTATTGGAAGAAGTTTAGTAGAACAGAAAAATCAACATCCACAAATTTATGGGATGTACTGGGATAGATAAACAACACTGCTATTCTTAAAATATTAAATAATATTTGTATCATTAAACGTAATATTTATAATCGTGAAGAAATTTGTTTTACAGTATTCTGTTGCCTTGAACGTTATTCCTGTTATTGAGAATGATTTTTTCCTGACGTTTCTTTTCTTCCTTGAATGCTTCGGTATTAGCTTTGCGTTCAGCTCTCCTTTCCTGTAATTCATTTGGATCAATTTTACCTCTTGGTAAGAAGTGTACGGGAATAGACATTTTGTAGGATTACGGTACCTTTCTGTATTCTTTCAAAGCTCGCTTTCGATCCTTTCGCTCTTCGGGCGATTCATTCTTCGGTCTCATACTTAACGTACTCAGAACCGACGTCATGGTTTCAGCTACCGATGCTGGTCCACGGGTTGTTTGGTTTTCGTTTTCAATATCGAATTTGGCTAATGCTCTGGCGGTCAATTTACCACCAGATTCTAAGACGTCTTTCGGAATCCCCGTTCGCGGATTAACTCGGATTTTTCCTGGCCCCTGAAATATATCACTTATCAACTTTCAAGAAGAAACATGAAATTTCATGAAAATTATTCTTGTCAACATCTTTTAGTGCCGATTTCAATTTCTCAACATACTCAATAATGAGTAATCATCGATTGTGTTGCGCTATTATTAATTTTCCCTTTTTGATCTACGACCAAGTTAGAGACCGTGTCATTTCTGTTCGATACCCAATAAAATTGTACCTTTGGTTCTGCTATTAATTTGGGATGATTATAGATATTGCTGTACGTTGACAGTATACTTTCGCAATCCCATTTATCTTTTTCTCTAGCCTCAACCACGAGATTTTCGAGATCACCGTCATCGTCGGAGCTAGATTCATTACCGTCGATCAGTTTCATTCGCTCCGTCATCAATTTGGCAACATTCTCCGCCTGTCGAACAGTTTGAGCGATAATGATCGGAAAATGGGAAACCTGCAAATAAAATTACTTACAGCTTCTTTTTGCTGTTTCTCGTATTCGTCCGCGTATTGCAAAAGAATATCAGAATTAGGTTCCACGTGACCTTCGATTTCGTCGCAATCTAATGCGCCGATCTCGTTTTCATCGTAACCAGCATACATCTGTACAGAAAAAATTGCATTACATATGTATCATTTTTAAAAAAATCAAATTTTGCAATTTCTACCAACTTTTTCAAATCTGTTGTCAAGCAGAGTTAACTGAGCATTTCGTCGAATAACGCTACTGCTCATAGAATATTCAGTGAATTGTGATTTCGTTTCAGCGTCGTTAAAAGTATATTGAGGTCCGTTGAGACTTGCTACTTCGTCTCGTTCCTCGTCTGAAAGATCCATATGTCCTTCGGAGGAAACATCCGAATATTCGTCGTCGCTTTCAAGACCTAAAAGACAATATTTACCGATGATTATTGCTGCTTGAAAATATATCACTATTATTTTACCATCTTCGTCATTTTCATCGAACTCATCGTCATCAACTCCCGCGTTTGCCAGTTCCAGAAAATTATCTTCCAATTGATTATCAGGATTGTCAAAATCGAAATCTTCGTCCAGTGCTGCTACAATATCGGGATCGACATCAAGTCTTGGTCCATAAATAGGAGCAGCTTTGTTAAGGAGACCAACATCCTCTTCTACGTTGGAAGCAAATACCGAAGATGGCAAAATGATTTTATTCGGTTTGGCATTATTCTTCTGGCTTTTATTGTTTTCTGGCTCCGTCACAGCTTCCCATTCCACGGACAAAGTGTTAGCGTCCCGTAAATGTTGCAAGTAGTCGTAATCGTCGTCGAAAAATATCCCATACTTCTGCTGTTCCTCCCTGCGACTCTTAGTGTCCGTAGATTTTTTTTCCGCTTTTGCTTGCGTTTCCCCAGCAGGAACCAGAACACCTTGAGGTGCTGTTTCGTCGGCAGCCAGAGGATCTTGCTGGGATCGATGAACCAGATGAAACGTCACCGAATTCTTTTTCTCGATAAACTTTTTACTTTTTCCTTTCGGCTAGAAGTAAAGTACAAATAATCAAAAACGTGCGTTAGCACGATATGTGATTTCAAAAAAATGTTGAAATGTATCGTGACATTCCCGACCCATTTATAGTTAAAATCTCTTTCACTCGTTTCATACGGTAAACAGCCAACTTAACCTAAAATATTGAAGGCTTAACACAACAATAGCTAAAAATAATTATACCATGATTACGGGAACAGCAAGTTCGGGTAGATAATCTTACGGTGAATAAAATAACCACGGATAGATTGACAGCACAATAAATATCATGTGATATTAATATTAGGAATGAAAACTTCAAAACATAGACACATGTGTTAACTACTCGCGACAGTGTTGACGAGAAAAGGATCGATAGGTCGACAATTTCGTTGTCATAATCGAGTATCGAATTGAGCGCGCTCAGTTATAATATGCATATACAGCCTGTCTCGTAAGCAACAGATCAACTTGCAGATAGGAAATTAAATTCTGAATCGAAAAGTCCTCTACGATTGTTCGATCTGACGCATAGATAATTGAGTATTAATTAAATCAAGTAGCCCATCAGCTGTGCGCTGTAACGGCAGAACAGTGAGCGACGTACGCTGCAGCAAGAGCGAGAGGCAAACAATAGATTCGCGAGTCCACTCGCTCACCCGTTGTCTGTGGCTCGTAGCGCACGAGTAAATACAATAAATAACGAAATATTTTTATTGGAAAGAATAAAAAAATATAGTTCTACGAGAGCAACATTTATTGTACTTATTCGTGGTCTACGAGCCATAGACAGCGGACGAGCGAGCGAACTCGCGGCTCTATCAGTTATATTGCTTGTCTTTGGCTCTTGCACCACCGTACTTCTCTCACTCTTACCGTTCTGCCGCTGCAGTGCGCACCTGATTGATTACTTAATTTAATTAATAGTAAATTAACTATGCGTCAGATCGCCAAATGGCGAAGGACTATTCGATTCAGAAATTAATTTCCTATCTGATTTTAAAAGCTTGTCCGCGAGAAATCGTATATACCTTCGATGGTGTGTTGACCTTGGCAAGCAATCGGAGTACATACACTGAACTGTGCCAAAAAATCGAAAATGTGCCGAAAAATGTTTCTGGATCGATGAGTATTCACACAACAACAGCAACAAAATTACAGCACGATTCTACCAGTCGTCTCATTTTAATTTTCGAATTTCGCGCTAGTAGAAGGAAACGGCACTAGATGATAAGAGGCGTCACGTGATTGGTACACCAAACAGAGGTACGGTTACTAACGGTAGCATCGCGTGTTGCGTTGCGAGGGTAAGCCGCGCCACTTCTGATTATCGATGATCGATAGAGCATTGTAGTTGAATTTAGTATGTGAGTAAATTAATCGCGTCGTACGATGGGTTTATTCGATCGTTTAGCTAGTATATTAGGTCTTCGGAAAAAAGAAGTGAACGTATTAGTTGTCGGACTAAATAACAGTGGTAAGTCGACGGTAATAAATCATTTCAAACGCGAGGATGACCGGTGTATCGACATAGTGCCCACTGTTGGGTTCAATGTCGAAAAGTTCGCATGTAAGTTACACATGAAAAAATACGAAAAAAAGTAAATGAATGGTCCATTTTCCTTTCAATTCTCGCATACCAAACGAGTATTTCGCACGGGATGTTGTATATTTTTGTTGCGAAACAATAGCAAGTTTAGTTGTAACATAGAAATCGTACACTTTTTCACAATGAGCCGCATCGTAGATTTGTGAAACTGCTCGCCCGAGAAAAGTCACTAATTTTAGTGAAACGTGTCTTTTTGTTTCAGTTAAAAATGTTAGTTTCACAGCGTTTGATATGTCGGGTCACGATCGCTACAGATCGTTGTGGGAACATTATTACAGAGATTGTCAAGGAATCATTTTTCTAATCGACAGTAGCGACAAATTGAGATTGGTCGTCGCCAAAGAAGAACTGGACATGCTTCTGCAACATCCGGACATAATTGGTGAGACAAGAATCATTTTTAATCAGCAACCCTTATTTTTGTCAAATATTTTTTCATTATCTTACATATTTCAATGTTAATCGGATTTTCATTCAACATTGTTTGCATCCATTGATAGACATGTGTATACTTCCCCATTTATTAGATGTATCCATGCACTTACAATTTTTTTTAATTTTATTAAAATTGAAGTTACTTGTAAGCGCCTCATTGTTTCACAAATAACCATGTCATATTCTTGAGGTTGACTTTTTGAGCTTTCCAAAACTTTATAATAAGATATGACTATCATAAATAGAAGACCAGTTACAGTCAGAAATGTAGTCATTTATGGTGGCTGTAACTGGTCTTCTAATTGTGATAGTTATACGTTATTGCAGAGTTTTGGAAAGCTCCAAGAGTCAGTTTTGAGCATATATGCTGGTGGTTTGTAAAAAAAGGAGTTAATTACAAGTAATTTCAATTTGAGTAAAAAACGAGTTTTTTTCATGTTAATTAGATGGGAAACTAAAATTAAAAGGACGACCTCCTAAAATTGAGCTACAGCACTCATCTTTGGTGAGGATTGTTTTCACAGTAAATAGAAACATTTGAGAGAACAGGGGCCATAAAAATTAACATTTTTCGAAGCACCGTCACTTACACGCATAACTACGTTTGTTTTTGAAACGTCGACGATAAGGCTGATGTTTCATTTAGAAACAATTATTTCAGGTCGCAAGATACCGATTCTGTTTCTCGCAAATAAAATGGACTTGCCCGATTCCTTGACGACGGTGAAATTAGTCTTGGGTTTGGGATTGGATCGGATATTAGACAAGCCTTGGCATATCCGAGCAACGAACGCCGTCACCGGTGAAGGACTCCATCCGGCAATCGAATGGTTGACCGATCAGATACGAGATATTTACATAAACAAAAGATAATGACTAGTGCGCTATTACTATGCCGACATCGGCAAATCAATGCAAATCACTGCGTCTAATTCTTTAAGTAACGTCACAAATATCTCCATGATGACGATATGTATACTTTAGATTCTAGACATAATTCCAAATTGTACAATCATTGTAACGAATCCGTCCAGAATAAACGATAGCGACAATTGTACTGTTTGGTATTTAGTTGCGATTGTAAAAGCTACGACAGATTAGCTACTAGTCTTACTCTAAGTAGAAAAATATGCGTCTACATCTGAGATGAACATTTTTCTCATCTGCGTCAAGATAATCAAGATAAAAAATTATCGTTTACCTAATTTCGATATGTTATACGCAATTCATTCATTCGTTTACAAGTTCGTTGCAGCACGGGGAACTAGTTTCACCACTGCGGATATTTGCCTGCCAAACGAAATGTCAAGACAGACAATGTTGCTTCAACGAAAGATCGTAAGTTTCAAACTAATATTTTTATCTAACGAGCCCACTCCTCGGATCTCATATCGATAGACCAGCATCCTTAGCCATCGAATAGAACAGACTATTTCTATTTCGAAGTAATACTTCCGGCGTGTCGTACTCGGCGATGTATCCGTTGTCCAAAACAAGGACTCTGAAAATGACATAGAAATTCGAGCGATAATTCAGCAAAATTGAGTTTTCATTCGAGTAAAGTGATTCAGATTTGTTACTTGTCCGAATCGAGGATCGTGTTGAGCCTGTGCGCAATCGTTAGCACAGTGCAATCTTCGAATTTTTCGCGTATGGTTCGGTGAATGAAATCATCCGTCTCCATGTCCACAGATGCTGTCACTTCATCCATGATAAGTATTTTCGTTTGTCTCAGTAAAGCTCGAGCCAAGCAGATTAACTGTCGCTGACCCACGCTCAAGTTACCCCCTTCTTCCGCGATCTCGTACATCAAACCGTCGCTTGATCCTGCGAAACAATTCATTGTTCACCGAGTACGAAGTTTGCGGTCGTAACGAAAGCTCCGCTTCTTCGCTCACCGTTCACGAAACATTTCAAATTTGCGTGTTCCAGAGCATTCCATATCTCCGCATCGGTAAAGGAATCGAAGGGATCCAAGTTCATCCTCAACGTGCCGGAGAAGAGCACGGGATCCTGCGGTATTATCGTTAATCTCGATCTCAACGTGTGCAGACCGATTTTCGCTACATCCACGTCATCTATAAGGATTTGTCCACTCGTGGCTTCAATTATCCTGAACAGAGCCAACGTCAGCGAAGATTTCCCAGCACCCGTTCTACCAACGATGCCAACCTTTTCACCGCCCTTCACCCTAAACGATACGCCCCGTAAAACTAGGTCCAATTCTTTTCTGTGACGAACCTTGTAGTCCCGGAACTCGATGTGTCCTCTACTTGGCCACTTCTCATCGGGTATACTATTTCGCCCGATTTCCCACGGAGCCTCCTGGGGTATCTCGCTGAATTCCTTCACCCTTTCAACCGAGATCATTTTTGTTTCGAATTCGATCGACGTTTTGACAAACCAATTTAAATAGTTTGTCATCTATACAGTAATCACAAAGGATTAAACCGATTACGCGCGATTTGAGATACACCTACAAGCTTTCATTACATATGCGTGCCGCCTGAGCCTTCCGATGATATTCATTGAGGTTGTCGTTGTTAATATTGTTGTTATAATTATTATTCGCTTACTTGTAGCGCGTAGCTCATTGATAAGCCAACGATTTCGGCGCTGAGTGAACCCCTTTGGAGAAGAGCAAATAATGCAGTGAAGAAGATCGTGAAATTTCCAAGCATATCCAATCTCACGGTGAGCCACCTGATTGCAAATGTTAATTAAAATTAAGATAGGTGAGAAAATGACGAGCGGGTAGAAGATTGCCGAAACTTACTGGTCCGCGATGATAATAAAATACGAGCAAGCTTGATTATCGTCCACTTTACTGTCTAGTTCGCGAATAAACCTCTGCTGGGCACCGTAAGCTCGGATCGTTTGGGCACCTGGCGATAAATAAAATAATTGTAATTGTCTTTCGAAGTTTTCTCTGACTCTGGACAAAGTTCGGTTATCTATAAATGGACTCAGGCGTGATTCAAGTATTATCTCAACTTTGATCACAACAACTTGTGAATAAAATATGCGAAAAATGCAAAAGACTTTAGTTTAGGCCGAAGACGATGAAATCTAACGAAATTTTATGAGCAGCTAACGTTAAAGAAAATCCCGGAAATTCTAGAGTAGCAGTAATACACGTACTTCGGATGACTCACCAGTAATAGATTCGCTGAAGTGAGAGTAAATGGGAGATCGTGAAATCGACTCCAATCTCTTCAGCTGTCGACTTGTGGCGATATAAAAACGTTTGATGAAGTAGTAAAGCAGTGCTATCGGAATAATTAGTGAGATGAACATCGGCGTACTAACGCTGATGATAACAATCCTAGCGAGAACCTGTGTAAAAAGCATCACGTTTCAGAAACCCCGGAGAACGAGATGCAGTGAAAAATGCACTGACCGTCATCAGTGCGAAGGAGCATGTTTGAAGTGATCGCGGCAAATCGTTGTCAATACTTTCGATGTCCGTTCCAAATCGGTTGAGTATTCTTCCGGATGGCGTGACGTCGAAAAATGCAATAGGAGCTCTGAGAATGGAGAACAGCAATTTGCGATGCAGCAGCTTGCTGCTACGGATACATCCAATAACTCCAGCCAGGAGTCCAACGATGGTGCAAAACGCTGAAATTCCCAACGAATGTGTTACAATTAAGATGCGAATCCATGCCAATCGAAAAGTTATCTCGAGGGCGCCAAAATGAATCTGTTGTATTACTCTGCCAGAGTACCAGTGCTCCGTAGACACCGAGGTACATATCTCGCTTCGCAGCATCTGCGACTCCGTTAGAGATTGCCGTTTCGTCACTAGTCCAAACATTCAGCCACAGGCTGGTACCAACCGAAAATATTTCAGCAATGATCTTCAGCAAAATAAACGTTATGCCAATTCCGTAGCTCACTGCGTTGAGATAATGAAAATATACCTTCCATTTGACCTGGGAATAGCGAAATCAGCGGTGAGAAATTCCGATTCGTTGACACGTTAATTGATTGAAAATTAAAAAATTGAATGAAAAAGCACAATTAAAGTAAAAAATGTGACGCATTACTTGCAAGTCTGATTAGAACTACTCACGCTTCCTAGTTCCGTATTTTCAGCTGTTACGTAGCGTTCGCCCGGCTGATACTGCGACGCCGATTTTTTCTTGGCCTGCTTTTTGCTATTGATACTAGTAGATCGTCGTTTAATCGTTGCGTCTTGCCTATTTCACCAATCAATGGAATGTTATCGACAAGCAGATGCGTGGAAGTAGGAGGAAAACGCTTGCACTCACCTCGAGGACGTATCTTCCGAAGATCGGGTGCTACAAAAAGTCTTAGACTCGTTGTGGATCTCTAGTACTCGAGACGTAGCTATTGATAGTCTCCTTTTCAGATCGTCCTTGACGATGGTCGATTCGAGCTCGTGGGCGATCTTGTCAATTTCCTCCGTTTCGCTTATCGCTCGTGAATCCACTGTAAAGTTTAACGTGAACAATGACGATCGAGAGCTGCATTTGCAAAGTTTTGCCTGAGCTCACAATCGTCGCCTCAAATTTGTACGTATGAAAAGGAAGAAGAAGAAGACATTCGCACGTATGTAGGTGCGTTTTGGCAGAATCATGCAACGATGCACTTATTGGAAATCGAATAGTCGGCGGATGGGACGACTATACAGACCTTCCAGTAGATAGAGCAGCAAAAATTCGGCAAATGCACCTCCCCTGTGCAAAAGTTCGGGGTAAGTTCCGCGTTCCGTGATTTCACCGTTCTCCAAGACGAGAATACTGTCGACGCGTGGCAGGTAACTGATTCCGTGTGTAACGAAAACTCGCGTTTTATTTTTCAACATTCCGTTGGGACCGATGACATTTTCGAAAATATGATTACCGACGTGCACGTCCACCGCGCTCAACGGATCATCCAACAGGTATACGTCGGCTCCGTTGTAGACGGCTCTGGCCAATGAGATTCTCTGCTTCTGACCGCCTGACAAGTTGATACCTTTTTCGCCGATCTCCGTTTGATCTCCGGCTGGTAAAATTTTCAGATCCTGGCGCAGAGCACACGCGTCGAGGACTCGGTTGTAAAATTGTTCGTCGAAGGGATTCCCGAATAGAATATTGTCTCGTACGCTCGCATTTTGGATCCAGGCTTGCTGCGAGACGTAGGCGATCGAACTCTGGAACATCGATTAGGTAGCTGTCGGAATGCTGCTTTCGATCAAATCACGCACATCACCTTCGGCGACGAGACCTCGTTATAATAATGTACCTCCGTGTATATCCTTCCGCTCAAACGGTTCATCTCACCGAGAAACGCCAATAACAGCGAACTTTTTCCCGAACCAACCGATCCAACGATCGCGACCAGTCGGTGTCGTTCGATCCGCAGATTTATTTCACGCAACTTTGGGGGAGCATATTCTTCCGTGCCCCACGTGAAGCTTCCATTCTCAATCACCAATGGATGCGCTACGATTCATAGATTAATTGGATTCGTCATCGCGCTATAATTCGCACGATACTTCGAAGGGAACTCTGCGGCAGACCCTTGCCCCAATACTTCGATCAAATAATAACTGTCCCAAACTTACATTCGTTACGAGCGTGCTGTACGTTTTCTGGATTCAGATCATCGGAGCTAATGAAATTCTCGATACGCCGCAACGATACGATGGCCTGTTTATAATCAAAATTCGTTTACATGTTTAATTCGATGTGAAACAACAATGAGTTTTAAGTATTACCTGTACGAGTTTAATGGTGAGCTCGGGTAGAGCAACAAGAGACATTTGGATGACGTTGAACAAAGCTATCGAGACGAAAACTTTTTGAGCATCCAGAACGTTGGCCTCGTCCAACATCACGTAGGTGACCAAGGAACTGAGACACATCTGCGAATGTGATAAATTGAATGCGAGGACAAGCTCGTCGTACGATTGTACTTTTTTCCACATTTCCATATGGTATTTTCAGTTCTTTTGCAGGTTTGCAAAATTTCATTTTCTAGTATTTTGAAAATATTCAAGACTGCGAAAGAAAGATCAAAAAATGCCTTTTTTTCAAAAGGTCCCCAATTTGCGAAGAACAAAATTGTTCTCCTCCCGAGGTAGGAGCTATAACAATATCCTTGCTAATTGATAATATTTTTTTTTCTAGGTGACAGGTAGCATTGGAATTTTTAAAATTTTGAATTATTATTGTGATTTTTTTTGTATATTTCTAAAACATTCAGAAATATCTGATAATCAAATGACTGTTAAAAATTCGTTATTTATCTCTTTATCGAATTTCGAAAAGAGATTCAGGCTAGAAAATGGAAAATCGTTTGTCGCTTACCAAAGAGGGTAAGCAGTGTCGAATGAAATTGATGAAGCTTGCATAAAACTCCCGTTTTTTCAGCAATCCGATCTCTTCTCCTCGAATCTTCAATATCTGCTTTTCAAAATACGGCTCCCAGGCACACAACCTGAGAACTTTGATGCCGCTTAAAATTTCGTTTTCCAGCTTGGTCTTCGCGTCTTTTTTCTTCATCAGCAAACATCTCAGCGACTGCAGTTTGTTAGTTATTAAAATTTGCAAGAACAATGCGACGCAGAGGACTGCCACGCTTGCCAGCACCGCCTCTCCCAATATGTTCCAAAGAAGATAGAAAGTCACGGCTATCTTCAACGGTGCCACCCAAATCGTGTGCAAATCTTTCGTTATGTCCATCAACGTCTGAGCATCCACGGACATTAGATTCACGACTTCTCCAACGCTAAACTCGGTTCGGCATGAATTCCCAAGACGCAGTGATTTCCTATAAATCGCCGCGATGAGAACTGTGCGTACGCGCAATCCTACAACGGACATACGCCTTTCGTGTTGCGTCGTGACCAGGGTCGAGAGCGTCCGCGTGATAAGAAACAGTACGGCATACATGTACCCTTTCCATAATTCCTGATTCAGAGAGATGAAAGCCAAGAACCATCTGAATGGGACGAAGAGCAAATAAACTCGTCAAATACTCGTTAAAACTCGCCAAAACACACGGAACACTCACTTCAGTATCTCCGGGCTGGAAAGCTTCAATGAATCTTCCAATAATTTGAGCAATCCTCCGACAGCTATCGGCACGCGAAATGTTTGCCACAGTGGTTTTAATATGGATGTTGACAGCTTTTGCTGACAACCGTGAAACTGCGTCGTGCCGATTCCCTGTTTCGTCGAGGCGCTCTCATTTTTGGCGCTGTAAACACGATGTTGATAATCAGCGTTACACTGCTTTATAGAACGCGAGTGAGAATTGATTGTAGTTGACATTTTCAAGCGTCTAACATGCCCTAAAAAAACGTATTGTGCGATTTTTTGTGTTAATAAAAAAAATTGGTATCCGAATTTTTCGCAAAAATGCAGTCAGAAGCTCTGACTTTTGCCAATAATTTGGCTATTTATATAGTTGTAAAACGAGTTGTAATTGAAAAGAAAAAATCCTTCGTTCATAGACCAAAAAAATTGCTTTTGTTTTTCTCACTTCAGATGGAGCAGATTGGTGCACGGATTTTTTTTTTAAGCGTCTCGGTTTTCGCGCAACCGACGACTCATTTTTAAGTATGTTTTAAGGAAAATTTCACACAATGTTCTTCGAACATTACTAAAAAATGTACGAAAGTTGTAAACATGTTGACAGGCGGTGCTTTGAAAAAAAAAGTTGCTCGAGGGAAAACGATTGCTCAAGATTGTTTTCCTATGATTAGCTTCATACCTTTCATTTTTTCGCGAGCATCCTTTTCGGTGTCTGTTAAACGTTTTCACGATTGCGCTAGCTGTTTCGTCATGCTGCATAGGCCACAAGTCGTTCCGTGTCAAAGGCTTTCGGAAACCTTTCCAGCAGAACGGATCGAACCAGGCGAGAAAGAGACTCGAGGGGTACGATGCATTTTCTTGCGGATGCTTGTTCTAGAATAATTATTATAGAAGGTTTGCATTTAGTATATCAAACATCTCTTAACGAGACCGCTAAAACTAGGAGGAATCGTCGTCTCGCGTTGCTGATCCTAAATAACGATGAGAATGACGTTAGATTTGGATGATTTTGCAGTCGTAGATGAGGATATTAGACGTTTATAGTCTGTTAAGAAAACACATAGCGACGACGAAGCGCTGAAATTACTTTCGCAAATTTTCCACTCGTCGATGCTGCGTCGGCAAAAAAGGTCAAAGAAAATCCAATACAGACGAGCGGGTAGTAGATCAGAGACGAAGTGACGGAATACGACGATGCGAGCTAAAAGAATATAAACATGTCGCGATTAATTGATATTTCACACCACGATTATTGAAATTCTGGTCAACAAACCTCGACTGTGCATGTAACGAGCGAACTTCTGAATTGAAACGCCCCACACAAGGCGAGTAAACACCAGAAAAGAAAAAGCAGACCTGACTGTTGTACGCCATAACGTCTGTTACCCAAAATTATTATCGCAGCCTCAGTCTGAAATAAAAATACACGAGTGAAGAGTATCTCATTAATTTTACTAATAGGGTTAATTGATTCTACCGCTGAATAAGGGTGGCTTGAATTATTATTACAGTGGAAAATTCAACCTTTCGCCGAACATTTTACTAGTTAGGAAAGATTTCTTTCGGTTGGATAATTTGATTAGACATTGAAAATCGCCCGTTTGGTTTTGAAACTAATTTCCAAGAATTTGGAGTACTCACAAAGGTGACAATTTTTATGATCGGAGTGATGTATTCCACGTTGTATATCGTCTCGCGACTACTTTTGCTTACTGCTATTCCAAAATCTACGACTGAGAGCAAAATTAATAATACTGTGATTCCCAGTTTCGCAACAAACAAACGAGCACACGGTGCGATTTCCTTCTTATTACGAATCATGTAATAAACTTCCGAAGGGAGAAATATCCACAGGAACGCGCATGGAAACCAGACTAGAACAGTGTTTTTGAAACATTCCGTGAAGTCTGGCTCGCTTGTATTCCACGTCACGCTTAGATTCTGCAACAAAATACACAAGTATACTTGTACGCCAGAGAATTTCAATTTTCACATCAATAATTAACATCTGATTACTCAAATTTCCGGAACATTTAAGAATTGCCTAAAGAAACTAAAAAAAATGACGTTTACTGGATGAAAGTCAATGTATTGACAATGTCGTCATCGGCGATTCGTTACGTCAACAACTCGTTCCCACTGACGCCGTTCATCAATAGGAATATAAAAAATACTGCGAAAAAATACGAGTTGGACGACGGAAAATAAGTTCTTGTCATTTCCAACCACATTCTTCTACACGTATTAATAAAAGCTTGTTATTCGTCGGCGTTCACGCTCATGAAGCTCCCGTCGTCGTTTTGATAATTCGTTCCAAGTAGCTCGAATACATTGGCATATTTTTTACAAAATGCGATACGTTGAAACGACTCACCCAAAATTCCGAACCGCAGAACTCGTCCATTGCGTGAGGTTTAATCGTTCTCAGGTTACGAAATTTGCCGTGTAGGTATTTCTACCTTGCTCGATACTATTATCGTAGAAAATGGACCGTTGTCTTTCGGTACCGTTTGTGAATTTGATGCTTTGAACTGTTACTTTTCAACCACTATCGCAGACAGTTGAATACCATGAATGATGATGAAGTTAATTTCGTCACGATTCGATCTCATCCACCTTTTTTCCACCAGATTCCTTGGGATCACGACGAATAACTTCCACCTGTTCCAGTAGACAGGAAGGTACCAGCATTATCATCACATAACGAAAGCGAAACAGTGCCAAGAATTCTTGGACGTGGATTAACAATACTCAGGCTACTAAACGGTCAAGAATTTACGTCCGAAATGAAATGCCTAGACATTTGACACCGACAGATAAGAATCTTTCACGTCACTTTTCACGAATTTACAGGGCGACCCTAAGCTTACGCGTAGGTATGTGTTTGTCGGTGATTGGCAATGAATATTCGCATGATGAGAAAATATATCGTAAATTTCTTTGCGAGGTAGAGCAGATTTGGGACTGATCGGTATCCGTGCTTTTTTGACTAGTATACTAGGTACCCTAGATGTACGCTGACACTAACTTTCTGCAAACTCAAAACTCACCACGGATATGTTTATGTCGAGGAAATCCGAGTCACGAAGAACCGATCACAAATGCGACATATTAAACTACTTTATACCATCGTACCTCGTTGATATGATTGCACGACGTACGCGAGTTGTTTAGCTACTGAACAGCAGCCGTCATTCGACGCTTAATGATATTAGCAAATGAACACCAGAGACAGACGTTGTGGGGAGAGTCAAATTACCGATATTATCGGAAAATATGAATTAAGATTTGCCCTTCTCAAATATTGTTTTGAATATTGGCGTTAAAAAAACAAAAGAACGACAGTCCAATATAGTGCCGAATTTTACACCACACCACAAAAATGATTTCGCAAGTTCTTCTCTCCCGAAGAAGTCGAGAATAAGTCGAGTAGGGCATGATATCCAAAAGTACGAGGAAGCTTGTATCGCCCAGCAATTAGTGCATCTCTTAAACTAAAATACGATGTTTCCGGAAAATTCCCAAATTCTTTCACGTCACGAAAAAGTCGTATTTCGATGTTTTTCGGTCGTGTTCCTCAAATGATGATTCAGCTGGTAAATATGTCGGATGGATATTCGATTTCCCCGACTTTCTATAGATTCGTGTAAAGAGATCACTTGTAAAAACCTCATAATCAAGCATCCGATGCTGGTCTTTTGCGTTTTTATCAGACGTGGATTTCGAATGAGATGGAATGGAACTTTCATTATTATCCGCAAAAAAAGCAAACTATCTGAAAATTTCTCGGTAATCAATGTTCCGAAATACGCAGGTAGTTACAGAGACGCGTACGTACTCGGCAATCAGCTCGTGTCGCTATTCTTCGATAATGGAGTATGACTATTAGACTACTATCAAGAACCGAATTAGAAAAATAACGAAAGCTTTGCCAATTTTTACTAAAGTGATGCAATAATATCATTTTCAAACACGTACCCACGTAACTTTATGTAAATCCAATTTTACAATCCAACCATCACAAGCTAGCCTTTCTTCTCATTGACGGTATGAAACAAACATCGAACTTCGCGTAAAAAGTACGCTTATGTTCGCAGATATTTCGCGATGCTTCGATACTCGTTAGACCAATCCACTGACCTCCGTACTCCGAAGCTCCGAAAACAAGTCACCGACTGGCTCATAACCGAGACGGTTTAAAATGCAACTTCATATCTGCAACAAATTGACTAAAAAAAGTTGCTATCAGTAACCTGTTCCTCAAGCATATTCAACATATTCTGTACTTTAAAAGTAGAACTTCTTTTCAAACGAACGTGTTCGATATTTACTTTGCCGTTTAGCGAGGCTTTGTAATATTTTCATACGACCAAATCAAACTTAAGTATCCTTACATATTGTAAAAAAATTGAGATGTTCCTCACACCGATCAAATTTTTTTCTATCAAATCCCGTCGTAATCTTCTCGAACTCTACGTTTTGAATTAAATTCAAATTCGTGTTCTGACAATTATTGAATAATCGGTCCAGTTTCCTGTTGGAAACATTTCAGTGTATGCAAAACAACAATCGCATCCAGACATCTTACACCAAATTGTATTCGGTCTCCAAACGATGATGCAATAATAACAAATAAAAGCGAGGGAAATAATTTGTACTCGTCGAATTAAGCTTGTATCGAAGCTATTTCCCACGAATTCAGCATTTTCAGCGAATATTCGAATGGCACGTGATGATTTTCATAGATATGAATATGGATGCAGGTGCGAGACGCGAGGATTAACAGTTGCACTCCATCAGACATATCAGCATAAACTTAATCCGACTTTGAATATGATTTGTTCTCGATCTCCCCGACTCAGTCGTGCAGTGTGAAAAAAAAAACAACGCGTTTTTTGACTAACCATGTTTCGATAGCGTGATAGAAGTAACTTGTTGCAGATACGAGGCGGAAAAAAAACACATACAGTGTTTGTATACGAATGATTGATCGGAGAGTATAAATTCCTTAAAGGGCTAGTATCCGAGACAAATACGCGTAATATTTGTAAATACGTTATAGCTACACCACAGTCACGTTGTCAGTTCGGCAACCTCCGGTGCAGATCGCTGCATGACACAGCGCTTTGATACCTACTTTCCGAGAAAAAATGATTGTATCCGATCATGCATAATTGGATCCTAACGCCGAGTTTAGTCGGATCCAAATATTGGCGCGATCCAAGAATATCCAAAGATATACATTAAACTAATCATATGCAAGCATGCATTTTTAGACATGATTCTATATTAATAGATGTGATTATGCGGAAACATATATACTTGGACGTAACGACTTATTTTATGTCATATCGTACTTAGGTAACATCAAAGCAGCCTGCCAAACGTCGCTGGTCCAAACCTCGGCGGAAGCCGTAGTTTGTTTCAATCTGCGCTTGTTTCTTCGTGTTATCTGGAGTTGTTTTCTTCATTGTTTAGTTATCACGGCCTATCAGTACAGTCGCATCATGGCAGAAGATTCACTTTTAATGAGCTTGCTAATGGACATGCTTCTAGTTTATCGAAAGGCACGTGGACGTGACCTTGGCGCAGCTTGAAACAAACGACCGGCTTCAGCCAGAGGTTGAACGAGCGCCGTTTGGCAGGCAACTTTCATGTCACCCGCGTGCGATGGATTGCCGACCTGCGGGTAGTGAAAACTTCCCATAGCTCGCTCAGGGTGCGTTTCCGACCATGGGTCGATTAACTAAGAATACTCAGGAAACCATCCTCTACAATCACTGAAATTATTGCTGACCCATTCGTTTACAACTCGTCTTATTTACTTGGATTAACGATGTATTTTTAGATATTATTGAATCATGCCAATATTTGGATCTAAGCATATACTTGACAGTTGGACCCAATTATGTATGATTGGATAGATTTTTCTTTCAGCCTCATCTTCTTCTTTCTCATCGGTGATATACTTTTGCACCAACTTTATTAGTTTTGTCCGTAGCTTTGATGTTTTCTTGGCGTTGCTGTTCGAGATCTACAATGTTTTTCTACTACAACATCTGTTTCTGAGTCATCACCATGATGATAATAGTGTATAAGCTATTCTCACGATCGAAAATCGAAAAGTTTTTCCAGTCGAAATCTCGTGATCGTTGTTTACATTCTACTCGTGTAACATAGAATTTTTTTTTTTTTGGTTACCTTTTTCTAATTTATCTTTTTCTTTTCTCACAATTTGGCTGAGATTATTGCTGATTGTTAGGATTGGTTTTATTTCCATTTGTTGCAAAGCGGTAGAGGCGCGATTGTAATATGATTTTATTCGTGGAACAATTCTTATTAGTGAATTATGGCTATTTTTATCGCTTGCTATACTGTCGATGCTATTGTTTTTCTGATGTTTATTAGTAAGTATCACGATACGCTTGGTGAATATGTTTTTCAATGATACATGTCGGATAGCCGTTATCTTTGAGTATTTTCAGTCGCAAAAATCAACATTGGGAGGACAGACTAAACGTTCAAAAACGCAAATAATGATAAACTAAGTGTAACCGTTTATCAGAATGATAGATGTTTACATCATATGTACATACATTCATATATATATATATATATATATATATATATATATATATATATATATATACTAGACTGTGCCAAAAAAATCGACCATTTTTTTCACCGGTCCCATACGGAAACTACGTTGCCTGTAGCAAAAACGCATTTGGTAACAATCTGAGTCCTATAACTTAATTAGATAAGTCGCGCTCGCTTAATGAAGATTTCCCGTTTAACTAACAGGGAACATATTGTTTCCGTTTTTTCTCATTTTATAACTCAGCCAATGTAATTGATAAAATAAAACTTTCCCCTGTCGCAATTTGTAACATACCCGCGGCCCCCCGTGCCCCTCAAAACGCGTTACGTCATTTGTGCACGCTTCTGAAACTCAGCTTGCAGAAAATTCCACGACACGACGAGAGCGCAATTTTTCCGGAGTTTTACAGCGTTTCTTCTTTATCGACATAGACATTTCGTCGATAATGATGTCGTTGATTCGCATACGAGAATTTTGACCTGACGATTGAAAGGAAATAGAAATGCACCACGAGCTTTGCTATTAGTCTAATCATCTGCTCCACAGATTGCTGTATCTGATCTGTAGTACGATAAATTCAATTTGATAAAACTAACGATTATACTTACGTAGTCATTCGAGTCTTTCTCTTTTACTTATTTCTCCCAACATTTGTAAAGTGGCGCTCCAACCTCCGCCGGTTCCCGTTGTCACGACTAGTTCTCGTAGTTCCCGTACTCGTCGCTTATCCGTTGAATTGAAATTTAGTTCGCTACCCTCGTTGATGTCGCTGCAGACGTATGCCGGTAACGAAGAGCGCTTTGTTACCTACGGTGAACGGGCGATAGTTTCCGCGTTCGCTAACAGATAGAAAAAGCTTCGACGTTTATACTATACTCATACGTAGCGGAAACCAACGGATGTGCGTATCTGTTTATGTCGGCTATTCGGCAGCCTTCAATTATCTCCAAGCCTCGTGTGGTGGTTATGTGCGCGTCCTTAGAATCATGGGACTCTGAAGAACGTTTTCGTAAGAATCACACCCTCGCATCGTAATATTCATCTCTCACGGGGTTACAGGTAGGTGAAATTCTTTTATCTTCGTTTCTTGAAAATCGTGAGTTTCGTGTCCAAACGAAGACAAAATCGCGCCGAATTCTCCGCGGTTCGAGGTCTCGTGTATATAGTGGTCCAGACCCTTCGTCCTCGAACGTCCCATTGCAATACATTCGAATACTCACCTCACCCATATTTCTACGCGTGTAATGTTTGGCAATATTTTTTTTGTAATCGATGATTGTCGTCGGGTGAAACATCTTGTAACAACGTTTGTTTGCTTCGCTTATTTGTAGTATCTCGGAACGCGACTGCATAATAAGTACGAAGATTAAATGTCGATGAAAGCGAAGTCCACCCATCGCGAAGGTAAGAATATAATCTAATATAACGTTACGTACACAAATTTAATTTGCGGATCGGTTTCCACCTGAAAAAAGGTTTCTAATTGTAATACTACGTGTTAGTCGTGCTACGGCGACGTGATCGTACTGTCGATGGAGGATTAAACAAATTAAATACTTACTTCGACAACTCTGTGACCAGTTATAAACGGTTCATCTATTCGTACAGCCTGTGCATTCAGCGGTCAAGACTCGCTAAGTATACCTGGCTAAACCCCTAATAATAGTTGCCCCGTCCTTTCCAATACCCGACTAGAAAGTTCTCTACGCATTGAATACCTTTTCGTACCGTTATTTTCCCCATGCCGTTAGGTCCTTTTCCCCCGTATTGTTTCGCGATTTGGAAAGTCCCGAGCGCAAATCACCAAGAATACTTACGGTGCGAGTACGAATACGAATACTTGTGAATCGTGTAAACGCGAACATCGCGTATCTGCAAAACCTCGCACGAACCACGAAATCGTGCGGCTTGCCTCCCTATGACGAAAGAATAACCCCGTGTTTGTATTTGGCACGAGAGGGAAAAAAAATAAACAAACAATACGGATCCGATGTCCCGATACAACCGGAACTGTGTTACAGCAGACCGTATAATACGAAACCGAGTCGACCACGTGTTTTCACCGGCAGCTGCATAGTAGCGAAGCTCGTTTTTGTTTGTGTTATTTTTTTTCTAGCCGATTTTTATGTCGCGTATGGTGCTGCGGCTGCGAAGAGATGATGTATCGACGGACGTGTTGAGAGGTCGTTGGTCTATTCGTTCCCGAAACCGCGATGCGTCCGACGCGATCCCTCCCCCGTAGTTCTATTAAATTCCGGTCAATTCCAACCTCTAGCGTCGCGGGTCGCGTATAGCGTAAAGCAGAATGCGCGTGCCCCGTCGTCTCCCCCTCTTTCTCTTTTTCGTCGGGTTCGTCGCGCGCGCCCGTCTCGCCATCTTTGTTATAACCCGTCCGTGCCACCGACCACCGAGACTCCGTCTCCCCCCGCCTCCTGCTTCACCCCGTCCGCCCTTCTCGAAGTCTCTGTCCTTGTTACGACGATACGTCGACCCGTAGCTCGGGTCTTTCTTTCGCTCGCACTTATTGATCCGGGCCAGAATCCAGTTTACCTCGTCATAGCGTAGCCACGCCGCAGCGTGAGTCGCGCTTCGCAAGTAGTGGGGAAGAGGTAGTACATCGTGCCGGTCCTCAGACCACGTTGCGAACTGGACGTCGAGGTAGAGAGACCTTCGATTGACAATTTTTCGATCGACCAGGAGGGTCAGTCGGCGTTGACTACTATCGAAAAACTGAGTGTTAGATGTATCATCGGATCTTTTATCAACGAACAACAACTCGTATCGATCTTGTCATCATTTGACAATCTGATTTGGTGAGTGAGGCATGCTTATAAATTTAGTGCAATTTCGTCGAAAATTTATCCCACCTTACGGTACGATTTCACGTCGCTTTCGTCTTTCTTCTTCTCTTTACCTCGTATCTCCGCCGTTACTGGGCATCGTTGTAGGTTATTCAACGATATTTCCTCGAGTTTGGCGCGATCGGCTCGCGCGTGATTAGCACTCGTGTCTCTGGAACATTCCACGCGGATATAATTCACTTATACTTCGCTAGCTTCCACATCGTGGGGGATTTACGAATCGGCAAATTCCACGACGAATGAATAGCAAATATATGGAAAATTCGAGCGAACAATTGGCGATTTGCACCAATACGTCTCGCATTGTTACTCTTGAAACCTCCCGTTGTGAATATATACGGTGATAAGATAATGAAACTATACTTCAAAGGAGATAAAACTTGACGTGCCGTCGTCACAAAACTATTATGGTTATTTTTTAAAACCTCCTCCGTTGTACCACGTTGCACGTATTATTCTAACAGTTCGCCATTCAGTTCGGTAAAATCAAGTCATATTCGCAACAACAAAAAAAGGGTTCCTTTTGTCACATCGATAATCTCGTAGAGCAGATAAAAACAAACCACATCCGAGTACGTGCTTCGATGACGCAAGTTTTTTTTCTACCGCTGCTTATTGGAAGTATTACGCGCGAGGATTTAACAGTAAACCAGATTCCCGCGACACGTGATGCACGTGAGACGTACACATTTCCTTATAATTGACGCGATTACGTATTTCTGGGCAAAGACAGAAATTTGATCTATTTTCTATTTCTGTTTCATTTTTTTTCTCGACTTAGAGTCAACCGCGATTCATGAATCATAGCATGATCTGGTTACGCTCAATGATTTGTCGCAATTAAATTTTCCCTCTCCCCATCCCTGAAATCATGTCACGTTCGCGACATTTCCGTCACGAAAGGATCAAAGTTAATCCATTGAAAACGAACAGCTCATTCGACTGTAAACGGCAAACGGAACTGTAATTTGCGATTGATCATCCTACACGTGTGTTGATATTGCTGACGTAATGCCGAGCAGGTTGTTTAGTTTGCCGAGAGCCGAATGATCGTTCAGATATCGAGTAAACTACGCGATTCCGAAGATTCCCAATTCACACGTCTCGGATAGGCGACGATTTTCATTTTTTTTTCTTCATGTCGTTGATTATAACTGATAAAACGAAGCTGATAAAACTTTTACTTTGATTGTAGTCGACATATATTTCTACAATCACTCCTTCCTACTGTTGGGAAAATACGTATTTTAGACTGTTAACCCTGCGATCTTGTCAAATTTGATCTAATCTTCGATTTCAGACTGTTTTAACACCGCAGAGCGAAATTCCTCCAACCAATTGGGATTGGAATACGAAATCTGCGAATAAAGGAGTAAACTTCTCGAAAAATAACGAAGCGATAGTCTTTTGTTCGTTTTCGCGAAATTCTTTGTCGTTCGCTGCTTTCTCTTTGCGAAATTCAGCTGCAAGAAACGAGAGAATATTTATTGATAGAAATTACGAATCTTGTAACGCAACGTCGTCATTTCCGTTTTTCTTTTCGCAATAGAATAAGTAGTCACTGCGGAGTGCACCCTTGAAGCTTAGTATTTGAATCGTAGTCCCAGGTTCATTATCGAGTCGATGACCACATTTACGACCACTTGAAAGTTGGATTTTATAAATCCGGTTATTCCGTAGCTGCGTGTATATTTTCATGTGTATATATATATATATATATATATATATATATATATATATATATATATATATATATATATATATATATATATATATATATATATATATACACTGTGCCAAATAGATTTTCTGCTGCATTCCCGCTTGCCATACACCTTCGCAATTACAGACAAAGTACTATTTTGTTATCTAAATATAATCACGTGCTTCAGCTTATGCAACATCCGACTGCTGCATGTATTAGAGAAAAAATGGCGACATGAATTTTCTTTGTTGCGAATTACCCTGATTATCACCGTTCACTCCTCGAAATCCTTCGTATATGCAAAATACTCACTTGTACCTGAGAACAATTTATGCGGCGAAAAAAAACCATTTTTTTCAACATTTGCGAATTAAATTTGCAGAAAAATGCTATTTACTTGCAATTTGTTTACAGAAAATTATTGCACCTTTTTTTTTAATTTTGAGGATATATTTGTGTATAAATAATGAATACATGGTAATTTTTTTCAACGAAAAAATTTGATTTTCAGTGAATTATTCGCCAATGCTGTAGCGATTGCGGCGTTTACAGCGTTTAAAATCAAAAAAACAAAAAAGTTTAGTAAACTAGAAGGTATTGGCTGTACAATGACCCAGGAGTGTGAAAAACGTTGAAATTGCACAAAATAGCAGAGTTTTGAAAAAAAGGTTAAAATTTCGCTGAAAAATCTGATGATTTTTTGCTTGCCAAAATTACATTTTTTATCCAATCGGAAAACTGGAAGCTCATTGTATAGAGAAACAAGTATAAAATATGCTGAAAAAAAATCAAATCTATCGGATGATTTGTTATCGAGTTAAACTTAACTGCAGTAAATTTGGAGAATGTAGTTTCGAGAAAAACGCGTTTAAGAAATAAATTCTCGACTTTCTAGCCGGCCACTCTTTAGAAGACTATAACTCGAAAACTATTTGGGTGTGGCACTGGAAATTTGAATACGTTATTTTTGAAGGTACGCATGAAAATCGATTTTTAAAAAATTTCCCGGTTGTTCCCCTCGACACTTTTACGAATGAATAAATTGAAGGTCATGTTCGTCACTTTTTCGCTGATAAATCCGCGACGCGCATACATACGGGATTCCGATTGTTAAAAATAGCGCTAAAACTGTAAGCGCATGCAAACAATATGAGAAGCGAATGACGCTCGCCGACGTCGGTGTATAAACGTGAATTTCGTGGGTGTCACAAACACGTGCCAGCAACGGAAATAAGATCAGAATGAATCGCACATCGGGCGTACATATAGGTACGATTGCAGCGGACGCAGTTGGCCGTTTCGAAATGGTGTGAATAAACTCTGGTCTAAAAAAAAGCCAGGTACGCGAATTCGCGTCGTTTAAGGCTTCTCGAATTGATAAACGCCCATCAAACTCGCGCGCGAAATAATTGTCCTCCTATTTTCATCCACACCGAGAGTAGTTACGATAAGCAGTTGGTTTGGTATTTCCACATCGCGTTGTTAGCTCGCCGCAATGCAAACCAGAATTTTCCTGGACAAACTTTATTCAAGGACTACGAACGACGTCGCGTTGAATATTGTTGCGGCGCGATCTCTTTCCCGCCAGTTGATACTGGATTTTTCAACCGTCTTACGAAAACACTTGTTATGCAACGTACAAAATTTATATGTATTAAATTTACGCAAGTACCTCGCCGGCAAACTCTTCCAAAATTCCTCTTCTTAGAAAACCACTTTTAGCAGTGCCGTAGAAATCGCACGTACGTATAATCAAAATTGCAAACGAGTCAGCATCGCTGCGAGTTTCCTCCGGTAAAAATATTCACCTCGATAAATATCGATTCAGGTGAAAAAAAAGTGGGAAAAAACGTATGTTTGCGAAACGTGCGAGTTTTGCACGTGAAAACGTATGCTAACACGCTAACTCGTCTTTACATTATTTATTGATTTTAAAAAAAAATGTGAAAGTCGCGAGCATCGTGACACAGTTGACTTTACATTTGTTCCAATAATCACGTATAATTATTAACTGTACCAGCATTTCATATTTGGCCGCTGGCCAGAGCGGCACAAACCTGTTCCGTGGCTGGAAATGACGGTCGAATTTTATTATTCAATCAAACTCACGCGACTCTCCTAGCTTTACATTTTTAATTAAGTAGGTACGACTCGAAACCGCAAGGCGATTGGCATTTTTTGTTCACCGATGACACATCGATTAATGGTTAATTAGAAATGATGTTGGACTCCGTTATTTGATCTATTCATCAATCTACGACGAGGAATCCTTTCGTGTCGAATCCCGATCAAACTAGAATTTCGTCGTTCAACGCTCAACCAAACAGTCTTCCGTAATTGATTCAATTGTATACCCGCCGCTCGCGTCGCGAGTTACGTGTCTTCGCGTACCTACGTCGCATCGGACGCGTGTCGGTAAGTTTCGAAAAATCGCTCTCCAATTTCACTCTACACAATAAAAAAAAATCCGCCAAATTTACCGCAAAAATTTGCATTCACGGCTTTTTTTTACGCAAAGTTAGTGTCATTCCAACACACTTTGGGTGTAGTGCTAAAGTAACACAGCTCTGTGTTGGGAGTAACGTTTAAAAAGGGTTACTTTAGTGTTGGATAACATTTTTGGGCTGCGAGGACAACACTAATCAACACGCTAAAATGTTAAATATTCTACACACAAATTTGTACACTGTACGCAGAATGACGAGATTTTTTTTTACCGTGTACCTTCGTGATATTTGGAAATGAAGCTGTATTTTTCTCGGTGAAACGCACGTAATTATTATCTTCTCGACTTCCGTTGGAATAAATTGAACTGAAATATTCTACTTCTTGCCTGAGAGAGTCTCCTTGAAATAATAACGTATCGATTCCGTCGAATTTCACGACAAATCCATCGTTCGTCATCTCAGGAAAAAACTTTACAAGGAGTCGATGAAAAAGCGTGGAATAATAATTCGCAACCCGCGAGGTCGCCGGTGGAGAATAATCGCTCGACGATAACCGAATCGCGAATCGACCACATTTTAAGCCAACATCGCACGAATTTTAATCCGATATCGTAACTGCGCGTTTCGTTTATCTACGACATTGCATCGAGTCGAGCGCGATATAAGTTTGCAACGCGTCGACAACAACGCAGCTTTTTTGACGTTTAATCAAATTATTCTTATCAGCTCGTGCCGATTTCTTCATTTTTCCTCCCTCGAGTTCATTCCACTTTGCTAAGAAGACGTCGAGGTAGAAGACATTTGGGCAATGTTCGTTTTTGCGAAATATTTCCTCGCCACTTTTGAATAAAGCAATCGATAAGAAATTATCGACGACCCGAAGATAAAGTTTATAGATCGTTCGCGCAATATATTTCAATATATACGCGAGCTCCGAGGTGAATAAATTTTAATCTGTAATAATACATTTATTGTACCGCGAACGAGCGATAAAATCGTTGAACCAAACGATAAATTCAGCGAATCACTCGGTGATAGAAATCCAAGTTGCGGTAAGAACTGTTCAAGGTCGCACGATTTTGCGTGCGCTCGTGATTTTGCCGCAAATACAGCCTCTATCGAATATCAAACGACAATTGCGCGGTAAATATCGCGTAGACGTTTTTCCACCGGGTCGCCGTTGACCTTGAACACGGCCAATTATCTGTCGCGGAGCTAGGTCAGGTGGGAAATGAAGAGAATGATAAACGCGTCGTGAGAACGGCGTCCTCGTAACTTGGCAGCGAAAAAATATACAAAAACGAGAGGTAAGACTTTTTTCAAGAGCGAGATCGCGTAAACGTAACGAGAAAAAAAAATATTGCGAAATTTCTAAATTTTGACCGTTTGTTATGCTAACCGCGCATTTTCCGAAGCGTTGACGTTCGGCACGTGAAAATATCCCGCTGGGAGAAAAACATCGCCGCGAGTTTTCTATTATAGCTGTTCGCACATGTTTTACGAATTGCCGTTCTTTCCGGGTAAATCTATTCGCGCTTTCGTATTCGATTAAATTTTCCAGTCGAGAGAGCAGTCAAAAAATCGGAGTAGATGAGGCGCGCGGTAACATCATCTCGTGCTTTTTCCGCTCCTCGATTGAATAACTCCGACGTAGGATTTTACATGGGAATGATACTCGAAGTTGCGTCAGTTATGCAGCAATTTTCTGTGTTAACCAATCATAATTCGTAGAAGAGCACGAAATCGTAACATCTGCTTCAAATTTATACCACACTATGACCGTAGCTCGTATCTGTATTGGACAATCATTAGCGCCAATATATCAACGACGATGGAATTGCAAGTTCCGGATGAGTGTTACCCCTAGCGTGTGAAGAATTTCTATAAATAATCCGAGAAACGATTACATATTATCCGTTTTCCCCGTGTCTCGCGACGAGGCGTCGGAAAATTTCAGCGGGACAGCGACAACTTTACAGCCAATTAATGCACATTCGTTACGAGGCGCGTCGAGATTCGATAAGACTACTCGCACATCTAGCGAAAGTTACATTCGCATTCGTCCACGCTCCTTGGTCAACGCGTAAATGTAAACAGATACGCGATAAGGATGTTAAACCTCGTAAAATGAACTAATCATCATCAATAATAATAACAATGGGATTAATCTACTGGCAATGAAAATTTGTCTCGGGGCTTTTTCGATAAATCTCAATCGAAAATTGGCGATAAGTTATCGAAGAATGATACAAAGTTGCGACGCGAATCACGAACGAATATTGATGGATTCTAACGAGCGAAATAATTGTTATTTTTATCGGAAAAATCGAAACTTAGGAGCCTATTTTTATCATCGATATTCGCTCATCAGTTCTCCGTTGTCGAATAAAACCATCGCGGTTGGAATCGTGGAATAGCGTGACGAGAGATAACGTAATAATAATGATAGGATGTCACAACTGATATCATCACCACTGACAATAACAGTAACGAAACGGTGATCATTTTTTCATACGCATTCCGAGTCCCTGATGCAAAATTCAACAAAATTGCATAATCAAAGTGGAATATGAGTCCAGTGCAGGGAAGATTCCTCATTTTTGTAACGCTGTCTTTCACCTAGTACTGTCAGGAGTTCTTTGATTCGTTGTACCTTCGACTGAAAATATAACTACAACGAAGAATGTCACGTGAGTGCAGAAATCAGATATGAAATGTAGATGAAATCTTATATGCTTCTATCTCACCTGTGATGCTGATAAAAATCTAGTCGACGTTAATTTAGGTCTCGTTTCATCAAACGCCTTCGTTGGCAATCTCACCTCAGTCGTCAACTACCGTTGGTGTATCGTTGGTGATACTACTCGCCGCAAGGCATTTGGTAACAGGATCGTGCCTCGTGAGATTGGTCGTGGCGTTGTTCTTCCTGGATATCGTGCAAATGAACCGGTGGTTGATATACATCATTTACAGTTCGTCCGATCATTTGCTCATATCAAACTGAAGGTTTTCGAACCAACTCTGTTTGTCAGCTTTCCGGCAAGTTTCAACGAGCCCTGATCAAATTTTGGTGAGACTTGTGATTATTTCTTGGCCTTTGTTTGCTTTCCCCATTCTCATCCGACAGGACAAACGTGGTGAAGAAAATATTTTCCATGTTTGCTCATTTGCACTCATTTCCTTATCGCGTTAATGGTTCGCTGCGTCTGAATTTTAATTCAGGAATTAAGATTCGTACGTCAATATGATAAAGTGTGATTTCAAGACGTTCTTTGCCACTTCGTTATCTTACCACGCAGAGCTAATTATTTTTTTCTTATTCGCTTCGGCTCATTGTACTTTGAATTCCAACGATAAAATTTGAACGAGCCAATCTGATGTACAGATGCATTTCGCGTGTACTTGTTCGGAGAACAAACACTCGAGAGATAGGGTTGCTAGAGACCGTTTCACGCCGAGAAATATTTATAGGCTAGCTTAAAATATTTGGAGAGTATGCAAGCGTACCTATGTGTGCGGGCACAAACTTACATCACGCACGTTTGATAGTCTTGAAAAGTCAATCTCGTTAGACTAATAATTATTTTCCCCAGAAGTATCCACATCTATCGCCATGGTTGCCATAAAATATCCCACCGGATGGCTTACATTCAATTGAAAATTTAAATAGGCGCTGCTCGAACAATTGTTTCGAACTTGCCGATGAATTTTTCAGAGCTCTAGTAGTTGATATTCCAACATTGATCTCTATAGGCATGAATCCAGTTCTGCGAGCCCACAGGGATGATTCATCGCCACGATTGTCTGTACATATGTTGAGATACCCAACTATCGTAGGTCAATTAGTGTGTTAATTAGAAGCAACTCGCAATTACAGAAAATTATGGTTGACATTGAGCAAGCAAGTATATCGCATGACTACAAAGTTACAGAATTTATCATAGTCTATCGCATTCCATACCGTGGCACGTAACTCTAGCATGACGACTGACAATTGCTTTTCGTTCACTTGAACTATGCATCGAAATCAGTCCCTCGCTCAACGCTGGTAGAAGGCAAAGGTAGGGATCTGAAGATTTGGCTTCTCAACTTGTTTGACTACTTCTTGGTATATGTACATTTAGCCGTGCCTAATATCAATCATTCGTGACGAAAGTGGGTCAAGAACATTCATTTGCTCCAAATATTGGTTCGTTTAGTCTTGGCCAACAAATCTTGATAAGTGCTTGTATATTATCTCAGGGATATCAAATTTGTTCTGCAAATATATGCATTGATGGATTGGTAACATAGTTTTAGGGAATTTCCTATAAACTAAAAGCAGAGAAAAATGTGATACCTGTTGGATATTGGAGAGAAATGTAACACGTGGATATTTTTGATTTCAGGGAAGTTGTCTTGGCAGGACGATAAAAGTCAGCGAGCAATTTCAAGGGAGTCTGAAAGTCAAGTTGAAGTCACATCGAAAGGGACGAACGAACGCAAGATGGTTTCCTCAGTTTTGATAAACACTGACTCGGAGAGCCTGAACGAATCTGTTCTGGAGTTGCATGACGAGCGTCATCCTCAATTGACGCTCGCTTCGTTGAATATGATGCGAAAGAATCGACACTTTTGCGACGTTGTTTTACATGTAAGTATCCGTTTGAAAAAAATCAAACGAAATGGAATCAATATTGTCTCGACCACATCGGAATCGTGCTTGTTGCCATCTGTTAAACCATTGTCATCGCGTTGCTCTCATCTCAAGCCAAACTCTATGTCTAAAAATGATCGGAAAGAAACCTCGCGTTACAAAAGCCAAATAATTGTACCAAAAAGCTTCGATATTTCATTCTTCGCTCCATATTCGTACAGCGTGAACTCCAGAAACGACCCGTCGTTTCATACACTGTAACGTCAAGTCGTCAATGGACAAATAAAAGACCGCAGCTCTTTTTTTTTGTTCTCGACTTTGGTCAAGTTACAAAAATGAGAACGTCGAGTAAGTTTTTGCAGTGCACCCCGTACGATAAATGCATCGTTGTGATGTAATTTTCCTCATCACAACGGGAAAATTAATGAAAATTGCAAGTAATTAGGCTTTGTACGCACCATGTCTGCGGACCTCTCGGAGACAGTCCTGCCATCGACTAGGTATTTGATGAAAAAAGTTAAATAAAAACGAATAAATCAATGAACCTAAAAGACTTGAATGTAAACTGATCCCGTTGAAGTTAACGCGACTGTGTTTTTGGCTTGGTTTTGGCATTACCATTTGTGGTTGGGTGACACACTAGGGCCGTGTATTGCCCTCTGCAGGTCGGCAGTACCGAAGTGCACGGACACAGGGCTGTCCTCGCCGCAGTGTCGCCCCATCTCTTTGAACTGTTCAGTGCGGATAAGCAAGGAAACAACGAACCAAGAGTTACTTACAAATTGAACGGAGGATTCGATAAGATTTCCCTCCAGAAGCTAGTTGATTATGCCTATACATCTCGGTGAGTAAGAAACGTCCAGCTTTCTATACCGTTCTGCCAAAAAACAATGTAGGTTCCCCTCGTAAGTCGGGAATAATGATTGCGTTGCTGTTTTATTTGCACATATATTACCAAAAAATGTTCTCATCATGTTGTGTATATGTAATCGACCTAGATTCGTTGTTACGGAATGAATTTGGTAAGTATTTTATCAACGCACTGCATTTACCTCTCTATTTATATCTGTCCGTCGATGATTATTCACACGTTTAGATAGCAATTTTATTTCCTCACAAAACGCGCAGTCAACACGTTTTAACGACTCTTCAATTTTTCCCGTAATTTCAGACTCGAGGTCTTACCTTCGCAGGTGAAATCTGTCTATCTAGCTGCTTGGCATTTGAAGATGGAGCGTGTAGCTGCTCAATGCGCTGCTCATTTATTGCATTCCTTGACACCGGCCTCTTGCTTGGAAGTACGAGCATTGCCAGGAATCACTCAGAATGAGGATTTCAGCAAGCAAGTCGATGCTTACATAAGAGATCACGTAAGTTTTCTGCAAGGTACCTCGCAATCGTTTGGACGTGATAATCAAATCACTGTTGGTAGAGATTTTTTTGGTGGAATATTGTAATCTGTGCTTCTGGTTACATTTGATATTTTCCGTAGGTAGAAAGTATGAAAACAGGTATTACGAGTCATTGAATGGTCAAGTTTCAATTTTTCGTGCTTACATTTCAAGGTCCAAGTTTTAATGACTACGTTTTATTCGCTTCAATCACTTGCAGTTTCAAGAGGTTTGCAACAGTCCTATGTTACTGTCGCTGCCCTGCGTGAAGATCGAAGTACTTCATCAAACCGTACAGGAAATGTCTTTGGTAAACAGTACTAGCTTGTGCCATCTTGTCTTGGATTGGATAAAACGGTCGTTGACAGACTCAACGAGCTTAACAACGGATCACCTGACAGAAAAGACTTATCTCTTGTACCTCGCTCTGGACAATAGTCTTCAGGATTGCACAGATTTACCGTCAGGCGATGTTAGTGATACTGACATCGTACAGGATTACAAAAAGATGTCCATGAAATCGCAATCTCAGTCTAAGGGGCGAAGAAAGAAAGGCCCCCTGCAGCCAGCCAAGCCAAGAGTTCTTATTTATTCTCGAGACATAGGCGAAAGGATCGAGTCTGAACTGGAACCGGACTGGAATCTGATCGGAGCCAACAAAGTTGGGGGTAAGATACCCGTGCGAATTCTTTCAATTTATCCTATCTTATGCTAGAAAGGCAAGGAACAGCGTTTTTCCCTTATTTGCAGAGCATGCGTTCTTGGCAATCGTTACATTGGATGGTAGATTGACCACATTGTCCGTTCAATTGCGACTGAACACCCCGATGAGTCCGTCGCCTCTATCTACCCCAGAAATCGTTACCGCTCAGAGTTTCTCCGCGAATGAACCCGAGCTGTATTGTGCTCTGCCGACGATGAAAGCTGGAAAGTGTGCTGTTGGTTGCGCCAATTTAAACGACACACTTCTAGTTTGCGGAGGTTACGACCGAGTCGAATGCTTGAAATCGGTTGATCAATATTTGCCAGAATCTAACACGTGGCAAGTTCTGGCTGGTATGAGGGAAGCTAGAGGTAGATTCGGCATCGCTGTTGTCAATGGAAAAGTCTATGCTATCGGAGGTTCCAACGGTTCCACCGAACTCGCAACAGTCGAGGTCTTAAATCCTCAAGCTGGTTGGAAATGGTCTGCTGTTGCTAGTCTACCTTTGGCTAGATCTAACTCCGGAGTTTGCTCTCTCGGGAGCAAGATATATTGCATCGGTGGATGGAATGGCCAGGTAAACGAGAGAATTTTCGATAAGAATAACCCACGTTGGATTTACCCTGCGATCGATTCAACTCGTATCCAAATAACAATCTGGGTTCATTACAGGCTGGTATCAAACAGTGCGACGTGTTCAATCCAGAGACCGGTGAATGGTCCAGCATCAAACCCTTGAGAACTGGTCGATATCAAGCTGGAGTTTGCGCGTATCAAGATCGCGTTTATGCGGTTGGAGGTTGCGATGCGTGGAACTGTTTGAATTCCATCGAAATTTATAATCCAGAAGACGATACCTGGTCCGTGGGTCCCTCTCTGATCACAGCTAGGCGTGGCTGTGGCTTAGCCGTTTTTCGCGGACGGCTCTACGCCGTTGGCGGATCTTCAGGAACTCACAGTCTCACCAGCACCGAGATTTACGATCCCGAAGAACAAACTTGGCAACCAGGTCCGAACATGGCCACGCCTCGAGCGAACGTTGCTGTTGCTGTCGTTGGCGATAGGTATGAAAAAGTTTCCTATATCAATCGTCCGCTCTGGTACATCGAACATATTCGCCCACTATTACTGGGCATTTCTTACAACTTCTGATAACTTCCACGTGTGAAACAGTTCAAATTTTGTCTCCCACGTTTAATGTCTCTTATTCGCTACCCATTCGCTCGATGTTCGAAAATGGACTTTCGAATCGCAAGATCGTACGAGAGAGAGCTTGAAAGTTGCACTATTTTCTTTTAGATTGTACGCCGTTGGTGGATTTTCTGGAAAGAATTTCCTCAATTCCATCGAATACCTCGATTCTAATAGCAACGAGTGGACAACGTTCGTGCCGAAGTCTGACGGGATTAAGACACCCGCCAGCTCGTTGCAGAACAGTTCTTCTGACCCAAATCTAAACGGCTCGGAAAAGAATATCATGAATGTCAGCACGTCGAGCAGTACGAGTGATTCCAGCACGATAAGCGTAGAACAAGGATATAGAAATGGCTCGGCCCAGGGTACAGGAATGGAATCGATGTCAAATTTCGAAAAAACTATGGGGCAAACCGCGCTAGAGAAACATTTGCAGACCGTCGAATCAAAAAACAAGGAAAATGCTGAGATATCGAATAATGGGATCGAGATTGACGAGGAGTTAACAAAAATAGTTAATGGAAATAATATTTCGCCAAATTCCAAATCCGCAAACGGCGAAACTCCCAAGTCTGAAGGGAACGAACATGTCATTAACAATGGAACCATTCGAAAAGAAGATTCCGTCACTAATGGTACCAGCACTAACGAAACCTCAACTATTCCAGCTACAACTACTGCTATGGTTACGGAGAATGTTCAGATAACGAAACCTAATTTCTCTACTAACAAAAAAACAGGATCTCATCAAGAAGTTTAAAAAGTATATCAACTTTTGTTGTATTTTTTTCACTTATTTACTTTTCAATACTTTTTTAATATATGTATACATATTAATGTAACTTTTGTAAAATATAAGACGAGTGAACGTGTCAGGGATATGTAGCGCCGATCACATACGAGCCTTCGAGAACTGAAGTCGCCCGAGTCGAAATTTTTCGCATTGAAGACACGTTGACCGGATTGTTTTTCATGACAAAACAACAGAAATTCTGCGCGCTACAGGAATTTCATCGCGACTTTTCAAACACTGCGAAGAACAACAACAAACTTTTTTCCATGCTTTAATATCTATATTATATTTGTAATTGATCTACCAACCAATATTTTCGATTGCACATCCTCTAGTGGAAGAAGAAAATAATTGGATTATGAACTGCAGTTATGGAAACGCGAAATATCGATGAAATTTGATCGAAATGTTACAACGCATCCCTTAAATTTTCAAGGGCTCGTATCGTTACGATGCCCATGGTGGTATACTTATTTACTTATGACGTGAGATTTGATGATAGGCGAACGAATGCCACTGAAGGAGCAAGTGAACGTGACAGTTTTTTTTTCTTCTAGATAATACTATTACTATTACTATTATATAAGAAAATATAAAATAAATACGACGAAGAAGACATATTGAAAGAAACATAAGAATGAATAAATCGATAATGAATTGAAATATTTAAATTATCCGTGCCATACAGTATATACATTTATACATACTGGGTGAAATAATCCTCGTTGCAAGATTCTTTTACAAGAGTTGAAAATAAAGACAAAAAATTGGGTCCACAGATGTATATGAATTGTGCGTTTTAACGAGAATTATCGAAAAAAATGTGATGAGATAATGCAAATCACGACAAATTTGAGTAGTCGCAACTGCAGATTGCGAAACAAAAGAACAGCAGCAATAAATAAATCAACCTTTGAAAAGCACCATCGAAGTATTTTGAAATGATATTATTGTTACGAGAACGTTTATCTATATGTTTGATTTTAATGATAATATTGCATTTGATGTTTGAAATTTAGCTGAGAACAAGTCTTGAAACGGTATACTGGCGTCAAGTGTGTTATATCTTTAGTCTTTTACAAAGATGAGAAATTACCGTATGACACGAAGTAAGAACATACCATTGAAAGAAATATGTACGATACAGATATGAAGCAAACAAATATATATATTTTTGAAACAAGAACGTTGGTAACGTGCCGCCGTATAATTGAAAAATGATGGAACTGACTCGCATCCTTTTGACTGTTGTAATAAATTTAATGATTATTGTTATATCAATACATTGTAAGGAAATGAAGCGAGGCAGCAAAAAATACTATCACTATTACTATCCCTCCTCTCTGTAATAAAGAATTAAATTGAAAAATTTACCATCTCTTTCATCATTGCACGTATTTCCAGTTTCCCCCGCCAAACTGGACGTCACCTATCATTTGTCGTAATAATTATTGCATCAGCTGCGCAAATCATCGAAATTTCAAAAAAGTTTTCATGATTTCATTGCGTCGCTCATCATCACAAATCAACTTCAATTTTTCGCAGTTCGTTAGATGGAAAAATAAAATGTAATTTGTTTTAGAAAATTAAATTGGTACCCTGGAATATTTTGGCATCCTCTTCTGTACAAATTAAATATTCGTTATAAGAGTCATTTAGTACATTTATCAGTCGTGTGGATTAGATGGAATGGTAACGCCCGATCAATCTTCGTTACGTTGTGGCAAAGAGGTATAACAACGCCTTAACAAATTGGAAAATTTCCGATCCTCCCAATTTTGATTCGCCATACACTCTGTCGACGAAGGTTATAGGCACCTCGCCGATCATATAATTAAATTGTCTGGCTCTGATGATCATCTCCATTTGGAAAACGTATCCTTTGGATACACATGATTTGATCAGTTTGTCCAGTACATCTTTCTTGTAAAGTCTGAAACGAATTGTTCAATTAGCCTATCGTCCGGTCTGCATACTTTCAAATTTGTACCTGAAACTTCCCGTCAAATCACTTGCACCCGGTCTCAATAAAAGTTGGGTGAGGAAATTTGCGCCTCTACTAACGAGTTTTCTCTTGAAATCCCAACCGTACACGCCACCCTCCCCGACGTATCGTGTACCACTGACAATATCCAAATTCAAATATCGCTGCAGTTCGATCATTTTTGGGATAAATTTCGGCTGAAAATCAAACTCTACAATTAATTTACCAACGAAACGTAGACCAACGACGAATGATCGCGGAATGATAATTTACATGGTGAGAAAGATCCGCGTCCATGATGATTATGAAGTTTCCAGTAGCATGTTTGATTCCGTGCATGTACGCGGTACCTAATCCAAGCTTTTTCTCCCTTGGCCGCAAAACGATTTTATCTGCGCCGTAGAGTTTTTGAAGTTGCTCCGCGACTTCTAACGTTCCATCCGGTGAACCGTCGTCAATAACGATAACTTCGTAAGAGTTTCCACTGGCAAAGTAATTGCATGATACATAAAGTCTCGTACGAAGTAAGAATTATGAAAAAAAAGTTTAAAAATCAAATAACAGTAACACCTCTGTAAGTCATTTATAGGTTAGGTTAACAAAATATGTATTACCTTTCTTCCATGTATTTGACAATCAGCCAGATAATTATTGGTAGATTCTCTCGCTCGTTATACGTTGGCAATAAAATCGAGTATTTATCATTTTTGGTCAATTCTTGTATCTCATCGTTGCTTAAATCTGCCATGTCGTCAGCTGTTTGATGTACACCGGGCGCGCGGACGTTGGTTACAATTTGACGTGGCAAACCGCGACTCGCGTAAACAAATCGATGTTTTTTTTAACGTAGACATTTATACCTAATCAATTTTCTCGGATCATTAGCGGCATTAACTATCATCTCGCGGGAATTTAGAGCTGTAAATTATATCTCAATTTGCTTCAATCTGCTCGTTACGCTTACGATTAGTAAATGATTGTTCCGACAATGTTCATTACAAAAAATGACATCAGTAGGTATTTTCAAACCACTTGTTGGAAGAATTTCGTTGACAGCGAGAAAAATGCCTTGAAACTCCACACATCGCACGAAAACGATCGAGTGATTTCATATTTTTATTAATTAAGTATTCGTAACAATTATGTAAAATGGTGAAATCATTGTGCGCTATGATGCACGGCTGGATCTCGTGCGCCTGTTAGTAGACTACTAGCATGCCGCGTCACCCCGCATACATATGTGATACATGACGCGTCGAAAACAAAAGAGACGTCAGCAGAGTGTGACGTGCTCTAACCTCGTAGTGAGAACAAGGTGTAGAGCGTACAAACGGAGTAATCATATCAATTATATCAATCATATCGTATCAAAAATCGTGTTACGATAAATTTGCGGAATGATTGCAATTATTTTTTCGTCGAACGTTAATGCGAATGAAAATAAAGCATCGTGATCTCGTCGTAACTCTCTCTGATGTAGTATCCAGATGCAACGTTAACCACGTAAAGAAATCAAATTGATAATAGTTTTATACTTGCAATTTTATGTTAGGTTAAATGTATTTATAGGTATAAATTTTCTGAGATGTATAAGATTTGTACGATCCTATTGTTCAACTGTCACGGCAGACACGTAAATATGTTTTCTCATTTCTCACTGCAGATTACTAGAGAAAGACGAATGTTGAAAAAATGGGTAAGACGACGCGTGTGGTAGTATGCGGAATGAAAGGAGTCGGGAAAACTGCGCTCTTGGAACAACTCATATATGGAAATGTTACAGCCAACACGGTATGATTATCATTCCATCTATCTCATCGACACGAAACACGCGTGAAAAACAAAACTCTGAATAGACTTGGACGCATTTTTGATTGAAGAATAAATGGATTGTTTTCTTTCAGGAAATTCATCCGACCATCGAAGACATTTATGTAGCGAACATCGAAACTGATCGTGGTACGAAAGAGAAAGTGCGATTTTATGATACGGCTGGATTAGAACCATTGCCAACCAATACGAACAGTCCGCAGTTGGGACGACATTATCTCGGCTTTGCCGACGGTTACGTGCTAGTGTATGATACTGCAAAACCTGAATCTCTGGACGTATTGTTACCATTGAAAAAAGACATAGATAAGAATAAAGATAAAAAGGAAATCAGCGTCATTGTCGTTGGAAATCGTAGTAAATCCGATGTAGAACTGAATAATTTGGAAAATACTGCGATGAAAGCGGTGAATTGGTGTACGAGAGAAAAGTTGAAACATTACGAGGTGAACGTTTTAGACAGGCCGAGTCTCTACGAGGCTTTTGTTCATTTGTCCTCCAAGTTGAATCCACCACCAAATAAGAGCACGTTTCCCCAACTGGGAATGGGACGAAAAACAGTCAAAGTTGACGCGCCTTGAGAACAGTTGATTTTTACATTTAGATGAAAAGTATCATGAAATGATCATTAAACGACGTCAAATACATTTCTCGAATCGAATCAGCTAATATCAGCATTTCGTGGACTGCGTTGAGATGTAAATATCGATCCAGTATAAATGCTAGGGTACATCAAACATTTTTTTTTATCGTTAGCTTTTCTACCGATAATTTCGAAAAATCACCTTCACGTAAATAGACTCATGTTTCACAGGTTTTCTATTCTGCCTGTCATGCTGTTCAGTCGAAAGTCTCATATCAGCACTCCTTGAGTTATTTGTAATCCAACCAGTAGGAGAAATATTTTTCCAACGACATTCCGAACGTTTTATACATTTTTTCATATATGTTAAAATGCTACTCGAGTCACTGCCATCTGCAGATTTGTTATATTTGAATGTATAGACATTTTACTAACTTCTCGATTGCTAGAAAAAATGAAAGGAATTGGAATGCGTAATCGGCTCTTTGATAATGTTTCGACTCCAGGAATCATTCATCGTGAAGATGGAAAGTGTCGTTTACATGCGTCAATAACCTTTCATCAACAACATTTCATTATCTCAATTGGGCATACATCAAAATAATGGCATTTGATCCATGTTTCAGAGAAGCTTAAAAATTGTGTACCACTAATCGTTACTTCCATTGTTACTTGGAAGGTGTTTGAACGAGATGAATTCGTGATCAAATGCAAATCCAGATCTTAGTTTAGGGGGATATTTGTTCATCTCTTCTAATGAAGTAATTTTTAGCGAATCACGAACTAATAATAACCAAACATAGTTTTACATTAATAATGAATTATCAAGACTTATTTCATCTCCTTCGTTCATCGATCTTCGGTACTTAATTATGTTAGTGAAAAATGGACTTCTAATGGCGAGACGCTGAACTAAGTCTAGTCGACATTACTGAAACCGAACATGATTTGCTTTCGCCGAACAAAAACCGTATTCGATAGATTCCAATAATTAGCACGAGGTATCGCATATAATTTATTAAAAATTATTTGAAACACATGAAATGGTGGAAATTTATATAGATATATTACATGAAAGTAATAACTAGTGTTCCTTAATGTACTTAAAAAAAATCTCATACTCTTAATAATTTATTACATGAAACTCAGTGAGGTTCCAGGATAATCCCACGTAACACAAATTGTAATCCTTATTACTAACTTATTCGTTTATTTGTTTTTTACTGTATAAATTATCTGTCTTACGACTAAATATATAATATAATTATTAAATACGACTCGCTTTAAATATAATCATGTACAAAAATTTCTTCGTTTCACCACTCGATGGCCTTCTTCAAAGTTCGTAACGATATCATCGTTCCAAAAACGTAATCCCAGAGTCTGCTACTTATACCGAACCCTAAAATCGACGTGATGTCATCATTTCTCAATTATATTAAACCGAATCTCAACGTGTCGTGCAAAATTGAACACGTTCCTAATCAAGCATGGCATGTCAATAGATATTACGACGGCTCGATAGCTGTATCGATAACGAAGATATAAAATGCGACCAAGTAGTTTCCGATAGAATTATTGTGCAGCAATATTTAACCGACGTTGCCATTCTAGAAATAATCTTTTTTCACGCCGATAACAATCGACTCTTGACTTGGAAAATATTTCACGACCGCTGCACAAGTTTCGATGCGATTTCAGAGCGAAGAATAACAGCGATTCAAAAATATTAACGTTTCGTTTCATCGAAAGGTACCTATAGCTTCATAAGATTCAAAATATTACCTTCTTCGTGGTGTGAGAAATGATGATAGTTGTGATACCTCTTCATGACATACATGTAAGATTCGGCTGTTGGCGCGCCGTAATGCAAATAATAGTGCGTCAAATCATAAAACGTGTAACCTGGAACGTATAATGTTATCAATGTTGGCAAATATTGTAGAGATGTACGTAGAATTTCGTCGTTCGATAAATTCCACATTGTATCTCTCGTTGCACGAACGAAAAAGTCATCGCTGTAATTTCCAATAACGTTCCACGAGGAACGAACGAGCGAAAAACCTATTTCTTTCCCTATCAAATTAAGTTTTCCGTTCTGTATCGTTTCGCTGAACGTTTGCGATTCTAGAATCAGGAACGGGTCTCACGATCATTATCTCTACGCACGCGTTTCGATATGTTCGAATTAAAAAGTTCTTGGAAAAATGTTCAAAAATTATTTCCCACGACGTTCGAGACTTGAAAAATATTTTCGTAAAGTTTGCGCTCGGAAATGGGAACTTGAACGGAGCTACCACTCAAGGAGAGAGTTAAAATAAATGGTTTATGGTATATTTATGTAGATACGCGAGTGGCTCGTTATCGAACTTGAAACTCGTTTCTATGAAAAACATGCTCGTCCGCGTAAGCAAAATTCTAATTACGTCTATTTTTGAGCAACTACAACTTGATTTTACAACCGCAGCGGTATACGAACCTAGGATAGTCCCAGCGGTGACAAAACTTATCATCACCGGTGGAAAGACGGCTGTGTACGCCCGGTAGAATACGACGCCTAAGAACATTGCTGGAAGAGGTGGGAAGACCAGTCTCTGACCATCGAAAGGAGCCTAAAAGTCAAAAGAATGATCGATGAATTTACCATTAATCACTGGTTACGCAATTGACGAGTAAACTTTACTCATATGAGTATTTCGAATCGAGCGTAACACGTCGCCTTTATTATTCCTACGTGATGGTATGTTCTTGTCACATTTTTGTACGGGAGGAAGAAACATGGAAACGGAAAACTGTGCTCACCTTGTGATGTAGTCCATGCAAGAGAAAATGTAAGGTGACGAGCAATCTGTATCGCGGCGATGGTTTCATGTGAAAAAGTTTTCGATGCAACGCGTATTCGATTAGTGTCCACAAAAGGAAACCCCAGAGCAATGCTAAGAATATTTGTGGCAGGTTATCGACTGAAAAAGGTAACGTGGATAATTAGGCGAAAATTATTACGTGATTTGACGTCGCTCGTATCAATTGTCGATTAGAATCACGTGAAAGTTGACTGAAATTATATCACCAAAGTTTATCGTGACGTCTGACAATAGTATTTGAAGCTAGATAAGGGGAAAAGAATGATGATACGTCCAATGATAATTGTTATAATCGTTGCGCGACGATGGAGCGGGTCAACGAACGAATGGGATTCTTTTCGTTGTCGTATTTTTTGTTTTTTTCTTCACAATTAACGGAAATCTTTGTGGCAAAAGCTGGGCGATTTTCTGTCGGGAAGTCGAAAGACTATCCCTATGCCGAGGAATGCGCCGTACCGCAATTTCCTTGGACGTCGCAAAAGCAGCCGCGAAACAGGAAGAAGGTCGAGATTGGAATCCAACAAATAGGAACCATGTACCACGGGGTGATCGTCAGTCGCTCCAAGAAATCGGACTGAAATAGACGAATCGATCTATTGACTGGAAGGTTGACCCATTCCCAGTATCGATCACCCAGAGAGCTCACTTGCGACAGCAACGGTTTCTCCCAATCGACCAGTTTCTGGAAAACAGACAGTTTATTAACTTGCGTAGAGAATACCAATGACATGTCAGACAATGCTAGACTTTTCTTCCCGTCATATCAAAACGATCGGTAACATTTTATTCCTTCTCTCGCCTTTTATTCACTTTACGCTGATATTTTCGATTTTTGTTGTATCCTCGTCGTTTTCTATTTTTCTGATTTTCCATGTTTTATAAGGAAAAAACAAAATAGACCAGAAGGAACGGAGTGGTGTTCTGTACTGCGAGAAACAGACTATCCTTGCAAGAATTCGTATTGAAAGAGAGATTTTTTTTCTTCCGGAAACGAAATCAGTAGAGAAAATTTGTGACGTGGAATGGAAAGATACTGATGCTTTTTTTCTAATTGCAAAAATGGTGTAGTTCTTGGAAAAAGACGTGAGGGGAGGAAAAAATGAAAAATGGTGTCTCGTAGTGAAAATTGATGGGTCGAAGCCGATCAATCAGTCGCATTGCGTAATCGAAGAATATCGAAATGTGTGCCAGTGGTCTGGACGACTCAACGGTTTATCTGAGATAACCTTCGCGATAATGTGAAGTGACGATGCATACACAGATAATGACTTGAACATATACATTCGAAGAATCACGAGACGAGTCAATCTCTCCGGCTCTTCTGTCGAGTATCTAATACTGATTCGAAAATCGATCGAAGGTACAACGTAAAATTGATCGTTTGTCTTCAGTTGTTGAAAAGCTGTCGTTAAAATTATAGTAAGATAATTGGATCATAAAATTTATAGCTCGATAAATAACCTGTATAATTTCATGTATATAAGTAAGTGAAATACTTCAGAAATTTGTATCCAATGATCTTACATCGAGTAAACAATTCGATCGCGTATAATTTGACGATATAAAAAAAATGCTACGTATTTAAAAATTTCGGAGGGACGTCTCTCGCAACTAAAGTTCCTGCTCGATCGAAATTCTATCGCTTATCTTAATAACTTTTAATCGCAGCTAGATAAAACTTGACCAATAATCTCTATCTGAGGTGAAAATTCGTGACCGAGTTACAAAAAAAGGTGCTATTTTTCCAAAACTATGTTCGTTTATGCAAGAAAAATTGGCTGACGGTCATAAAAACTGGAAACTTCTGCAACGAATGTGTTTACCCGATCAAAAATTTCTCTACAGATTTTCTGGTTTTGATAAATAATCAGCAAAAAATGTTCCCTTCCATCTTGCCAACAAGTCGTCGAGCATTTTTGCTCAGTTCTGCATAAAAACTCGCGAATGCGCTACAGAAGCTTGTTCCTCCCGACACGAATTATTTCTCGTAACAGAAAAAATAACAAATTTCATTTGATTCTTTTGAAAATCAAACAGTTTTCCTTATAGTATTTTATCATAAAGGCGAACGAATATATACCAAAAATCAAATGAATGATAAAAGGGACAAATAAACAATCGACGATCCAGACGTTTTCCAGACTTCGTAAGGTTCGACCAGACTGACGAAGCCTCGACGCTTCGATCAACCCTTCGAGTACACACTTATTTTTTCGAACATCTACACTTTGGGTCAATTTGACCCTGTGTACTTCTTGACCAACAACTTTGAAGCTGCTGAAGATTTTCACTCAAAAAAATGTAGAAGTATGATTTGAATAATGTCAAAGTAGTTGTCAGGTATGAGAAATGTCTTGGCAGTCTAACATGCGTAAACAATTTTTTTTCGAAAGAAATAGAGTTTTAGAAAAGAAAAATCCGTAACTCTTTTAGTTGTTAATGCAGCTTCTTTTACAAACGCGCGAACGCTGTTTCGGTCGAAATAGATGACGGGGTAAAAATGACCCATCGTGTACGCGAAGGATTAAAAAGTGCCCGCAGAATTTTTGAAATATAACTAGCCGATGAAAAATTCAACGTCGTTCGTGATTGGGTGTTTTGGGTTAAATGCCGAGGCACGTATCTGGTATTTTTTCACCAGATCGTCGACCCGCATTTTTTTCTGAATCTTCAATGAATACTTATCTTCCAGTTAACTGCACGTTCAGTAATGACGTAAGTTATCCACGCGATAAACGTGCTCAAAACAATTGGTTTTTACCTTCCGCTTCGAAGCTCCCAACGCCACGTGGGGATGCGCAGCAGAGGTGGAGATATTTCGAAAGACTGCTTTTGTGCTCATTTTTGTAATCCAACATTACTCGATCAACGCACGCGAAGGAGGTGTTTTTTTCTCAAGGTCACTCGTCCCAGAATTCAGACGATTCGGATTTTTTTTGAAACGCAGCACCAGAATAGAAAAAAAACAGCACAAAGCGTGGGAAAAGGCGACGACACGCGTTATTAATCTCTCACCTCGATCTCTTGGTACGATTCGTCGTTGTTTTCCCGGAACTCTTCGAAAAGGTGAAACGCCGCTTCGGAATGAGGATTCGTCCTCATAGCGTCGTCGAGGTTCGATCCTCTGTAATGTTTGAAGATCTTACTGCCGCCCGGATGTTTTTTCAAAAAAGCTTGCAAGTCGTATCTCTGTCCGCGATATCTGACCAAAAAACCGTTCGCGTCATTATTATCGCTCGACGGCTTCACGATTCCGTCATTTCCCGATGCGTCATCGTTCACCAGGCGAGACTCGGACGTTTTTATCTTCCCTGCTGCGAGCGGGTCGTGATAAACCACCGGGTTTTCGGCCATCACCGTAAACGCGGGCTCCGAGTTTTCTTGGGTGGCCAGACATTCCCCGTCTGTTGACAACGACTCGTTACCCATGGCGTAAGACGGAGAGACAGAGAGAGAGAGAGAGAGACAGAGAGAGAGAGAGAGAGAGAGAGAGAGAGAGAGGGAATACTGGGACGTTGATTTTCGCACTTTTACAATGGTATCTCGCCAGAGTGTTTAGGCCGCTGATGGCTTTACCGGTCACCGATGGTTATTCGCGTCGAACTACCATCATGTTTCGTTCCCGAGCCTCACTATCGAATCCACAAAACTTTATCGTGTTAAAAATCACCTGCGGTTTATTATCAAACCATGATTACTTCAGAGCCAAGAGGCAAAACTTTTATTATCAATTATATTTCCTGCCATACGTATTACAACACGATGTGTTCGCGTCGCTACCGTAAATTCGCGGATTCACAATCAGTATCGGGAAATACTATTTTTCCCTTTCTCACGAGATAAACAACAAACAACACACTTTTCGCGGGAACTTACAGGATTACGAGTTTTATTTTCGAACAGATTCGAATTCGATTCGAATAATCGATCTGGTTTGTACAAGTGAACAAACAAAAAACGTCGACGATGCGATATCGCGAGTGAAATTTCTTTTCCGTCTTCCCTACGAATAAAATAATTTATCCGTCGAGAAGGAAATAATCAACAGATTTTAATATCAATTTACCGAATCGACATTCGATTAATTTTATTTTTCCTTATATCCGGTGCGTCGACAATTTTGTTCTTTTTCAAACATCTTTCTAGCGAATCTGTCGATTTTTTTCGAGCGGGTCGTTATCCTTTTTTTTGGTATCGAATGGAGATTTTTATTATTATACTTCTTCGTTGTACTCAGGATGATTTCATTTTTCTGACGGTCATTCACGACACTCCGACTCACTTTTACGGCGCGGTCCGTGATATGTATATGATTTTTTTCGGAAACGTTTTTTTCACAAATTTACCGGTTTGAAGCTGTTCTACAGGTGAGATTCTTTCGCAACTGGAACTCGACATTCGTCACTCGTGTCTTTTATCAATGTCGCTATCACGATATCTTTTCTGTACTCGGCACTCGCTCGTCATATCGCTGGCAACGCCTATCAGTTCGTTCACGTTGCTACGGTACATCGAATATTAAGGTATACCGACCCGACAATATCAAAGCGTAAAAATGATACGAAAATTAGGTCACTTACAAATAAATAAATATGTATATTTATTTTACTCTCGATGTATACATATATATATATACGAATGCATTCGTCTTACTTTCGGACTCGACATTAAATATTACCTTTTGACGCTCATGGCACGATTTATTAGACAACTGTTAGCTAATAACGCGAATATCACGACGAGTCTCAACATGCTCGAGTCTCGGATTTCCCAGGATCACCCGAAGCAAAAAGTGTACACTTCTCTGTGTTTTCCTTGCCGTTAAAAATAGTAGTTTTGCAACAAGTGCATAAAGTAGGACTGTTACGCACGAGTAGCGAGCGAACACACGAGTGGTCGACGAGGCCGACCACGAGTGATATTCGCTGCTACGGGTGCGTAAGAGTCGTACGCACGTGTGGCGAACATCGTTTTCCGATATAGTATGCGTAAAGTGGCTTCAAAAATTTCTTCAGTCCGAATATTCTAACGATAACGATAAATATAAAAAAGACTATTTCAAAGGGTTCTCGAGAGAAGAGAGGGGACACCCTCTCCAAATATTCGTGAATAATAAAAAATTCGTATAATGCTTTAGAAAATCAACGCTGACTGTTATATACTAATGATGCGAAAAGAAAATGGCAATCTTTCGAATGCAAGTTTATTCGTGTTTTGCTTACAATTAGTGTGTAGCTATTTTCTGTCCGTCACTTTCACTCGGAACCCCGCTCTCGTGTTGTTGGGATGCGAGACGCCGATGTAAAATTGCGCTATCGCTTATCGCTTCTATTTTGTCAGATATTTGAAGTTTGACGAATATTATCAATTTTTAAAACGAGCACAGAAGTGCGCAGAGCCCACCGTAGCGCACCTACTGATCTCTGCAGCCGTGCAGCCACGGGCAAAAATGATACGTTTGACACTGTCCAACGCGAATACTGCATTTTTACGTCATTTTGCACGTCGAATCGTAGGATTATAATGTACTGTATGGAAAGTATATGCTTTGCGCGCACCGTGTCTGATGTACTAACTTTACGCAGGTGTATGTGACAAAGTGCCACTTTACGCACGGAACACAGCGCGGAAAGAAGGCACTTTACGCATACTCCGCGAAAATATATTTATGGATCAAAGTTCAACTTCTTGGCAGCTCAAACGAAACCGTTAGGTGCGATACGTTTATCGGAATTGAACAAATTATCCGAGTCCTCCAACCTTGGCCAACGAAACTGTTGGTTCATGCCATCTTCTTTTATCTCGAGTTTTGCCCGCTGTTCAAATCTACTCGATGGTTTCCGGTTAAATAATAGAACGTTGCCAACAGTTTCCGCCAATGATTCATTTCCCTTCGTTTCCACGATCCACCGAACTCTCAAAGGTGACAATCGACTCGCAGGTCGTCCCGAAGTGGTTCACATTCATGCTTGATTTTCCCCTCGGCACCGTTGACATTTTTTTGCAAAAATCATGCCGTTTCCAGTCCGTTCGCCGAAAGATCAATCAGATTCGCAAAGGATCCGTTCTCGCGTTGCATTTGTCGAACAATTGTTTCGCACTCGACGTTTCGCGAAGTATTTTTCAATTCCGAGTCCAGATATCGCAGTGTTCCGGGACACTTTTTACGTTAGTACTTCGATGCATGGAAGTATCTGAATTTCGAAAAATAATTTTCATTTTAGTGTTTCTAGCCATTTTCAACTGACGCGACTTTCAACTTGACCGATGAAACGGAGCTGCTGAACATCTTCCGAGGCTGCGATCGTTTCGCAGCCGTTTAGAAAACCGTGTTCGATCCGTTTCTACGGTGTACTTGCAACAACGTTGTTATTACAGATGACGAGCGCGATACATGTTTCGAGTTTGCCACGTAAAATAATAATCGATAAATTTTTATTACTTCACGGACTTGTCGCGACATACGAATGCATTCTTTCGCACGAAAAGATCTCGCCTATCCAAGTCCGCATGGTTTATCTCCGTAACTTTCATCCGCGCTAATAAAAATATCGAAATTACACTTGTCTCCGCTGGAAAATCTGGAAAAACGGCTCGTTCGAAAAATAAGACGATGAAAATTGGCGAAATTTCCTCCTACGACAGCTGCGAGTACGTATTACCGCTGTTCTCTGATTTTTCACTGGATGGTGTTATCTGGAATTATTCGTTGACGTTGTCACGATTAAAAGTATTAAAAGCACGCGAAGGTCGTGTACCGAATGTACATAGAAATAGAATCGCGCGTCTCGTTGGTAGGCTTACAACTAGCGAGAACAAACCAAAACGATCTTCCACTCGACGCGATAGAGGAACACGTGGTGCAGTCGACACGTTAGTCTTGCTTCAATTAAGATTATTAACAGAATTATTAACTTCGCAGAAATGCCAGTTACGGTAGGAAGCATCGCTACAGCAATAACTTACGCGAGGAAAGATGACGAAATGGCGACAAAATTTTTAACCCGTGACGATGAAAACTTGTCCTTCGCGCAACCATTCATCGATTCGTCTTCACATTTTTTCACGTATGGTTGATCACCAGCTGCCGTTGTCCTTGGAAAAAAATTATCCGAATAAAAATATATGTCACGAGAGTGACATAACTGCAATTCTCCACAAATGACAACTATCATCGTGCAATCTTGGCAACGAGTGTAATAATTATCGATTTTCAGCGGTAAATAAGCTTTTATTTAAATAGTTGACGTTCTTGTATACAATATGCTCTATAATAATAATAATGAGAATAATAATAATCCTAATGGTCTAACTATATTACAACTTCCTCGTACGTGTTCTGGCTAAGAGTTTGATTTTTCATCAATACTATCATCATTATTCCATCGTCGTCTGGGTCATGATCAGTTGTTACGTTATCACGAAGACGTTGATATACAAATCAGAATATCTTCTTTCATTGTTACAATCGTTGGATTCGACAATTGCGGTTCCCTTGACATTCAAAGATTTAATGAAAAATAAAACGTTAGACAAACATTTCGGTAGAAATGAAAAAATCCCCAAGTATTTTATTATTATTTCTTATCTATATTTTTCCCTGTAAATATTTCTTCGTGATGTTTGATGGACAGATGACATAATATGGAGGTGTTTGTATAGAGAATTATTCGAGTGTAGCGAGTGGACCGATGGATCCGTTTTTCTTCAAAATTACACGTTCCTGAATAACTAATATTAATGATTATTAATAATAATAATTAATCGCTGATAATTATTAATAGTAATAATTAACGATCAATTATTTGCAAGATTTTATGATGGTTGCAGATTTTCTCGGTTTTGCTTCCTCGAAGAAGACGCTCGCGAGTGTGGGGATATAAACGGTTGGAAAAAAGTACACGATCGAGGTGGAAAGAGGAGGAAGATTAAACATAATTTTCATATTATGCGAGTTTCGTTTTGTATGGTGAAGAAAATGAAAAAAACACGCGAATTTCTTTATTCCCGTTGTCGAATATTGCTTTGCGGAGCGAATGTGAAATATGTGGCGAGATTACTAGGATGGAAGAGTCGGTTGTGAGACGTGATAACGTTGGGGAAGCTTTGTCACGATGAATGAAATAGGAATTCGATGGAAATGAGAGTCTATCGATGAAATTGTGATACTACGAGATCATCTCTCAATTAAAGTTGAAAATCCCAAATTCTCGACGTTGATCTTGACACTTGAAGCTCCGTTATCATTATCGTGTAATATGTACAATAATTTCGCGTCGGAGTTTCTAATTTACGACTAGTTTAAATACGATTCGTCGATTGTTAATAACTAAGCGAGAGGAATCCAGCGCCACTTTTATCGTCACGAAAAAACAAAGTCGCGAAACAGCGAGGCAAATTATGGATCTCCAAATCGTTTATTACCTCATAATTATGTAGCGAATCGTACTTCTTATTTGGCAGACTGCATTGTTATCCACAAAATTGTTGCTCTCCAAAAAAGAAAAAAAAGAGTCCTTCAAACTGTTATCGATAAAAAAAAGCAATCATTGGGAGTTTTTCGTGGAATTAGCGCGGGAACAAATTTATGTTCCCGTGGTAAATATCGAAGTGGCGCGGAAATCCTGAGAATTCGACCCATCAACGGCATCGTAATTGGCAATTCTACCTTTTCTCAGCTCGATGGTCGAGAAAATTGCTCGATTTTGACATCGCTTACCCCGTTTGTCTCGAGATGATATCGAGCGATCGCCGACGCGTAATCGTAACGTCAAGTCATTGCGTTACCACGAATTAAGACATCGACGATAATGTCGAGGATTAACACCGTGTGTTTCGTAATAGTATCTTTACGACTGGCGATAAGAAAAATTTCTTATTTCATTCTCGTTTTATCACGCTGAAATGAGCATCATCGCATAACTGGCGAAAAATCTCAGGGACGAGATCCCAACTGGAGTTTTGCTAAAAACAATATTGACGTATCGAAAATCACGCCATTCGCTAATTTTTAAATCCAATAATATTATACATATTTTTATATATATACCTATATAAATTTATAGATGAAATATGAACATTTAAAAAACAGCTGGACCAGCCAAATAACAATTCAGGTATGCGTGTTAAGCTTTGACTTTTTTTGGAGCAATTTTAATTCACTTTCCTGTGCTTTTTCACTACCCTTCCATTAGGCAAAAAAAAAACACCGACAACAGGATTTTTCGTTCATTTTTCCGCCTTCTTTGTTCTTTCAGATCTCGCAAAATTAAACCTATAATTTTTTTTTCACACGTTTTAAAAAATTGTTCGATTTCGACATTTTGGAAATGACGAAAAAATAAGATTTAAAAAGCGAAACTGGAAATGAAAGTGTAAAATGTTGATGATTGATAAGCAGATACGTGTAAGCAGAAATCGTCCCTAATTCGATCTTCGCACCGCACTCGGATTCGTCGAGAGTTATGCGCCGATAAATTGAGACAAAATTCCTTGCGCCCGTTACTAAAAGTCTAATCGTATATTTTAAGCCCGAACTTCGGTGATTATCTTATTGCTATTTATGGTAACTAAACAACGAACCGGAATTCCGACAATTCGGTTGCGTAACACTGCATTATCGGACTTTTTTTCCTCGAATTATTTTCCAATCAGCAGCTGAAAAATACATTTTCAGTGTCGACAATCGTAAATTTTTCGCAAAAACGCGCACGAAATTCACGTGGGAGTAGTAATAATAATGACTTAGAATAAAAATATTTTCTAAAAAAATGTGTTCGATGCCGGAAAATAAATGCATAGGTGTCTACGATCCGCTAAGGAAGATTCGGTGTTCGATTATTTCGACTTATGGTTAATTTACGTGAATCTCTTTTGATTTTCCTCGCAGACTTCAGTAGTCCATCACTTCCATCTTGAACGGTTTTCCCTTCATGTTACTCGAGACAATTTTCGCGCTCGTGGGCGGACCGTTGTTATCGTCGTCGCTGTTATCGTCTTCCTCTTCTTCTGGGAAATCTTCCAGTCTGTCGTGATACTCGTCCAACTGTTTGCGAGATAGGAAAAGAGAAGTCGATCAAACTCTCTCGATTACGTTTTTCGTCGATTCTCAACTAAAACTCCGCCGCGCATCGCTACGTATCGAGATTCGCAGCATCTTCTCATGCACCGACCTATTTTTTTTTTTTTACTTCTTTTTTTTTGCTTCTTTTTTTATGCTTCTTCTTTTTGCCGACCTCGAATCGCGAAATCTTTCAAGTTCGACAAACTACGTCGTACGTGCAGCCTATCGATTTTCATTTACAACCGACAATCTCGTCCAATTTATTCATGCAACCTAAGGTTTCAATTACATTCTAATACTGTAATGCAATGACAACTGACGAATCGCACTGCGAAACGGGGCACTCTTCTTCCCATATTTTTCCCACCTCCAATACTCCGCCAAAAATTTGCCAATCGCGTCTCTCTTTAATTACACGGACTCTTCTTATAATAATTCTAATTATCGACCGCCCTGCAATTTTCATCGCCGATTTTTGTAATAAAATGCGAAACATGATTCTGCGCGAGATAAAAAAGTGAATTTCAGCTAATAATTCTTTGCTTATTTTTCGTTGGACTTTGCTGATTTTTTCGACCGTGTTGCTTCCGTTGCCCCGTTACGACAGTTATATTCGCCTGAATTTGCCCAGCAGCAAAGTGGCGTGCTTCGCAATTTTTCGTATTTACTTTTTTATCGCAACGAAGCTAGCAATTTCGAGTCTATTATCGGACTTACCTTGGAAACTAACGACTATTCTAACGAGACTTCGCTAAACAGAGGCGATATTTCAGCCGCGAAACGAACATGCGCTCGACAAGCCATCGCATACTTGAATTTATCGTTTTTTTTTCATTTATTTTAAAACTAGTATAACTACGGCCAATGCGATAACGTTTACTTATATTTCGACGAAATTTCCGTACCTAGAGCTTTCTTATCGTTAATAATTCATTCACTTTCAGATAAAGTTGCAGTCTGATCCTACGTGTCCTACGAAAGAAAAATTATACGATACTCGGTTAGCATTCGCTCGTTACCACTGGCAGACTCACATGTACGTAGAACTACGGTAGTGTTATCGACGTTACCACAGACAGAGGGACAGAGAGATAGGAGGCGAGCTTACCTACAACTGCAAATTATACGTTCAATACACGAAGTACGATATGAGACCAAATTCGTGGTTATTTCTCGAACGAGTCAAAGCCTTGATCTTCGCGAATCTCGTGTCATTTCCGAATCAATTTCTTGATTATATCTAAATTTATTTTTTTTTAAACGTTTTTAAAAACGTTTTTCGTTTTTTTACTTGAAAGGTATGACAATTTAAAAGAAAACGATCGGCCGGGTTTTGTCGTTTCATATTATTATTGACGAATTTTCGGATCGAAGTATGATGCGATTTGTTTCGACTAGGTATAACCGGTTCAAAGGATGACCATGAATTTCGACTCGTCTTATTTCTCAGGTTGTAACCCTGTTTTCCCTTTTCTCGGATAAAATTCCTTACTACAAGGACAGGTTTGACGTTTTAGATATTCGATAAGCGATTTTTCGCGGCACTCGTCGATTACAAGTGTCAAATTCGTAGTGAGTCAGACAGATGTAATCGTGAAAAAACGCTTGATCATCAATGCGAACGGTTATCAAAGTTGATTAGATAGCTAGCTGGTAAAAAAAAGAAGGAAGGAAAGATAAATTGAAAAACAAACATACAAACCAAAAGTAAAGGCGGTTCCTTTGAGAACGTCTCATTTGAATGAAGATTAATTTTCACGTATCGTTAGCAAATAGTGCACGTTTTTTTTGTTTTTTTTAACCAATCAACTCGATTTTTTGTTGTACGCGGATAAAGCAATCGCGAGTACGTTCCTGCCTCAAAGGAATGATGTTTCTATATATTAATAAATTCGTATCGATTATCGTACGAATTTATTATGTACCAGTCACGCGATGCGTGCAGCGTACATCGTTAAATTTGTCATGTAACCGATCAATCCATAAAAATAACGGTAGAAGTAGGTACCAACGACAGAGATATTTTTGACGTCTTTTTCTCCCGAGTGATCACGAAATTGTAGAGAAAACAGGTGTGCTTAAGGTCAGGTACGATACTTCAAGCCTTTACGATAATAATTTTAATCGTAAATCCGTCGAAGAAAATATTTCTCGATCATTCGAACGTTCGCTTTCGTCGTCGTTGACGAGGGATAAGATTCAGCTGAACTTACGTCGACGTCACCCATCATTTCCTTCGTCGATACCGTCGTGTCTATGCGACGAATGCTACCCTGGTGAATGTCCACGTCCAGTTTTACGCACTGGAACCTTCGCATGAGAAATACGATGGGCATCGGCGCTATCCCAAAGAGAATGATCATCGCGGCGATTCCCAACACCCACATCGGATAACTCGTCGAGACGATGACAGCCTTCGATGAAGAACAATTACGAAAGAAATATATAGTTGGAGATATTCTTATCAAAAGTGAGACGGATCGTTTTCGAAAGCAGTCCATCCTGTTACCTTAACTGGATCCCAGGCGCCGTACTGCGGTCTCGAGATTATCATGCAAACTATGCTCGAGACGAGAATGCAGATCATGATTATCGGTGCCAAAAAACGCCACGTCAATTGCCAATACCATCCAGGTCGATACCCGGTCATTTCCTCGATGTCCCTCGTAAACCTTGCATAAAAAACGTCAATTACGAACCGACTGCTTCTTCATTTCCGCCTCTCTCCCTCATTTCGCACGTTATTATACCAATTTAGTCGGAAAATGGAACGTCATGCCGATCGTTAAGTTCTGGACACGGCACAGAGGTTGGAAAACGTGAGAACTTTAAGTTAAGCCATGAACGACCTTGGACAGAGATTGTAGCGACCAGCACGACTTATGTGAAGTGTGTACGTAAAATGCCAGGTTTCAAATTTCCCTTATAAACTCAAAGGGGTTGTAGGGCGTGGTTGTTGAAACATTTTGGACATAGGAACTTGGGGTCGTCGGAGTCACCCAACGGCGCGAGGCCTCGTCCTAGATCCTTGCGTCGGCCCCGGCAGGTAGGCAGCCCAACAAGCACCACGCACCGACAAATCTTAAACCGTCGAAGGGCAAGCCTCCACGATCGCCCGATTGTATGCATCTACATTATTTTCTGTGGGGTCACATGGAAGGCTGGCTCTTCGACCGTTTACGATTCGCAGTGTCAAGTGCATCGCAGAATGGAGCGTTACACTATCGATGAACAAGCAGATATGATCTTCGTTTACGGATTGGCGGACGGCAACGGCCAAAGGCTTTGTTTTTGCGTTTTCACCGTTTTTCGGATCAGCAACATCCTCGCACACGATGTTCGCTTCCGTATTCCCACGCATGCGAGGAACAGAAACCGTGGTCCATGAGAGACCTGACGCGGGGCGATCAAGGACAACCCGCACTGCTGTATGCCAAGAAGAGGTCCTGCAGCAGGTCCATGATATTTCGCGACCGGTTGTCCTTGGTCGCCCCGCGTCAGGGCTGCTGTCGATCCGGAAACCGATGTTGATAAAGCCTTTCGGCAGCTCTGCCGTGGCCGTTCGCCACTCCACAAACAAATATTATTCGGAACGCTTGCTACGAATAAAAATAAAATCAAATATAGAAATTTCAGGGAAAAAACATGAAACACCGTAAGCATTCGAGGAAAAATCGTGATTATTCCGCCCCAGCCGTTCGTGAATATTTCGTTCACGTGGATGAGAAAAATGTAGCAGGAGCACGAGAAGCTAAGAAAAGCGTTCCTTAGAAATTGTATTGGTAGGAAGAAGAATAATGTCAATTGAATTGGCCGGTTATTTGCGGTGGGCAATTACCTTTCGTGACCATAAACGAATATCACGGCGATCATCTCCATCAACGCGACGACGACGAGACCGATGGTACCAGCGAAACTATCAAACATCTTCAACCAATATTCTCCGGCACCAGTCGTGAATATTAAACCGGCGAAGAAACATATCACGCAGAGGACACCTGCGAAAAAAGCGACAAATGAGAAAAATATTCGCCAGGAAAGAGAAAAAAGTTGTGAAAAGAGAGAAAAAAATAAGGAGAATTCCGCTCACCGGTGATGTATTGTTTTTTAACTCGCTTGAACAAGTCGATGTCGAAAATCACGCAGAGCATCCCTTCGAGAAGTCCGATTTGCGAGCCTAAGCCCAGGGCGAGAAGCATCAGGAAGAAAATACAGGACCAAAACGAGGCGCCAGGCAACTGAACTATCGCTTGAGTGAAAACGATGAAAGCTAATCCTGTGCCTTCGGCAGCCTGTGAAAAATCCCGCGAATGATTCCAGACGCCGGATCAAAAATTTAGATCCGAATTCGCAAACATAGCCTAATCGGCGACGAGAATTTTCGACACTCACCGCCTCCAATTGTTGGCTCAGGCTACACGTATCGATAGTAAAATTGGCGACGGTGGAGTTAAACGTCGCGACGATATTTTCGTACTGCTCTTCGGTCGAGTTTGCCGTCAGAATACCGTGAAACGTCAAGATCTCGCGATTCCTGGAATGAAAAATGAAGAATACGGTGAACATCTCGACACGAGTATCAAATAATGATGGATATGATAATTATCATCACTGTTTATCGTACACATTTATTGCAAGTATCTAAAGCAGTGATCGTACACTCGTCGTTGGTACAGCTAATCAAAAAAAATTGTTATCTCAAAAAAAACTCGACGACTGTTTTACCAACTCTTATAGCGTTTAGATAAACAATTAGATCGCGTGACTCTCCTCTCGCGCTACAAAAATAAACTTATCGATCAAACTTCGCGTTTTCCTAGGTCCTCGACTTCGTCTAAGATCTTTCGTGTGACGGGAAATAAAAATGAATTTTCTCCCTCCACGTTAACATTTTTATCGTCGACTCTAGATCCCAAATTTTGGTGAAAAAAAAACTGGAAAATTATTCTGGTTTTTTCTAATAAGCGTGACGCGACTTGCACGATTGTGGAAATTATGCGTTTGGACTTGGTCGAAGTACAGGTAAATACGTGACGTCGAAAATGAAACAAAAAGAGACGAAACTCACCCGGCGATGCATTTGTCGACGTTACTCATCGCCTTATATCCTAATATTGCAAAGATAACAACGCTGGCGTAAATAGCTGTGAAAGCGTTGCAAATACTAACGAGTATTACGTCACGGACGCAATGATTATCCGGCGAGTTGTAGCTGCCGAACGCTATCAACGACCCGAACGCCAATCCGAAACTGTAAAAAACTTGAGTAGCGGCATCGAGCCAGACAGTTGGCTGCAGCAATTTTTCCACCTGTAAATTTGCATTTTTTAGAAAAATGACGCCATCGAAACCTTTTGGTTTTCGTTATCCAATGAAATTCCCACGTACAATCGAATAATTCAACTGAAACGAACGACGATCGAGCGTCTTTTTTTTTACTACCGAATATCATTACGATAATTTGCGGGACACGTGGCGAGATTACGATTTGTTGTTATATTTTTCTCACCTTCGGCGTGTACATGTGTACCAATCCGGCGCTGGCACCTTTCAGGGTTATTCCACGAATAAAAAATATCGTTAGCACGATGTAAGGGAACATCGAGGTGAAGTAAACGACCTGGAAAAGCGAAATGGACGTTTTGAATTTTTTCTCGGAAAATTCATTTCCAAGAGTCTGATCCGTGCCACGATTCGTTCACCTTTCCCGACGACTGGATTCCCTTCATCATGATGAAGAATACGATCGTCCAACTCAAAAGCAGACACAGCACGATCCACCATTTTAAACCTTGGCCGTCTTCGATGGACGGCGAAGCATCCAAGGTCGTTCGATACCAAAAGTAAGCCGTTTCCGAACTCTTTGCACACTCCTCGACGGGTTTCCCGTTCAATTCGGGACACGTGGCCCAAGGTAGGGGATCCTGGACGAACAAGAACATTTTCTTAAGGTCTCTTCCCTCGTTTTTGTTCCAGCTCACGCAGGAGCAACGAACGAGAAGCGAGTATACGACAATAACGAACAAAAACCCAAGTCTGCTAAATAACTTTGTCATCAAGACAATTTATTCATAATCGGTATTAATCAACGATCGAGAAAATTAAACGAACGAATACTGATCGAAGAGACGTGCTCAGTTTTCGAAAGGGTGGTGAAATTAGTATTGTCAGACGAAACGGAACAAAAAAACGTGCGCAAAAACCGATTGAGCATGCTAGGCAAAGAGGAAAAAAATCATGCGCGCTTCGTGCGTTTCGTAGTCAGAATTCCTCGTGTTTTCCTCACCTTGAAATTAAACGTCACGGCCTGCGTGGGGAAAAAACAATTTGTTTTAGAATTAATTCTCTTTTTTTAATCCACAAACGTCGTTGTTAATTTTTCACCACTCGACGCAAATTCTCCTCGCTTATTAAAACTACCTTCATCGGCGCTCTCACATTTGTAACCGTCGCGTGCGATTTCGAGGCATGATATGTATCGCCGAATTTTATTTCCGAAATGGCGAAAATTTCATCAAAATTTCTCATTTTTTTCGAAGACTTTTTTATTTCTTTGTCGCAGCAGAGATGAGCGAGTCGAGGTAGGTGATTAAAATATTCGGTTACATATAGATCAACTTGTTAGGAATGACAACAGTCGGAGTTGTTTGGTTAGTAGGATAATAAATTTCACACGAACCTGCAATGAATTTAGCAGGTAGTAGAAACACCAGGCGATTATCACGTTGTAGTATAATGTCACGAAGAATGTAACGATGCAAGATGCAATACCTATACCTCCGAGCCAGGGGTGAATCGTGTTCCACACGCCCAAAGCACCCTGCCTCATTTTCTGCCCGATGGCAAGCTCGATCAGGAACAATGGAATACCTTCGAGTATCAGCATTACGAAAAATGGAATGAGAAACGCTCCTGAAATGCAGAGAACAAAACAAATCGTCAAATGGTATTACATCGCGTTTCTGTTGCTGCTCCGAGGCGAAGACACAGGAAGACACGGAAATACGCCAACCTTATTTTCATTCGATCCTTTCGAGGGCTCCCCGCTCACCTCGCGAATTATTATTACGAAACGTGTTTTTGCCCAAGCTTTTTTATATTATTCTTAAATACCACGGAAATAGGGATGAAGTATTAATCCGAAGTTACTGAAACAAGTAGAGTTTTAAAAGCTTAACGAGGAGTACTGCTCGTTAGTTAGGTAGCAGCAGAGATTGCGGTAATTTTACAAGCTCGCGAAGATATATATATATATATATGTATATTAATATATCCATACATATCAATTATCAATTGAATTAAAAACGTCGAACTTTGAGAAATTAACGATGTTTTCCAAAAAATTAAAAAGTTTCATAAAACATCCAATTTCATATTTTTGTTTAATTTTTTTCCCATAAATCTCATTTAAATCTGAGCTTCTTCAAAAAATTCCCTAATGGGTCAATTTTTTAAAAATGTAGAACTATTTGAAGAACTGAATACCACTTTTTTCTGGTTGGGAGAAATAAATTTGAAAAAAATGCACAAAACGTTCTTAGAGGAAAAAATGTCAGCGAAAGTATATATATATATATATAGGGAAAATTAGTTGATGGATCGAGACACTTGGTAAATCGATATCGTTCATCGTTGGGTAGAAAAAGATGGCCACATCGCTGTTGTTGGAAGCAACGGACCACAACGGTCCTCTCCAACTCGATAACGCACGTTATTCCCCGACGTACAGAGTGTCTCGTATTGATCGCGAGGTCTTCGTCTCTTTTATTCGCTCCAACCGTCTCCATCTGTTCGAAAATCTCCCTCCAACTCGTCCGTCTCTCTCGTTTATTATCGTTCGATGATTTCGATGATTTCGATCATCGCGGCACGAGGCTCGCGATTTTCCGCCGAAAAATTCGCGATCGCTGATTTTTATCCGCGTATTTATTTCGAAAGTTGGGAAATCTCTTCCTCAGAAGGCGCGATTGTCGAGAGCCGACTCGAGGTAGATCCGAGATCCGTGGAATCGATAGTTTTCGCGCGGAATTCGCTCGGTTCGCGTCCAATGGGCGACTTATCGATCCGAAACCGTTACAGACTCATGGAATTTTCCACGCTACGACACCCGGAAAATTCGAGGCCACTTTGCTTTTCCTCCAATATCCAGCCCCGACCCCGACGCCGCAGCTGCTCGCCTCGTACAATAGACGTACCTAAAGGGCGAAATTTGCATCGAATCGCGACCGATGTGACCCCAAATTTTGCGAATTCTCCAATAATCTCGCCTATCGCGTTGGAGTTGATTTTTCGCGGATTCGGGATTCAAATTTAATATCAGATATTGACGGAGGGCTCCTTAATCGAATGCAACGAGGCCTGATTAATCTACTCGTTAATTAACCGTCGCAAACCGCTACTCGTTAAGTTTATTTCATCGTCATCGACGAACGTGAACGCGAACGCAGTCGCTAATTTGTAGATCGACTTTCGATCAATTTTATCAGATGTAAATATATTCTTCGCGTTTCTTCTTTCGAAAATTTCACCCTCGGAATTTTCACCTCCAAAGCGGTCGTCATGGGAACCGTGTTCTCCTCGCCATCGCAGACTGTGGTGCTCGTTAAGCGGAGGAAATATACTCGGTAAAGCGATATGACCAACCCTTTTCCCTCCATTCAAGTTCTTCCCAAGTTACGTAACAACATCCTATCGCGTTTGTACGTTTTCGTATATAGTTGCCAAAAAATCTTGATTTTTGAGGAGATCATTGGAAGCGAGTAAAACCTTGATTCTTTGAGGTGTTACATCTGGTTAGTGTTTTGAAACACTCGATTTTTCTGCCTTCGATAAAAATTCTTGGAATAACACGTTTCACAAATATTCTCGCGAAATTTCCAGTCGGCTGGTTGACAGTTGGAAGATTTACCAGCGTTTTATTCATTACGTGTATATGCATTTCATTTACCCGACGAACAACTTTAACCGCGTTTTTCTCGGAATCACTTTTGCATAATCAGTGACCGAAGTCTTTCAAAAACGTCCAGACTTATCTGCTGCAAATTTGCCAAACACTTTAATCAAAGGATTTTTTTTTCGATGCACACTTTTTTATAACAACGAAAATAGAATGTTTTTTGCACCGAAATTTCTACGATCCCTTTCGATCGGCGGCCATTTTCTTAAAAATCTTTATTTTATTGTATCCTTCGACCAAAGACTAAATAATACGGTACGGAAACTTAATTCATTTGGTTTTTTCATTTCAAATGCTTTTTTTCCTGTTCAGTATGGATGTGTCGTTTTCCAAGAAACGATCGTAGATTCAATACGTACGAGTATACAGTCAGCGGCACGCGGCAGTTACCTTTTTTGTCATATCTCAAAAGCTCATGATTTTGTGCTATGTATACATTACGTTACATGACCTTGAAATATTCCGAACCCATCATCAAAATCCAAATAAAATTGAATGAAAATATGATCGATCAAAGCATTCCGCGGTGACCACAAACACCGAATAAATGTGGTAGCATCGATTTATTTTTTCCCCACGAAAATTGCTCCACGATCGCCGAGCGCATTTTTCACATCGATACGTACGAAAGTTTTTTAATCGGTATCGAATTTACGCACATCAAACAAAGAAACACCGATGAGGGATGAGGAGAACGCCTTCCAAAACGTATTTCTATCGAGGCTGACCGAACCCACGTGAAACTACTGACCTGTCGTAAGAAATGCCAGAGAAAAGGAATCCGCCCGTTGAATTTGTAATTGCGATTTATTTATTTATTTATGCTCTTCGCGGAGGAAAGTGTATTCGATGGAGTGGTCAAAGAAACGAGTTTCTTTCCAATCATTTTAAAAAAAAATCTCCGAGTCGCAAGTCTCGATGAATACGTGATGAGATTGAATACAGAGAGAGAGGGAGAGAAAGAGGGAGATAACTTTGGTTTTAAAAAATGTTCAAACGTGACGGATTCGCGTCGCAGTAGATACGATTATTACTATTGCTTTACGTGACCGATATTTGTTCCGCTAACGAAATGTTACGCGTCTCGTTACCGCGCCATATTCGTTATCGTTGGAACTATTGTCCCAGCCATTAAAAGTGGTGTTTGAAAAATATGTGAAAATCGTTTGTTTTCGCCATTCTCGTCAAACATCACGCTTTGAAAATTGTTATTTACCGTATCTGTCCGCGCCACGAACGACGTACGCGGATGCCATGATGCGTAATTCTACGTTGTACGTATCATATGTATACATGTTTATCCGCGCAGGGACCGGGCTACTGTGGCACGATCAATACATACAACTGTGGAAAGGTCAGTCTCTCGTATGCCAACAACCCAGATAACGATACCAGACCGTTAATTGCCCGAAAATACCAAAGTTACCGCCGAATTCGTATCTCTGAAATTGAAAAACCACCGAGAATGAGAATCCATCCGATTCCTCGAAAGTAGGAAATAATCGTTGAAATAGCGATTCGAGTATCGGATGCGTGACAAGTGTCGTCTAGACGTGCAAGCACGTCGAGATAATGATGGTAAACAGTCTAAAAAAATTGTACCCGAGTGCAAATTTATAAAGGCCAGAAATCAGCGGGTCTGCGACGTTGTCTAAGCGTTCTGATTGCGAGTCGCGCGAAAATGCGACTCCGAACAAACAGGCGGAATAAATAATTCGCTACGAAAGGTATACATCGAAACGTTTTTCCAACAGATTGTAAATCCCGAGAAACCGCGACCATGAAATCGCTATGATTGGACTCTGCCTTCCCAACGAATTTCAGCGTCACGTGATTTGAACAAATATCACGCGATTTCGCGACTTTCGAGACGATTTTAGATCCCTAAGAACAGACAATCCGATTATTACGTAACTCCCTGGTATTACTGTCCAAAATTAAACTGCTTAGACTTCGTACGTCTGCCTCAAAATTCCGATTTCTCTTTCTCACTCGCAGCATTTCTTTAATTTGTGATTAAAAAAAACAAACATTTGTTCGATTATTTTTGGAAAAAAGGCGTCTTTTCGAGCTAAATATGAACACCTGCTTCGGAGTAACGTTCGTTTGGAACGATGGACGAACCGGGTTTATTTCACATTTTTTTGCTCTTCTTCTGTAGGCATTGGCGACAATTTGTGCAAACGCAAATTTTCAGTGCATCATTCGTCAAATTGGAGCAAGCATTTCAGTTGCGGTAGGCACGATTCAAAAATCTCTAGCCAGCGACCAGAAGGGCGGACGACAAAGGGCGAATGTTGGCTCGCGTCCCAGATTCCACAACCTTGACCCGCGAGAATTGTTTTGTGATGAGAAATAAGAGTCAGTATCGACGATCTCGACAGCCGTTCAAAATACACGTAATTTTCCCGAGATTCCGAGGAATCGAATTCAGGAAAGACGACTTAGCGCGCGGAACTCGGGAAAAAGTGGATATCAAGTATATATTTCAACAAAAATGTTCTCATCGGTCCGATTTATTTTTTCCGCCGATCTTACTTCTCGTTAAAATTATTATTTTTACTGTTATTTCTCTATTTTTGGAAGCCTACTCGTTTGCTTCTTTCTTCCGACACGATGGATCTCCGGAATCAGGGATGAATCGATGCTGAATCGGAGAGATTTTTAGCCGACGAACGTGGTCGAGATTCGCGTCGTAGCATGGAAACGAAACGGACGGGAAAAACAAATCGATAAATATGCACCGAACCCTTCGCCCTCGGCTTCCGATTGTTCGACTACGCGACCACCGCTACCCCTACGGATATTTATTGATCCCAGCATTGGTACGAGGCACGTTTAGATCTCTGGGCAATTTTGTCCCACGACGACGAAAACAGACTCGCGGCGAGAAAATATTCCCGCCAAAAACAACCGAGCAAACGACGGTAGTAGTTGAAACATGTCTATTTCAATAAGTTTATCTTAAAAATGGTTCAAACCCAGCTACAGTCAATTTTCAACCGATTATTTTCTCTCCATTGAAACTCGAAATTTCCCTTTCTTATTGCATTTTCTTCAACGAAAATTGAACAACCTGTACTCTCCAAAAATTCCATTACAAAGTTAACTTTACACTTCGAGTACACTTCTATTTTTTCGAAGATCTCCTACTCTCTGGTTCAATTTGACCCTGTCCACTTTCTCACCGCGTACAACTACGAAACTACTGAAACCTCTCCCTCGAAAAAAGTAAGACGTGTCATTTGACTAATGTTAAGCTACTCTTCAAGTATTAGAAGTATCTACAAAATCTCTAAAACACTGTAAAAACTCGCGAAACAATTTCTTTTGTTGACAGCAATGAAGTAAAAAACTCGTGACTTTTTTAATTTTTTGTATCGCCTTTTTTCAAACGCAACAAAGCTATTTTCGGTCGATGTCGATGTGCCGTTGTGTACTCGAAGGGTTGAAAGCTAACTTTACATTTCCTTGAAAAAGTTAACTTAACACGACTTTCTTTTAGGTATTGTTGTAGTAAAACAGGTTCCTGTTTTTTTTTTCGCGTAATCTACTTTAATAGAAGAGCATTTTGTTACGAAGTGTGGATGTAGTTTTTTTTTTTTGTTTTTTTTATAAGGCAATTGATTGTTCTTGTTAGGTAACTTACCGCCGCCGTTCTGTTGACAGAGGTAGGGAAACCTCCAGATATTTCCCAGCCCAACACTGTAGCCAATGATGCTGAGGAAAAATTGCATTTTCCCGCTCCATGTCGTGCGATCTTCCGCCTTGCCTTTTACGCTTCCCGATCCTTGATTGGCACCGACAACGATGGTCACGCTGTGACCGCCAGGACCGCTTCCCTCGTCCTCGCTATTGAGTGGTGCCAATTCGTGGCCATTCCTCGTCGTTTCCGCCTTAACTACCATCCTCCCGCGACTTCGATCGACCCTTGATCAATTTATTTATCTATCTCTCTTTTTTATCTTTGGCAGATTTTCAATCGCGTCGATCTGTTTTCCCCAGTCGAATCGAAAACACGATGAGATGGGCAATGTCGATTGGAAAGGAGAGAGAGAGAGAGAGAGAGAGAGAGAGAGCGATATTCGCGAGGCGACCAGCGTCCTCTCGTCGTTGTCCTCCGTCGTCCTCGTTCGCGTGCGTCGTTACCGTTCCGAGTGAAGCTCGCGGCGGTATTACTTGAACTTGATACTCTTCAGGTTACATAAACTAGCGTTGTAGTCGGAATGAATACTGGCAGGTCTGCAGTAGGCTGCTTTAGGACCCATGTATACCACGATCTCGTTGTTGCCGGAGGTCAACCTTTTCGGCAATGCCAGCAGCGGATTCGGCGGGGAAGGGGGTGGTGGTGTCGGACGACGTACGTCAACGGCTCCGAACTACGTAGGCTCTGCTCGCGCGCCGATATCGAACTGAGCGTACCGTGCCTCTTCGTCGTCGGGTGGTGCGCCGCGGAGATTTCGGCGTTAAGGGAGGACGTTCTCCAAGCGCCCCGCGGACGGAGGCGCTTGCGCCCAAGCCGCGTTGGCGCGACGTCACCGCGCACGATGATCTTGTAAGCACGCTTCTATTCTTACGCGATGAAAATTTGCCGTCATTTTGTAAAGTGTAGAAATTTCTGCGCAGAATATTCAACATTTTACGTTGTTGATCAGTGTTGTTCTCCCAGTCTGTTTTTCCCCACGTAAAAATGTCATTTGATACCGAATGAAACTTTTTTCTCAAGAAATTGAGAACTATAAACGTAATCTAGTTCCTTATTGTTTTCAAGTTAAATAAACAAAATCCTTATATTTTCTAAAACCTTGAAAGTATTCCATCTCATTATTTTCACGAAACACTTTATTTTGTTCCCAAATCGCTTAAAAACTTTAAATTAAGACTAAAGGTGAGAAAAATAATTTTTGCTGTAATTTAGTAATTTTAGCCTCGGTCTCTCCTATATATATATATATATATATATATATATATATATATATAGTACATGTTTAAGACGAATTGTAAGCGATACGTATACACAGCATGATATACACTCGGCAGATAAATTAGAAGGTTGATAATTCTTGGTGGAAAAATCGTTGAGCTTCGAGACACTTTGACCTCGTTGATGTTGGTCGTATCCGCATCAATCGAGAATCGTTCTAAAGCTTGAAGCCTCTTCTTCCCGATAATTTCTGGAAACTGGAGTCAAGTATTTTCCGAGCAAAGTTGTAGCCCCGTTAAGTTAGGCTCGACATTTTTTCCTCAATTTTGCGAAGTACACCTCGGGACCGCAAAATTTCAGCCGAGTGTTTTTTCGTTGTTCGATAGCGTCGTCTTATCGTTGAAAGACCACTAAAAAATGTAACCTTAAAATTCGTTTCACGATTTTTTTTACGTGTCAGATAGGCAAGTGGCGTTCGGTACAGAAACGGCCGAGGTAAAGCGCAATTCAAAAATATTTTTCCGGCAAATGAATATTCGAATGCGCCGGTCGTATCACCCGGATGATAGGGAAATCACCTTCGCGCGTGCGGATATTCGTGGTAGATTGTTATTAATAGGTCCGCGATACGCTAAAAACAACTACAACTAAACGTTACGCTGGTCATAAATTTGTCTAAGCTTATCGACGAATTTCCAGTGAAATTGATCAAAAATTCCTGTTTCGCAGTTTATTCCAAGTAAACGGGAAAATATAACCGTTCGGCGATTTTCACACGGATTCGATGATAATTCGACGTAAATTTGGAATCGAAAGTGAAAAGTAGCATTTTTTCCTCGGAAAGTATCGACTTAATCGTTGTCATTTTGGTTCGGAAAATCTATAGCAGATGCTGAGTCTAATTCGATGGTTAAATGTTTGACTAATTAATCGACCTCGTTTCCCGGCCGTAACTGCTCGTCACGAACCTATACAGTCGCCTAATTAGACCATCCCAATTTGAGGTAATCATCCCTGAGAATACCGTAATAAACGAAAATCGTTATTCTATCTTGAGACCTCGCGTGTGTTTCGCAGAAGGAATCTGGGTCGCGCATCGCGTCCATATTTTATCAAAGAACAGTACGCGATACCGTTGAATCGTAATCGATCGTTATCCTTCATTCGCGAATTCCATTTGTCTAAAAAAAAAAAAAATAGCTAAATATACATTTTTCTATCCGGAACGACGTTTCTAGAAAATGTTCCCGCGAGTTTAGAAAATTGGAGAAACGGCGCGAACATCGATCGGTTGCGCTCCGCTGGTTAACATTTTCTCGCGAGTGGTCTTCGTTTCATTACCGGTTTCGCAACTACGAGGGGTGCTCGACGGATTTCGAGGGGCGGGAAGGCTCGTACCGTTCGTAACAGCGAAGACCGAGTGCAGGTGCACCGAGGGTTTCCCTCATCCCTCTCCACTCGCGGCCCTGATTCGTCGCATTACGCCAGCTGGTACGCAGCAGCGATACGACTCTTCGCGTAACATCCATTAAAACGTCGAAAATACACCGCTCGTAGACCTGGGAGCAGAAATATTCCGCTACCTGCCCGGTCGCACACCCCCCCGTGACGTCGGTCGCCGCGAATTACCTCCTCGGCGATTCGTCCTCTCGCGACACACCTCAGCCGTGCCTACGCGTGGAATTCGATTTCTACGCGAACGACGTTGCGGAGGATTGATTCACTACTTTACTGCTCGACGCCCACGCACCTTCTACATTTCCCCATCGGAGCCGGAAATCTCGTCGGATGAAAGCTGTTTCCTCGTAATAATTACCATTCCGAACACGTATCGGATCCGGAAAAATGGATAACCTCCTACGAAATCTCAGCGACGTGATAATGGTTTGATAAATCGTTGCGCGGATTACTCGGCATTCGCGCAAGTTTTCACAGGGAAAAAACTGTAATTATTGGCAAATAAATCTTATTTGGATCGACTGATTGGTAATTTTATTCGTTTCCACGATACGTAGTTTTAGCGTAGTAATACAATTCTTCAAAACCGTCGCATGACACTAGTTTCACTTTGCGAAATTTATGCTCGCACGGTGCAAACATTCTCGTGATTATGTAAGGTGTGACAATTTCACATTCTAGCGTGTTGATTCGTAATAACGTCACTAAAATGTTAATTTATTCGAGCGAACGTAGATTTGTATATTTTTTTTTTAACACACAAAGCCGTGTTACTTTATTGACAGAAAAGGATCGTGCTAAGATAACGTGAATTTTGTATTTAAAAAAAGTCTAACAGGAATTTTGGTGCCAAAGTTTACGAATTTTTTTTACTCTATCCGCAATCCACGCGCACCGATCTAACGAGGCATGAGAAGCTGATAGGTGAGAGATCGTGGGCGAAATTAGTGTCTTAGTTTGCGAAGAAATTTAAAGATGTGATCGGCGAATGGGTCAAGTGCATCGATGATATTATCACGTAGCGCGGAAATTGCTCTCGATTAATGAAGATCGCGAGAGGGAGGCAAATGGGTCGCAAGTCGACGGGGAAGAGCGTATCGAGGATAAAAGTGGAACAAAGCGTCGTCGAATCAGCGATCTTCCCCTTCTCATCCTGCCATATAAATCTCGAGTGCAAATTTCGACGCGATATCGGATATAAACGAAAGAAAATGAATTTCTAGTTATTTGTCCAGGTAGCAAGATCTGAAAATATCTCCGACGTTGATTCCCTTCGCGCAACGTTAGTATCATCGAGGATTTTCCAATTATATTAGATAGTTTGAAATCCACTCTATTGAAAATGATTTTCCAAATACTTTTCGCTCAGCTGGCTCGTGACGCGCGAACTGTTTGCTTGCTTTGCGCGCGCGTGCGCCTGCGAGACGCTTACGCCGCTCGCGCCGGTGTGTCGCGGGTTGCCGCGCGGCAGGCGCGGCTGTCGGATCACACGCGGGGATTTTCTCCTGAAATATCTGGTTGGCCACGATTATGCAAGTGGATCCCCTCGCTCGTCGACCATCGCAACCACCACGCGTCATATCCTCGTTCCTACGTTTATTAATAATTGAGCCGCGTTTGTCTCGTTGTTAAAAATTACCGCATAGAACAACAGCTATTGTTTCATTGTGGCCGCGTTCGCTCGTCATCTTCTGCAGAGTACATGGTCCACGTATTCACTCGCTCCCATTGTCACAGTACCGAGTGTTTCGGATGTTTTCCGAGACACGAGAAATGAAGTATGCGATAACGACAAAATCGTCGCCGCAGAATAAGCATTTTTGAAATAGTTCTCGCACCATTTTTCTCTACATCGCAATAAACGCACATTTGCAAGTATTTCCTATATTTTCAATATCGCGCATTTATTAACAAGTTGAATAATTGGAAATAATACTTATTTACGTTTTACATCTCGAAGAAACAGACACGACTGCTCGTTCTGATTGTGATTCACATGTGATTTCTGGAAGAGCATTCAGAGAAGACCTTGCCGAATCTGCAGGTAAATCTGCGGTGGCGAATTATTATTATTATTATTGAAACGAAATCCATCGTAATCATGAGAAACGACCGGTATTGCTCGTCGGGGTCAGCAAGGCGATTGGACACGAAAGTGCGTCGACTCGTCTTTCTTTTTACAGGCCACTTCGTATTCCCCGAGGAAACGTTGCGACCGTAATTTTCAGCGAGAGCTGCCCCTTGCGAACGTGGGAGCATCAAATTTAATCATCGCATCTCTGCCATTCAATTCGGGACGACGATAGTAAATCCATCGTAAAGTTGATCATTTCGTCGGAATTTAATGACGAGGCGAAAGGATTTTGGTTACAATTAATTTCTAACACTAACGCGAAACGCCGTCAGCGATGTCGCAACGTAGCGAAACACGATTCGAGATCCTGACTGGGTAACGTCTTATGTTATATCTCGCAAAGTCGTGTCTGGATTACTAGTCTCGACAAAATTAACTATCACTAACGATCATCGTAATTATCATTAACAATATTTCCAGCTCGAAATCCGTATTGAACAGATTGGTCGACGCTTGGACGCTAATAAACTATTTATTCTTGATTTACAAATTACAAAAACTAACGGAAGTCCCCTACCGAAGCACAAAGATTCGACGTTTTCTTTGCAGATAACAATCAAAAAGGCTTTCTGCACTTTTTTCGTTTCGCAACAGTTCTCCAAAAAATTGTCGAGAAACGGTCAACTTTGCTTCGGAGATACTGTCCTTTTCAAAGGTCCTTTCCGGCGACCGGAAAGACTTGTAGAGAAATCAAAAACTGAGATCGCTCAGTTCATTATGCAATATTTTGCCCCTGAAACGTGAGAATAAAATGGATTAGTCGCGATTACGAGAGCTGGCGAAAAAATTTCTGTCGTTACCCGGTGTTTCTTTCAAGATCCAGTCGAGGTAGGAACCAACTTTGGTATTCACTGCCGGATCATCTAAGCCGCAACCCACTCCGTAGCTGATGATACCAACGCTGAATAAGCTGCGGGAAGTTGGACTTTTCCACAGCAAGGGACCCCCGCTGTCGAACTACTCGAGAAAACAACGCATGCGAAAATCCAGCATCAGCGAAATCGAAGAAAAGCGTGAAAAAACTCCAACGAACGCCGTATAATTGTTACACGATTGTACCAACCTGACAGGCATCTTTGCCCGGTGTAAAAGTACACAGCTGAGACTGTGTCACTACTGGAAACCTGCTTGCGCACCGCGACAGTGGGACCACATCCAACGTGGCTTTTTGCAAAACGTCCGATTTCGCTCCTCCAAAGTCGGTCGTTCCCCAACCTACGTCCAACGTTCTGATTAGTCATTTTCAACAAGCATCTCGTTTGTCACAAGAAAGTTCCCTGATTTTTGTATCTTATATTTTCCTCGTTATTATTTATCGTTATTATAGTTTCCTCGTTATTATAGTTTCCAGGGAGACAAGAAATGGACATTAGCTTGCCGTTGACCTTGAGCGCAAATTTCAAGGTCAACTTTGATTTTTCAATTGAAAACCCATTATTTTCCTCGCATATTCGTATTCTACGCACAAAAAGGTTAATAAATATATGTTGCTCGAACAAACGAATTTGTTCCAACGTCGGATACTTGCTGGCTGAGTGTACTAAAAATGGTAGTACCTAAGACGTCGACTTTGTTGCCTTCGAACGCATTCGAAGCGTACTGGAACGGCAGACAGGCGGGGCCCACTTCCATCGAGAACGTGATGGAACCTTCCACCTCGATAATCGCGATGTCGTTTAAACCCGTATTCGGATTATACGCCGGATGAAGTGTCTTACGCACCGTTTTGAAAAGCTGCGCCGCATCTGTGTCAGCTCCTGTCAAATACCACGAGAAAACAAACGTTCATTTGCCAAATTAATGTGGCTAAGGCTCGTCTTTTCATTACAGCTGTACAAGAGCAAATGCGCCTGAAACGCACACACCTGCTCCTCGATACACATCGCCTTGTTCGGCGCGCGTAATTGGGCACCCAAATCATGTATTACATAGCGATGCTATTCACCTGTAGTCGTATCCCATTCGCCGACCAGAACACCCAACCGATTCTGCGCCACGTTAACGACGCCGTGAGCAGCTGTTAAAACATACTTTTCGGAAATGATACTTCCTCCAGCGAAAACCAAATGATTCACGAAATCAACCAGCCCGGCCATCATCGGGTATTCGTTGATACCCGTTGCCGAACCTCCGACGATACGCGTCTGCGAACAAAAATATCGCGTTATATAGCTTCTCATTTGTTAAGTGGAACGAATAATCTCCAATACATAATTAATCGTCGATAATTCCTTTCGGCCGACTCATTTTTTGCACCTACAGAATATTACTGTAAAAACGTAAATTCTGCGTACTTGCTACATGAATTTGAAGTTTTGATTAACAAGTACAACTTAATTTTTTCTTCTTCAATTATGTAGAACTGGGCAGAGTTTCACGTTATTCGATTTGCCGTAGGCAGAAATTGTAAAGAAATCTGCTTTTGGGGTTTAGAGCAATAAACCGGTAATATTTCGATGGAAAATGGATAGAGAGGAATAAACTGGGCTTGGTTTGTGACGACGCGTGGTCGCTCTTCGGATTATCGTCAGGTGATCAGGAAGATTCGAAAACCTACCAGCTTTTTCCATCCGCATTGGCAGTTTGTCGACACGGGGGCCACTGCTTCGAGACTGCAGAGGAATCTGCCTCCAGGGGAGTAGTTGTACGTTGTGAGAACGATGTTTATGGCGTTACCAGTCGACTCGACGCTGAAACTTCCAGATCCGCACCAGTTTCGAGCATCTCTCATCTGAAGATCACCGCTCGCCGATATCGAGAGTCTGTCACCTTGACAATTGTAAGTCTGAAACGTCGAGAAGATTCAGGTGGGCGTATCGTGGATGCAGAATCGATTGTCCTTTTGAAGAGGCCGGGAAATAAATGACAATACTTGTGAGCCTCTAATATTGACGAGGTATAATTCGACGATATTACGAGTAAAATGTGCCTTCTCCTCTTCGCATTACTTACAGCAGGCAACGAAACTGCATCGCAGGTGAGCTTTATCCTCGTAGTACCTTTCGCATACCATCTACATGACCTGCTTCCCGCCGAATAGCTGTTTGGGTATTCATTGTTGAAAACGTAGTAAGTTTGCCCTACTTCCAAAACCTGATAATAATTGCAATTCGCGTCGATAGCCCAGACGTCCGGCAATAGAATGGCGACCAAGCAAACGAGGGGTAAATACTCTGCAACGATGAAACAAAAACATTCCATTAATATAACGCTGAAACTCGTTCGATTTCATTCGTCAAATCTCTTTGGCAAATTATCAAAAATTTCCAATAATTCCAAAAAACCTGCGTTTCCGTATTTGGATGAAATTCTCAAATTCTTCTCTACCAAAAGTCGCAAAACCCTTCATCATTAATATCGTAGCTACGAAATCTGAAATCTCATATCAGCATTTGCGAAATCGCACAATAAAGTGTTGTCAAACAGTCGAGTAGAATTTTTCAAAAGCAAAATACCACTTTTGTAAAATCCTGCTCAAATTTAAGAACGCCTTTGAAAATAAATGTGAAGGAAGCGTGTTAAAAAACAGCAATTTCTCATAAAACTCGTCTAGATAGTGCAAATCTATACCTTTTATATGTTTATACTTCGAATAACGACAGCAAAAGTAGTGGATAGTAGCCAACTGCGTTTTACGCATATTTCACGCAGGTTTATCAGTCACGGTATGAGAAAAAACGCGAAAAAAAAATGATGCACTAAATTTTACGAGTGTACGATTTGTATACGCAATTGTCAGAGTCAACGCGTCTTTCTCCGGTGCCTAAGACGAGGATCGTGACTTTATAGGACCGCGAGCGGCCTACGCTTTTCTGAAAAGCACGAACCTACAGATACGGATTCGTTTACCTGCTCGTTAGTTATCGAGAGGTGAAAAAATTAGAAAATAGGACAACCGATGTTATCGGTAACAAAGTTACCCCGAGAACAACGTGAAATATTCAACGATTAATATACAACTGTCGCCGTCTTATTCCGTCCTCGACGATCGAATCGAATTTATTAGAAAAAGAAATCGTATTTCTTATTTCTACCCGAAATTTTATTTACGTGTCTCATAATTTATCAAAAATGTACGTGCGATGGGTGAATCGTGGATCGAAGACGATGGCAACAATTTCTTTACGGATTAAAATCACGGAAAACTGAAGAGGCCGAAAAATTGCGCTGGCATGCGATAAAAACGTGGAGAACTGGTAAGATTGACGCGAACCGTTGCAGTCGATTAACGCTCGTCAAAATGAAAACAGAGCGAGGACATCGATTCTCTAATTGATCGGTGCACTGTCGTTTCTTGGTATTTTATATCCGCACTAAATTGTCACCTGTTCGCCACTTACTTGCCATTTCACGATATCGTAGATTTATTCGACGTGACTGTCGTGCTTCCAGATATCTCGAGCGCTTTTATAGCACAGGCCACCTGTACGTACGAACTACCAGCAAAATCGCGCGCATAGTGATAACACTCGCGTTCGTCACAAGCTCGTGCTTCTTATTAAACTACTGTGCAAAGAAAACGCAGTGCGCCTGTCGCGTCGCGACCTAAGCGTATTAGATATTTTTTTGTATTTTTTTTTAATTTAACCATTAATTTGTAACCATATTCAAATAACCTCGTGGATCATGTTTCCGTGCTCGTAACGAAAAGACGCTTTTTCCCGAACAAAAAAAATCCAAATTTTAGCCCGCAACGTTCCGGCAGTTGAATCTATCGTGGGAAATGAATAGAAACGTCCATACATGCCGATTGTTATGCGGAACGGACGGGAAATTGATAAGACCTGATAATCCTTGACGCAAACAGGGGAATGTGAAATGTCAATAAGCTTCCGTACAACATTTGTACGGTAACAATGAAGACACTCGAGTTAAAATCTTAATTGAAATAAAAATGAGCCAAAAATGGAACAGGCGTTAATTTGGAAATCTCGTTGTCCGTCGCCAAAGATCAGTATTGTCATATACCACCGAGTCACGAACATAAACAATCATTCAGTTCCACTTTTTCTCCAATTCCGTTCGATTTCATTCGGTTTAATTAGATAATCAGCACCGAACACAATACGTAGATAATTTTATTCCGAAACGACTTATCAGTTGGCGACAGTCGCTGATATCTGCGCACTGGCGTTTGTCGTACACTTCCGTCGTACAAAATATGAGTGCTTATTAAAACAGAAAGAAACAACAATGTTGAACTTGTCAACCAAAACTGCGAAATATCGTTTCCACTTCTAGATTCTACAACTTTCGTTTGAATTTCTTCCCTGGCCTGTCATGGTTCCGCGATAATTGAACACCCTGTAGATAATACATGGAATTCATGTCGCTGCAAAATAGACAACAAAAACAAGCGAAATTCGAGTACTGGCGGAGTAATTAAATAGTGTGTAGACAATTCATTCTTGTTAATGACACAATCGTCATGTTAATGTAAGTCGATGGAATTAAGATATGCTAAAAGGTGCGCGATGCGTAAATGCATTTTGAATATCGTTCGACCGGGTTGGTCACGTGACTCGAATACTCCGAAATAGAAGAACACGCATATAATATACGAACTTGCATATCTATCTGGGTCACTCGGAATACAAACTAAACCGCTTACAAATATCACGAACAGCACTAATTACAAGTGATTCTCTGAAGCTGTGCCAGATGTAAACGATCTGCATTTCTCGAACGTGAAACGTAAATTCATTTAATATCAACTTGTTTAATGTACTTCGTTGAAAAACGGCATTTCTGTCTCTTGAATTGTACCGTTGAGGCGCTCCTTATCTTCTTAGTCGAAAAAACGCGATAAAATTAGCTCGAATATGAACACACAGAATGATTCGAAAGATTTGTAGTTTCAAGTTATCTTGAATTTCTGACAAATGATCCGCGTACAATGCATTTTGATCGTCTCGGTTTTTACATTCGAACAGATAGGCTCGAATGTAAAACGAAAAAAAACAATCTAAGGATTGTTTTTGAAAGAAAAACAATCAAAAAGACATAATTGAGAACAACGATGTTCAAGATACAATACAGAAATAATACAGAATACACGAATTCGAATTATTAGTATTTTTTTTTCCTCAAAGAAATGAACTCGATAATCGAAGGTCTCGAAACATTATGTTTCAAATGAGGGGATGAGTATTGTTAAACGAATGCATTGTCGAGAAGACAAACAAACTAATCAGAAGTTTCTACGCGCGAAACTACGTAGTTAGTTCTGCCTATTATTTCGAAAAAAAGAACAAAAAACAATCGTCATCCTTCGACTCGTATGCGCAATGTACTTGTAAACATATCGAGTAAGTCCTGCTACCCTCGTCGGGAGGCGCCACTGTCGCGACGCTTGACAACAGCATTCGCTACCCAACAATAACAAAACGATAGTTCGCTGCTGGTGTAACCTGACTGCAAGTGAAGCACCTCGCGCTACTCTCGAAAAAATATGACGAGGATGTCGACAATGAAATTCATAATTAAAGGACCAATGGTGATCCGAGGTGCTCATTGGAATTAAATCTACAACTTCGCGATCATGTCTTACTTCTACGCACCGACTGTCACGCATTCTGACAGTTTCGTTGGAAAACGTGCGGGAAGACGAGTAAGTTGTTTGCCTTTCAAAGTATCCGTTTGACAGAAAGATCGACGAAAACTTATCGTTTTGGTTCGTTATCAATGAAATTTGGAAAAGAAATCCAAATATTTATATTTATAGGTTATATCTTGTCTTTGCTCTCGTAGTACAGCAAGCATGGAGTTTCGGCGTACGACGACGCAGACCTCGAACCTGTTCATGGCTCGAGACATCGACGTAAACATGCTTCGAGAACTCGTCACGTTTCCAAGTCCAAGCTCGCGAGTAATCACGTCAACGAGTCGTGCGACGCGGAAAAAGGTTCGACGACTAGAACGAAAAGCAAGCGCCATTTGCAGAGAGAGATTCAAAGACTAGTCGAGGAGAATCGAGAACTTTCATCGAAGCTCGAACCTTCCATCGGGGACTCTGGGATGCTGGATCAAGGTGAGACGTCGGCAGTTTGAAGTAGACCTTGTTTCCGTATTTAAGACCATTCACTGTATTTCAGCCTTGTGCAGCGTTTTTCAATAATCCAGTCATTTGTGCACACTCGAAAATGAAATGACGCCGTGCGAACGTTTACTTTCGATAACAAATCTCAAATCTATATCGAAATATATAGCAAGCGTACATTGAATCCAATCAAATTTACTATCGTAAAAATATTTTAAATCTCAGTAGACTGGACAGAAAACTAGCTTATCTGAAAGCGTGTTCAGATATAATTTTTCTGATTTAAAGATTCCATGAAAGAACTGGCCGAAAAGGATACGCAGATCACCAAATTAAAACAGAAGAACGAGAAGTTGGAAGCCATTTGTCGAGAAATTAACGCCGAATATGAAAAAGTTAAGAGTCTCGTTGCGCGACGCGAAATGGAATATCAAGATCTGCATGAGCATCACGAAGAATTGACCGAGTTGGTCAGGAACGTCGAACAAGAACGTAACGAATTTTTGAAAATCATTCACAAGTTGAAAAGCGAAAGTACACAGCGCGCCGAAGATATTAACCTGCTCAAAAATCTCGTCTATCGATTGAACATTGAGATCGAAAGGTACCAAGATAAACTGCGACGCACGGATCGAAATGATGCCGATCCAGACAGTAAAGGGGCAACGAAAGCTGCCGACCCGTCGATCGATGATAAAAAAATAATCGAATCTTGGGGCCGAGTTGAAATACACGCTCTTGGACCACTGCTCGATGCTTATCAAGAAAATCTTGCGGAAAAAGACGAACTGATAAAAAAGTATGGCATAGAAATCGAGGAATTTAGTGGCAGGTGTAAAGACATTGTGACAGAGAACGAAAGTTTGTGGAAAAAAAACAAAGATTTGTTCGCAGAGGTATTCACATACTTTTTAGACTATAATATTATTTGTTTCAAAGTATCTCAAACGATTTATTCCTCCTTAATTGTTACACACCATAGCATTTCTATTTTTTAGAATGAAAAATATCACTCTGAAATCGAACAAATCACGAGTGACGCCGCTATTGTAAAGGAACAGAACGAGCTTCTTGGAAAACAAGTCGCTTCGCAGAAGCAAAAACTCCTCGAAATACACTCGGCGTACGAACAAAAAGTGGAGTCGATGTCTCGAGAGAACAGCAAGCTCCATAAAGATTATATGGCCTGCAAATCGGAACTTAGCAATATTCAAGGGAAACACGAAATTCTCAGTGAAAGTTATGAAAAGATGAAAGATAACTGCGAACGCACTCTGCCCGTCTCCGTACACGTTGCAGCGGTTAACGAGTGCAAAAGATTATTCGAAGAATTGAAGATTCAGTACGAGTCAGATAAGCAAAAATTAACCAATCGAATTATGTACCTGGAAGAAACGGGACCGGATAACGAAAAACAATTGATCACGATCACAGCCGAACGAGACCATCTGAAAACGTGGTCAAAGAATTTGGAGAAAAATTTGAAGTTGGTATTAATATATGTATCCGCTCTTTCGTGATATTTAATCGTTGTAATAAAGTATATACGGCTTAGAAGTGAAAGAATTTCGAAATCACTGGTCAAACAGACTATTATTGTCTTAAAGTCATATTACATTGCATCAATATCGTGGATCTGATGTGAAAAAAAATTATTAAATTCGAACATGAAACTGAGACATTTTGAATGTGAAAGGTGCACAATCGAAAATGTTGCTTCATGGTGTTTTCTTATGCTGGCAGACGTACGCAACACAAATTGGATCATTTGCAAAATTCGACGTACTCCATCCAAGTTTCGCGAGACTCGTTGAAACGGCAACTCAACAAGACAACCGGATACTGCGAAGAATTATTAGCTGAACAGGAACGATTAATAAAAGAAAAGGAGGAAATTTTAACAGTCCTGAAAGAGCGAGAAAAAGAAAACGAGAATTACCAATACCTTGGCGATAACATAGTTCACAGAATGGGAAATCTGAAACATCAACTGAAGGTATGATTGATCAGCCTGCTAATACATATGCGAATTTCGTAAACTGTATTGTATAAAAAAAATCTGTATGGGTAAATGTGCAAATTCGACTGGCGATAAATTTGAATTTACGTCAGTTTCAGAAATACTAGTATCCTTAGCTGAAAAGCCGAGTAAATTGTGGTCATTTTGAAACATGTTAATTGTTGATTTCCAGAGCGTACAAGAAGGAGCGAAACAACAACTGGCAACGGTAGAAAAACACTTAAAAATCAGAGAAGAAGGAGCCGACCAGTTGAAAGCGGAGTGTGAACGCGAAGTGCAACGTCTCAAGCAATTACTGCGTCAAAAAGAAGATACAATTGGTAAATTGCAGCGTGAGAAATACGCAACGCGAGATAATCTCGAATTAGTATGGCGTGCTGCAACGAGCGGTAATAAAAAAGTTGAAGACGTGTTGAAAAACACGAAAATATACAACATCTAATCATAAGTCATTCGGTCTACTTGACTTTTGAATCTCATCGATGATTAAATTTCTAGTCACGCTCAAGCTTCTAGTATTTGCTTGGCTCCGCAAATACTTGCATACGTTTCATCGATGGCGTATCAACGAGCTTGGTAGCAAGTACGTTAGTTGGCACAAAACGCGGGCCGTTTAGCGATTCAAATTGACGAAAATCAAACGAATGAAATTGAATATTCGCAATTTGATTTATTATCAATCTTGGAGTGGGATAGATTTTATTGGTAGTGTATTTGACCATTCCAAGTGAATTCCTAGCTGTATAGTAACACTGCTGCCATGATCTAGTCAATTCCAGTATCAAGAATCTTTGTATATATTTCATATACACATAATGACATTTAATTACGCAAATAATTCAAAAAAATCGCATATATTCGAATTATTGGTAATTCAATAGACAATAGATTGCTTTTTTTTTAAATTTTATATGAACCATCAAAAATGATAGACTGCCTCATTTGCCAATGTATCGACTCCTCGACAAATGTATCCTCCCGGAGCGAGAAAACGCGTTTATATATTTATTTTTCACCTCTATCTGTAAAACCGAAGGTTATAATTTGCCGTTCAGTCTCGAGAACATTAAGAAAATGGAACGGATATTACTTTAATTTTTCCGAGTCTAATCTAAACAACTGGCAAGAGAACGAACATTTCTTCTTTATCACCTCGACGAGGAGTTATATTGTTCATAGATTTAGAAAATTTAAGAGAGGCCAGATATAATTTGTCGAATAATCTAAGTATCGGATACGCTACGTCTTCATTATTATCTTTGTACTGTTATTAGAGACACATAAATCAGACCGATGTATTTCTTTTACCTTTTGTTTGTCTGGAGGCAAACCGTATGAAATATATACGTGAGAAGACTGACAAGATTTTGTACTTCTACGCGACAGCGTCGATAGTCATCGAAAACTCGCGTCAAAGGGAAAAAAATAGTCTTTTATGGCCTCTACAACTCGTTTAACGATGAAAATGAAAGGATGGATGGAACGGAAAAAAGAAAACAACAAAAAACGATTGAATCCTTTTATCTCACGTTAATTGTTCACGTTTCGCTATTATGTAACGACCAGTTTGGTTCATTGTGGATGATATTGTTCATTGATTAACAGCGATCCCGTCTATCGCTGATTCAATTACGCGTTCGTAATTCGGTAGGTGCGGCACGCCTCCGGTAACACCGACCGAGCGAGCTCGACTGGTGTACGCGAACGTTATGGTACATTGATCAGCGTTATCGTAAATCATAACGCAGGTAGATATTCCATTCAATAAGTGTCCGATAGAAGGCTGAAATGCAAATGTGAACTAAGGTATCGGATCCGCCGTCGATGTCAGCTGCCTCACATATTTAGTCGTGACGTCAGCCAATAAGTAGCGAAGGTTGCGAAGGCATCGCCGACGGGGACAATAACAGTTTAAAAACGGCTGAAATCACCTTTTATAGACGTGATCTCACGCGCTACCGTGTAAATTTACACAACACTAGGAAATTACATTCAATACGATTTTTACCTCGCCTCGTCGTAATGCCGGGAAATAATGTCACGAGAATACACGAATAGCAAACAACGAATTCCTCGAGAATCGAAGCTTCTATGCACGAACAACCGTACGCGGCTCACCGTGTGGCAAGACGAGTGAGACTACCGTCGAAAATCATGGATAATAACCGAACTCTGGCGCGTTGATTGACTACTGGAAAAGAAATAGCAAATCCTCTATTCGCGGCCGTCAACGCTCTAACAAGATGATCCTCCGCGTGATCTCGGTATTCATTTCCAAATCGCTACATTGGAAACAAACGGCTGTATACATCTCGTTGTCGAGATAAATTTTCCCATGTACGTGGAGATTTGAGTATCGAAGAGCCTAGATTCTTATTTTAATATTCAGGTTTTGCTCAATGTTTCAATGATAGCGACTGGGCCAAAAAAAGAGCGTAGACTGAAATTCACTGGAAACAAACCAAACTCGCTGGTGTCTCGTCCTTGTAGAAAACAGAAGTTGACGGACTAGACTGGAAGAAAAAACTCGTTCGATACGTGTATAGGAAGAGGAATTCCTGGGCACAAAAAATAAGAAGCCGCGAGAATACGTAACGTAAAAATAGCATTTCATGGGAATATACGAGGTATTGAAAGGAGAATTACGAGACGCGCGAGGGTGTCGTCCTCGTCGCATGACCAGTAATGTACGCGTACGAAGTGCGTACACGTGTGCGTGTTGTTCCGTCCGAAAATATTAGCTTACTTATGAAATTTGTGTCGTAAACGAATCGAGTGTATCGCGCGAGACACGTGTTTGTCAGGTCGACGCTTAAGAAGATACAAAGATGGAAAATAGGTCGTCTTTGTTTGCGTCCAAGAAAATGAAAATCCTCTCGCCACGTCGCCTTTGTCAACGTATCGCGGCTCATAGTTCGATTTCCGTACTTTGAGTCGCGATATCTCCGTGAATAACGTCGATGAACAAAAAACAAAAAACTAGTCTTAAAACGCGCGTACAGTGTGCGCGGTAAAACCGGATTAACCGCGCGTTTGGATGGATGAAGCGTAATAATTTATAGGTCTTGTAACATTTCACGAGGATACGGATAGCGGGCGAAAAAAATTCACAGATTAAATGACTATGAATAAAGATCGTCGTATTATACAAATCGGTTTATATGTAAGAGGAAAACAATTGGAGGATTCTCGCGAGCAGAAATAACAGGTATCAGATAAAAAGCAACCATTTATCCTGTTTCGAAAATACAGGTTTGATCTCGCGAGTGTGTAATGAAGAATGATCGTTCTTTGGTCTCGGTCGCCACAGAGCTAATGCAACCGTTTGAAAAACAGATGTAATCATCGGTGTATCGAGACCAAGAGATGGTCGTTCGCGCTCACGCTGTATCTGAACCGAGATCTGAACGTATAATGAATAACATTGAAATAAAGATTATGCGAGTTAATAACGTCTCATTGCTATTATTCCATCGGACATCGCACGTTGCTCGAAAATATCTACAAAATTAATTTTCTTCCCGTCCTATAATCAATCTTTTTTTCGCCAAAACCGAATTAATTTGTGACCTGTAAGATGTATACATCTGTTTAGCCGGTTGGAATTTTAATTTTTGTTTTTTTCAAAGGAAACATATTTTTCGAGTGAAAAACGGTTACCGATGCGTCGGTCAGGGGAAACTCGATGGATTTTCGAAAATATGAGATTTTGACAAAATCAGTTTGAGAAAATAGTAATTTCGAACGGTAGTCTGAAAACAGCGACGAGATGGCGAAATTTTGGAAAATTCCTAGCGTGTCGAAATTGTTGTTCGGAAATGAGTAGGCCTTGGGAGCACGAGTTAATTTACTAGGTGTACGATGTCTATGACGGAATACCATGCCATCTCCAGTAATAATATTGCAACGCGATGATTTATGGGATTTCAAAGGTCGACCATCGGTATTTCGCGGGGTAATAAAAAAATAACATCTCGACGTTTATCGTCGAGTAATTATGTCACGCGAAGGCAAGAAAACTACAAACTAATTCGGCTCGCGACACGTATACGGGGCATTCCATGCGAAGTCGCCCTTTTGCGAATGACAAAAAAATATCTACTGCAGTTTTTTTTCCCTCAATTTGATCGAGCTGATCTTCGATGTTCTGCTTCCGCATTGGCGTCACTTCGCGTGATATCTACTTCTCGACTCGATATGAATCGCCCCGTACGGACAGTTTCGATCCGTGAATCATCGGAATATGTAACGTTTCTGATAATCGCACGTTGTCTTTTGTTTCTTTTTTTCCCCTCGTATATGCGTTCACAGATAACGCGAGGTAGCGAAACAAACGACAGTCGTGTCGAGTCGTTTACGCGAGAGTGTTATTTTTCGCGAGATTAGAATCGTCAGAATGTTCGCTCTTATCGTTTTCGATTGATAACTCGAGCCGATTTTCGATAATAAAACTACTGAAATGATCCCGTATTGAGTTTTAGTTGCGTAAGTGGGGCTTTTTAGTTCGGAAAAGTCCGTGCGAGGTCGGTAATGTTCGTACACAAGCCAAAATGCCGTCTGCTAGGCGCGTCGTCTGTAAGCGAACCGGGTCGCATTTCTGACGTAAAACTAGCTGTGATAACTGATAAAGTTTAAGCTGTGAGGAAAATAGTGTAGATTCAACGGAAGCCACGTGATCTCAGGTTGTTTCGGTGGTCGATTGTGCTTCGTGGTGTCGAATACCGTGCGAGTGTGATCCGGCAGACATTGATTTTTTTACTCGCTCGCATCAGATGATCGAGGAAGGAAACGTCATCGCCCAGCGACGGTTTTATTTACCATTAAACGCGACTCGGCGACACGCTGGTCGCGTGTCAATTCGTATCGTTGATCGGTAAATCAAAAAAAGATGAAACAACCAAATCCATCGAATTTCACGACGAATTGGCTCGTTTGTTTTCTCGCGACTCGCCTATCACGGTCGATCGTTGCGTGTTTTTGTTTCTAGCTTCACGCGGCGCTTCTGGCTTCTCGCTTCTCGCTTCCCTTCGTAACTTTATCTCGGGGAACAAGCGAACTCCGCGTTACATGCACGGAAGAAATGAAAACAACTCGCGAACGTCAAGGTCGAACGCGGGTCGTTCATTGCTGCGATGAAATTATCTGCAACTACAAATATAACTATTCGATAAACGAAGACTTTGTCATTCGTCCCGCTGCGCATCGTTTTCGTTCTGTATCGTGTTTATGCAACGCCTTCTCCGTAACACACTCGACATATACGTATACACGTAGTTCGCGGTGACAAAATTGTGCCAAATCAATAATATCGTCGCAATCATTTTCACGTTGATATCGAACTCGATGCTGCGGTGTCGCGAGCTAGCTACTCACCCAAATTACTGACTCGTACCTAAGTACACGCCAGGAATACGTATTCCCGGGTAATTAACAAAAATACAATCGCCACTTTCTTGTCCAAATCAAATTTTTGTATCACCGATTTTCCTCTTATACCGCGAGCACTTGAATTCTAGAGCTTGTTCGATTAAGCATACTTCGTTCGAATAATTAAAAATTGTGACAAAAAAAAACCGATCTTCCAAGTATCGTGATTCGATCGTTCGTTAAAATTCTATTCTCGGCACTAACAAAATATGTAGTTCGGGTAAAGGAAAATCCTGCAATAAATTTAATGATCTCACGAACATTCTCATCGGTTTCAATATATTCGAAACCTATCAGCTATAGCTGATAGGATATTTTTGACTTTACATGGCTATAATCAAGTAAACCGATTTTTGAACGATTCTTTAATCGAAATATCCGCATTTCTATCGACTAGCTGGCATATTTTGAGACTATTAAATGATTTTTCGTTGTAAGGAAAATCTGTATTGGTACAGATAGACATATTCTATGAAGAATTCTACATTTGGACAAATTTTGATTGCACGTCGACGACGTGTTACGGATTGGAATGAAAAGAGGGAAAAAAAACACGCGCGAGTCGGGGTTTTGAAAGCGACCCGTTATTGATAAATGAGCAACGCGTATGATCGATCTACGATCAGGCCGAGGCCGATAGCACGGACCGTCACGCGGTGAATCAGCCGATTGAAAATGACATCCGGAATGTACATTCGGATACGTTTCTTTTTCTTATCGTCCAGTTCTTCGTCGCGTACGGGACGGCGATTGTGTGGTACGGGGCGGACCGCGCGTTCGTTAACCTCGCGACTTGTCAAAAGTTCCGGCGCTCTTGCAATCTATCCCTACTGATTTGTCCGTTGCGGAAACGGCGCGCTCGTCTCACAAAGCGTACAATTGAGGAAATTATTTACGTAGGTCTCGCGACCGCGGCTCGATAACGTCCCACTCTACCGCAATTTCGTTCGTTACTTTATCCAACCGTTTCCGAGTCTCGAATTATTAGGCCCCTTACGACATCCTTCAAGCACGCGCGCGCGGCCCACCTATTCTCTTACAAATCACGCGAATCGCATCTGCATTCTCATATTGTATCGATTCTTTACATTTCAATCGATATCGTCGCTATCCAGACGCGTCTCCCACATCGCGTTCGTCGCCCGGCGATCATTATATCCTCGCTTTTTGGTAATATCTGTTTTGTACGGCGAGAAAAATCCAAAAACTATCACAGATATTTTACTTGGCGATTTTCTTTCGATGCGCAACGTAATTCGGACAACTCGAGTTTCGAAGCTCTTACCTCAAACTAGTAGATAGTATACTTTGGTTTTCAGGTTAGAACTCGCGTAGTCACACGTTGCCTTCTCGTATCTCCGTTTTTGCCTTTTTTTCTAACTCAACTCTACAGAAAGGTTGCAATTTCGTTATCATATTTTGGAAGGTTGTTCGCTGTTTGATAAAAAAATTGACGTCTCGACTTCCCGAGATATTATCATTACTCATTCTTCCTACCGCGAACATGAAACCACGCGAAAGCATCGGCTGGGCCTAGTAAAAAATGTACGCGGATCGAAAGTTTACTTGAAAATGTGATAATTGCGCGTTCTGTGACGTACAAAGTATACTAAGTTCCAGGTAAGGGCCGCGAATATCGAATTGCCAGTCTTCGTTCGACTCGTTTTATTTCGTTCGGTACTTATTAGATCTAGTTTCTGCTAGTTCGCCGTGTGTTTCAGCCTCCTGTCGCAATGTTTGTCACGTCGTTTGTGATCCCTGGACGTTGCTGAGCATAGAATACTTACTCACGAGAGTTCGCCGATTCGAACGCTGGGTGCGGAGAAACGAGGATAGAGAATAATAAATAGTAATATACCACCAGTCGCGTGCAGTGACACTATCCCCGAGTCCGCGCACGCTAAACGGCGACGCTCGGTCGGTACACTAGCGCCGCGAGCGTCAGGGTTGAACACTACGGTTGGCAGCGTTTGGCCAATAAACAAACGCGCAACCGCGTTCTCGTAGCGCAGCGCACGAATCACGAATAGAAGCTCGTCGAGAGCCGCTGTTCTGGCCGGTCGGGTGGTTGGTCGTCTGTCCGTGACCGTCTGCCTGTCTTCCGTGCCGCCTCCGTTAGAGACCTATGTGAAAACCGGACTGTATCGTATCGGAGTGTCCTGCGCGTTCGAGAGAAAAAAAAAAGATAAAGAAACAAAAGAAAAACGTGGTGTCGCGTGTGACCGTGGCGCGAAGTGCCGGCGAGTTTATCCCATAGCCACGTTCATCACGCCTCTCTCTCTCTCTCCCCGATTCGTTTATCGGTGTTTTCCGGCGTGGGCAAAAGTCGGATACCTGTGCACGCGCGCTCGCCGAAATTATCGGCCGGCAACTATGAATGAGCAGAGAGTAACGGGATCGTGCGTGATCCCGAGAGATGATTAACAGTGATCGACAGTCTCGTCTCGGTGTAACGAGAGCGCGCTGTTTCGTTCCTCGAGAAGATTTTCAACGCGAGACGACGATAGAATGGAGTTCGAGCTCGATGGAAGCTTGAAAGAATGGGCCAGGGATAAACCGTTGAGCATCCTGCAGCTGGATCCAGCTGACCGAGCTGTTCTCAGGATCGCTGGTGAGTAATATAACCTTACCTGATCGCGGGGCGGTGGGAGACCGTTACTCCCTCGTTCTTTTGTTATTATTTTAACGACGCTCCGTTCGCGATCGTCGCTTGTTTTTACCGCGTTGACGTCGCTGACAGGCGAATAGTAGGATTGTTCGATGAAATGTAGTATAAACCACGGCGACCGACGTCGTCATCGTTTCACACCCTCGTGTAAGCAAAATCCGCCTGTCTTTGCGACGTTTATCGAAACGCCGGCACCGAATCGAGACGAGTTCTTGACGTGTCATCGGTATCGCCGACGGAGACGGAACAGATTTAATTAGCTGTGGGAAACACAGAGGTTATCGTCGCCGTCAACGATTCATTGATTCACGCAATACAGAGATAAGAGCAACGCAAACGCAAAGGACGAAGAAACGAACCAGTGTATCAAAAACTGCTCTCCCCTGCGTATTATTATTACTCCTAAGACGGGTTATCTACATTGTCGGCATCGTATAGATGGAGTCGTGACTCGCAACTGGTCGCTCACGATGAAGACGAATATCAACACGCGAGCCGAGTCACGAGTACGTACTTGGGGAAAGAGCAAACGCGACAATGTAATCGATAATACCGTGTAAAAGTACGTTTTACCGCGCTACGCACGCAATAAACGTTGCCAATCTATACTCTCATCTGAAATGAAACCTATCGTTTTAACGACTTTGTTGACAAAAGGCTAACCGAGTTTTTTGTGGTATTTTTTCTATTTCCCATACGTGAAACTGTGCAATCAAAATTTCGACGGTGCTGCTCCACCGAGAGATTTCGTTCCGATGATTTTGGAGTGAGACAAGAGAATTTTTCTTGCCCAACAGGAAAAGCTTGTCCATTGTTTTGTCACAATCGCGTTGTATGCCGAAGCGTATTGTATGCTCGCGCGTGTTGACGGCAACATTACCTATATCAATTGTCAACAAACAACAAGCGTATAATCGGTTCGCGGTGTCCAAATACAACGAACGTATCGCCGAACTCTGCGTTACATTGGGATGCTTCGTTGTTTACTTTTGACTGTGCCGCTCGCCGATGACGGTGAGACTCTTTGTTCCACGCAACGCGCCGCGTGTTACGTTCAACCGACGCCGCGTTCTTTCATGTACCTACTCACTTTCTTCTGGCGAGAATTTCTCCGAGTTCCACATCAGCAAATAAAAAAAGCGTCTATTACAGTAAAGTTATGCTTCCGTTTCACGTAACTGCAACCATATTATCAACGTATGCTTCCGTTTAACCAGGAACAAACGCGTTGCTTCCGTTTAAAACAAAAAAAACACATCGATTCTCTTAGCCATCGTTGTTCCCGGCGTGTTTCGTACGGAAATTGAACAAAATGGAAGAAAACAATTCGACATCGACAATTTTGTTTCGAATTGGTCCAATAAAAAAAAACGCGAAATGTTCCCTCGCTGTTCTCGTGATTATTCCTCGCTTGGTAAAAAAAACTAATCGACTACTTTCCAATTCTGACTCTATTTTCCGGAAGTAGATTTTTTTCACGACGAAATGTATGTTTGGGAAAATTTACGAGAGCTATTTGAAAGCACGTACTATCATGGAACACGAGCAGATTGAGGATATGCTATTCCGTACAGGTGATTATTGTATCCGAGCGATGCGAGCCACTGTAATCGTTTCCGCGGTAATAAAAAAATATGATATAATTAGAAGAGCAATTAGACGAATAACCGCGTATAAATAAGGTATTCCCAGCTTTTGCTAGGTTCGCCTCGAATACCGACACGAACTCGACACGGCGTTGTAATTTTTTCACGTCGTATTCACGTATCGCTCGTTGAGCGATCAACCGCGGTTCCATTGTCTCTACTTGATATTCGCGTAAGGGTCTCCCGCGGAGGCGGCGGCGGCGATACATTTCACCGCGTCTCTTGACCCAATAACGTCGTCGCACCGCTGCGTAAGAAATATTTGAATATCTCGTCACGTTCGCGGCTTGCTGACTGATGTAAACTATTCCGTGTATAGTGGAAAGAGGCAACGTACCTACGAGCAAAATTACTAATGAGATCGTACGATGCGGCTGACGTCACGTGGCACGTCATCGCTAAGAAGTGTCACTCGTTCCTATATTTAGATGAGAATCCCGTTAATTGCAAATCGACGTCGCGCTGATAAACCCCTATCGCTCGAGCCTACCGATTGGAAATCGAAACGCGACTTTCATTAGTCTCGATTTTCCCGCCGCCAGCTAGAGAAAACTCCCCTCGCTGTTCGTAATAAGCCGTGAAATTTCCTGAAAAGGTTGACGAAATTTTCCGTCGAAAACGGAAAACGCGACTTGCTTGGTGTAAAATGTTGCGGTTCGCAAAGTTTTGATAACGCGAGTAGATGTCAGTCAACTCTTGGTCCAAAGAGGTGCTCTCGTGTTATCCGAGATAATAACGATTCACCGCCAAGATTTGCGCGAACGCGTTGGAGTCGGTCGAAATTGAGAATGAGCCCACGTACGCAACGTACAACTTACAACTCTACTCGTAACTTGATTCGCTTTTTTCAATTACTTTACGAGTACAGCTCGTGTCAGTCTAACGAGTTCAACGACTATCTTCGTCGAGTAACGACCCAAGCAAGATCCCTCTCATCAACCAAATAACCAGTAAATCACCTATTAAGTAACACAGAATCTGTCCAACCCGAAACAAAAGAAATCCTCGACAGTTTTAGATCTGTTTCATATTTGATTATTTGTGCCACGGATCGAAACGTTTCTCAATTCGGACGAGAACCGGTTTGATACGATTGACGAAACTTCGCGAAATATCGATTCCACGACCAGAAACGTTTCAATCTAACTAACGCGATCGCTTAATTCAAGAAAATAGTAAGGATAATAATAATAAAACTATCGAGCGATCGTTTGATTATTACATCGTCGTCGAGCCACCGCCCATTATTTATGACGGGCAAACTCTTGGAATAACGTGTTTACCCGTATCATATATATTCTACTATACGCGTTACGCGCTATACATAGTACGTAGAATAGGATAGACGGATTAATTATAACGCGTGCGCATCCTGTTTGCTCGAGTAGACCTCGCAGCAGCGAGGTACCTTTTGCAAAAATCGACTCGATTTCACCTTGCCAAAGGGTGGTTCGACCCTCTCGCCTAACTTATTCGGCTTCCTTTCGCGTATGCCGGAAACTTTTCGACGTGGCAATTTTAATGAGCATGTAGTGAAAGTGCACGTAAAACGTAGAGCGACGAATATTTCGCGCTTCACTTTCTACGCCAATCGGCGAAATTTGACGCCTTGACGCGCGTTTCTAGTTTCGAGTTGTGTGGGAGAAGAAAATTCAAGGTGATGCGCGCAAATTGAAGGACAAGCGCGCGCTAGATCGTTGTTAGTCGCTCTTAGAGAGGAAAAAATTATACTCGAATGTTGAGAATTTTTTTTTAGGTGTTTGGTGCATAGTTCTTGCAAGCGGAGTATTAGAAGTGGCGCGTCGAGCGCAGCACGGAGGTTCCAGTAATAGATTCACCCTCGGCGCGTACCTCCTTGGCTCGGGGTGGTCTCGTCATTCGCCTATCGATCGGAGCCGTGGAATGCATCGTCGATTTCCACTGCATTGCCTCGCGACGCGAAATCCAAATTACGGACTCGAGACAACATCGTGCGAAAATTGGCCGCGTTGACAAAAAAAGCTCGACTGTATTTCGCGAGACTGGTAGTGGCGGAAAACCAGCAAACGATGACGCTGCTCGATATTTTTGGAGCACCCTCTACACGAGCGTTAGACAGTCTCTTACGCGCTATCCTCGCGTGACGACAATTTCCCCGAGATCCCCAGTTTCCACGCGTTAGTCGGAATCAGGGTGGCAACGCTCGCCCCACCGCGTGTCCAACGTTTGTATAATTTATTTTTCTACCCAGCGCCGTTTCTCGACGTTGCTAGGAGTCCGAGCCAGTGCGTGCAGGGAAACACGCGCGTTTACATTTTTTTTTTTACATTCAACGCGCCTGCTGTAAAAACTGGGCAGGTCGATAATACTTGATTCGTGGATACTCCACTTTTTCGATTTGTGGAACGTGGGAGTTTCGAGAGCGATGAAAATTTTCGCGGCGAGGAGGCTATTATTCGGGAATCGTTGTAGGTCATTTTTGACGGTGAATACGGCATTAAGAGTCTAGTAACACGTGAGAGCGTCGTTACCGAGGCATTCGCTAATTGGACGTGAAAATACGTGAAAATTAAATTAACTGAAAACACGTTTCCATCCCAGACCAGTATTTCCAGCCACGTTTCGCTCCTACCCCGCGAATCGCGCCTTCAACGTAGCGTCACGCGTATACTGGGATAAAAATGATCATTTCCGTGTGGAAGAAAACTTTTTTCTCTCACGGATATCGAAGCGTAAAAATTTGAATATTAAAAAAAAATGAAATCGAGGATCGTGCGTAATTATTTCGAAACACGGACCCCGAAATTATTTCACTCTTTGACTCGTATATGTTTACTTAATTTTTTTTAAATTTTTTTTTTACTCTCGTTGTCACTTTGTCGAGTTTCGTACCGGTTTTCTCACGGGTCGTTTCGAGGAGCCGACTCTCCAGTCGGAGAGAGGCGAGGACGCGCTCGACGATACGGGTGTTTTCGAGTGGTCCTAGAGTCGTTGGAGATTTGTGAAAAATGAGCGAGGTCGACGGGTAGCTTTTGCATTTCGAAATGAGTCCGACTAGCTGGCGTCGCCGCGAATATTTCCTATCCGCGCTCGAATCTCGACTAGCCAACCTTGAAAACCGGCGGTTGACTCGTGTTCTCTCTTCCTTTCTCACCGCGCACGCGATAACGAAACCATTTCAACTCCGACAACAAAGTAAAACGTCGCTCTACAAGAAGTTCACTTGTTTTCTCGTTCCTCGATTAAAAAAGAAAAAAAAATAAGAAGCAAAACTGCCTATTAATTGATCGGTAAATCCGGGGATCTATCATCTCATTCTTTCCATATTTTTTCCAGCGAAACGTTTAAATATAAATTGTTTCTTTTTTTAAACTGGGTAATTAAAATTTTACCCGCTTTAAAAATATTTCTGTAAAAATGTGAAGTAACTAGAAATTTGTATAACAGGTTTACGTGTTTGGAAATATTCGTGTAAAAATGGCGGGCGAACGGGAACGAATGGTTCGTCGTCATTCGTGATCGAAGAGCGGTTTGTTAGATTTCCTCGTAGCGATTCGATGCCGAGGTTGATAAATCGTCGGGTGTCGAGAGTGCAGGTAGGAAGCCGTTACGAGTTACGTGTTCATTGAGACGCGATGAGGTGGTCGACGTGAATAAAATGAGATTTCACTCGATAAGTCGTGGCGCCGCAGCATCCCATCGAGAGTCATAATATCCGCGTGCTCGCTCCGTTATTCGTCCGATTCCCGCATCTCCAACGCTTCCGTCCTCTCGATTTCCATCACCAATTTCCCGCCGTAACTCGACTCGTCCGATCAAGCGCGAGTTACATATTTTGCCAGAAATGAGAAAATTCTTTTCTCGTCCCGTTCGCGCGGATCAAATATCATTTTGTCTCATCAACGTCGACGTATGTATCTCCTTTCGTTTTCATCCGACCGAGTCGCAACTTCTACTCGGGTTTTTTATTTCGCGTCCCCGCACAAAGTTGCAAAACGAATGAGATTATCGTCGATTAGAACCGCTATTTTTTTCGCCGCCGCGTGCATTCTTCACGGTCACTTGTGTTGGCACTGTAAACTGGGCGCGCGGAAACGTGTCAACAACAACGGTGAATTTTCGAGATACGCGTAAATCTGAAACTCCAACCTTTTCCCACGTACCAAGTCTCCGTACGATAAATTGTCACACCACGCGATAAAATAAACAATATAATACTAATTATAAATATATAAATACATTATTTGTGAATATAATATTTGTGATATTTGTAATTATATTTAGTAATATTTATTAAATATTCGCACGATTTTTTCACACTTATTTCTAGTTTCAATGAGCTGGCGTGCTCTGCTAGCCGCGGAAATCACACCATTATGCTACTCAATAGCCTAACTATAGCTAACTACACACCTCGTGCTCGGCGTAGATAATGTATTTCAGCTCGTTGTAACGCTGAAAGTTCGCTTCACCTATCTTTCCTCGTCGCCTTGTCAGTTCGTAGACCCATTGTATCTCGTTACATGCAAGTTAAATATTGGGATGTATTTTTTGTCGCGGGAATTGGATAATTTTTTTTTTTTAAACGCGAAATTTCATATTTTTTTCTATTTAAGTTTCTCAGGAAAATGGACTTTGGTCCTCTTTGGTACTCTTTTTTTACTCTCCATCCGGGAATTTATTTATTACAACCTTGTATACTAAAAAAATCCTTGACGTATTTTAATACGAATGGAATATGAATATTCTTGGTACTTCCACGAATCACGTGCTAATTTTCGGAGACGTGAAGAACAGCGCGAGTTTATCGTCGATTGCGCAGCATCGGCATCTTGGGATGCACGTCGCATTGCGCGAACTCTGGTCGCTTTACGCGCGATGACTGTGCACCTCGAGCTCCGATGACAAAAGGTGAAATCAGCAGATTATCAGCCCCTCTCGTGCCCCTCGTCGCGGACACGTTGCAGAAATATGGGATGAGTAGTCCCACGTCGCGTAGTCACGAAATTGAATCGATAAATACGTATACATAGGTTCCCACGCGAGATTCTCGATGACGCGTCCCTCGTTCGTGAATACGATTCATTGTCGTCGTATGACGTACCCGCAGCTAAATTTGCCGACACCTCGCCGCGTGAGATTTCGCTATCGGACCACGTAAGATTCGTGTTTCCATATACTTCGAATCTTTGCGAGATAATCTCTTCAGTTTTTACGCTTCCTAATTGGATTTATTAACTAAAGCTTACAGTATCGTCGGCTACTGATCGGAATTTATTGAAAGACTCGCGAAATAGCAGAAGTATTAAAAATTAAAAAAAAAAAAAAAACAGACGCTGTAAATGCAAAAGTCAGAAATTTTATTCAACGTTATAGCAGAGTTGTTCGCAATTTTCATCGTAAATTTGACAAAAATGTAACTAATGTTTCGCTTCGAAACTGTATCGCGCGGAGTAAAAGCCCAATTTTTACGGCGCTTAGTACTTAGTATCTTTGCCGAGCTGACGCGAGTTTCGTTTGCTTTTTTATTAGAGCTCATTGGTTCTCTTTAGCATCTTTTGCCAAACAGGTTACGTCTAATTATATTCAGTCGCGTACAACAAACTCTTCTTCCATTCATTTCCACGATGCTTTATGTAGCGGACACTTGTACATGCTGTGTTACGTTATGGCCTTTTTTTTTTAACAAGTAATTGAAATTATCGAAACGATCGAGTGTTCTTTACTCTTGGGGAAAACCCTGCGATGAATGTGGAAATTCGAAACGTCTGGGCTATATTCATTTCTGTGGCAATAAAAGGATTCGGACTTTAGGTACGAATTGTAACGAAACCAACTCTCGAGAAGTCGTCGCGTACCGCAGACTCCATGTTCTCTCTCGTTTCGCTTCCTCTCTCTCTCTCTCTCTCTCTCTCTCTCTCTCTCTCTCTCTCGCTCATCTTTTAGTCCAGCATCAGTCGAGGGGACGTTGCCACGAAATCCGAGCTCACCGCCTCATCCTCGATACTCGTGTTACAACCTGCGACTTCGCCGCAAACAAGACTTCCATTTCTCCTCCGAATCCCGTCCAACACATTTTTCCGAGGATCTGTCCGCGCCATCATCGGCGAACGGAACAAAAACAATGTTCGCGAGAAAAAAGAGTCGCGGAAGCGTTAGAAGATCGCAGGCTCGTTGCATTAAAGGGCTCGTGTCAACGCCAATTGCAGATAGTATTCGCTGCGGAATTCCGCTTTCACGAGCCATTTGTACTATTGATTCGTCCGTGCGATCGATCCGCAATCGCGTCGAGATGCGACGTGGCCTCGAATCGGTACGACGATTGACAATGAAACCAGCCAACATCATCATTTCTCCGCCAAGCTTTTATCGATCACGTTCAAATATTTGTCGCCGCGCCTTGCGTAGCACAATTTCTGGAAAACAGTCGATACTGTTTGAACAATCTCCTCGAAAAATCTAGAAAAATTTCATCAATTCGTTGGCTCGCGCTTACACCATCGATAATTTCACATATATCATTTCATGATGTAATCAGCTAATCCAATGTATATTTTTTGTCCATTTCCAGTTAATCAGCGCGTTAGAAAAGTCTAGGAACGGTTAAATATCTCGAAAACTAAACGTTTCCCGGAAAAATGTTTCAACCAATGTTGTACGGTTTCAAAAGTTCTATTCAATGATCATATCCGTTTGACCTGGAGTAAAGGCGTCAAGGCGAGATCGGAACCAACGTGATTTTTTTAAATGGAACACCCCATTTTTGATGGCACAGTATTAAAGATGGCGGCGAGACGTTTCCAAAACACTACTTGAAAACCTATTTCTGTTGACTATTGCCTGAGTTACGAGCTTTAGAACTTTCGGCAGCATCAGCATTAGTGTTGTCCAAGATGCACCGCGCGGAGGTGACAAGTTCGACACTAGTGCTGGCAGCACGCCGCGGCACCGTAAGCTCTAAAGCTCATAACTCGGGCAATTCTCGTAAAAAATAGGTTATCAAGTAGTGTTTTGGAAACGTCTCGCTGCCATCTTTAATTCTGTGCCATCAAAAATGGGGTGTTCCGTTAAAAAAAATCATGTTGGTTTCAATATAGCCTTGACGCCTCTACACGAGGTCAAACGGATACGATCATCCAATAGAACGTTGTAAACCCTACAACATTGGTTTGAAATATTTTTCTCAGAAACGTCTCGTTCTCGAGATATTTGACCGTTTCCAGACTTTTATAACACTCTGTATATATACAGAGTGTATATATACAACATTACATGAAGTATATTACACTCTGTATATATACAACATTACATGAAGTTCTAGCTACAGAGGTAAATAGCATTACCTGAGCGTAGAACTGGAAATACAAAAAATATAATAATAATAATAATGGCAATAATGTTAGTCCAAAAAATGTATAAAAAACTATATATATGTAGGAAGAAAGCTAATTTTAATTTTCCTCAAATCGGGTCGCGTACTTCGATGACCGAGACTCGCAGGTGATCGGAAGATGAACAATCGTTCCATTTGCGCGTAAATAAATCTCGCGACAATTGCCGCTGCATCCAACTAACGAGACGCTTTACAACTGTAAATCTTAATTAGCTTACGTTTATCGGAAGATTCAGTCGCGACGATTGAAGGCGGCACAATTTCGACTCGGCAAACAAGTCGATTCACGGTCGCGTTCGATCAAATGATCGAAGATAACTTCAGCTTTGTATATAGACACGAGCATAAAACGATTATCATCTTCCGTTTACGTTGACTTCAATTAGAAACTCGAGGTTAGACATCGAAAACATAGGATCAAATACTACATGTAATTGCATCTCGATTGAACGATCGATAGTCGTAGGAATCTTAAATTATAAGCCTGCGACCCATTATCCCTCTCTACGAACACTTTTATCATCACGTTTGTTCGAGAGCAAAAGAAAGTCGCGTGTCTCAAATTTCGTCAAAAATCCATCTCTAATTTCGATGGGACCGGAAAATTTGGTAAAAATCGCTTGATTTGTGTTTTAAAAAAAGGAGTAAATAAACGAAAAGATCTCGACGAACGGGACACATTTTTGGCGACGTCGCTCCGCCAACCGTGGGAAAGTCGAATTCGTTGCAGACTAACATTTACAATTCAAATTCAGACGAGTTATACGTCACCGGCGCGATTGCTATTCGGCGAAGATCATCTTTCAGCGGCGTCGCTTGGCACCGAAACTGGAAACTAGTAACTAGTAAACGAGAAGAAAACGCCTCGTTTTGATGTATCTATTTTTGTATCGTCGATAAAAAATAGTTTGGCTACCAACGATCGAAACGAGATTTCGGACTAGATGAGACATTATTATCACCCGTTACCCAGTAGAAACAACCCAACATTCGATATCTTCGCTCCAATTTGTCGTCGAGACTCGAAATAACATCGACTACAATAAACGAACCTCTTTCTTCTACGTCCTTCGATTCCGCAAGATGGACTTGTAATAAAACCGCAATTTCTCCCAATCAAAATCCTCGTTATTCGACGGTAGTCGGAAAAATTCCGAAATTCAATCGTTCCTCGAGGATAATTATCTTCTACGTCATTTTTATTCCACTGCCGGATAGAAGCTGATTAGTTCAATCAATAGAAAAGCCCGTTACTCTTGTCCGGACCGTAGTAAATTAGTTTTTTTTCCTTCTAATTAGGTTTAGTACCTCGCACTGAATATAAACGACCAATACTTATACGCAATTTTTCGAAAAACTGTATCGGCCGATATCTCCGTAACCGTACGCTTTAGGATAAAAATAGTAAGGACCTTTTTTATAGGTAATTGAATTTCCCATTTTTTTTATTGAATATTTTTTTTGTATCATTTACCGTTTACGACTTATGCAATTATTACGATTTGTTCATTAACTTTTGTCCCGATAATATAAGTCGTAAACGGTAAGCGATAGCAAAAAAATTGTTGGACAAAAAAGATCGGAAACTTAATTGTCTACAGGAAAGGTTATTACCATTTTTAGCCTAAAGCGCACGGCAACGTAGATATAGGCCGATACAGTTTTTCTCAAAATGGTGGTCTATTCGGGGTCGAAATTTGCGACGCCAATTTGTACGCGATGCTTCTCAACAAAGTTTGAGCGAGATTTGCACTTAAAAAGCACCGACGTTGCACTATTTAATGATTTTATTATTCTAGAATATGAAAATAGCCGTTTCATTTTATGTTTGAATTGAAGTTTATTTGCAGCAGAAATAAGAAAAATAAACAGTACTTGAAAATATACACAAGTACAAATGTCCAGGCTGCATTTTAATTTGTTCTAAGTGAAAAATTACGCGATATTTGTTAACGGCGTCTACGTAAAGTAAAAATATTTTTTTTCCTGTTTTTCCTTCTATTTGCAAATTCAAGTAATACTCAGCAATGGAAACGTAATGCTCAAAAAAAAAAATCTCCGTATTTTCAACTCTGCTGCTCGAGAGACGAGGAGAGGTGAAAGGAGCGGCGGAGAAAGATGAAAAGAGAGATGGTCGATCCGTCGCTATATCAACTGTCTTAATTACACGGCGAGTCTGACGTCGGCATAAGCTTAACGGATGGAAAGAGTCGCTACCGTGCGTTTTACCGTACGCACGACGGTCGTTTCGCAGGCGACAGCCCGGCGTCTGTTGTCTCTACGAAGAGGAGCCCGAGCAACGATTATAGGAACATAATCAACAAGGAACACGAAGCCACAGGAAACTGCTCGTTACGCTCGCTCGTCTCTCCTTCCCTCCTTTGATGTTCGATTGTTTACTCATTTTCCTCTTCTCACGTTTTTCGTTCGCCGTCGCAAACTATCCCGCTCTCCCTCCTCGCCCATCGTGTTATCCGCCGGACCTTTCACTTTCGATCCCGAATTATTTCCACGGGTCGAGGCGATAGTTTCAAGGTCACGGCCACATTTTCGCGGGTCGGCCACATAATTCGCTGCGAATGCCCTAATTCCGCGCGACACACCACCCGGCTCGTTGCTCCACTAATCTCTGCACTTTGTGCAGCTCATCTAATAGATTTTTTTCCATCACTCTATCAACTTCCAAACGATTTGTCCACTTATTTTTTCAATTTTCTCAATTCTTCCTAAATTCGTTGAGGAATTTTTAAAAATCTACTCGATTCGATGGTTTTTTGCTACTGACATTAGAGGAAATTAAAGTTTTCAGGTCTCTGGCAGCCGATTGCATAATTGGATAGCAGTAATGTAGTTGGTTGTGTTACTTACTTTCTAGTCATTTTAGGTGGTAGTACGTTTTTATTTCTGGTAGAGCTTTCAGATTGCAAATGTATGGTTTTTAGGCTCTGGTAATGATACATTAATGACTCGAATGCAAATAATTGGTCTAAATTTAAAGGCAGATTCGTGTGGTAGAAATGTTTTTGCTTATTATTTTAATGAGCGTTTTCTGTAGGTTTGGGAGCAAGTTCCGGTTGTATTAGATACCACGAAAAAGAGCCTAGTATACCAGCATTCAAGTTTTTGTTGACCCAATATTTTTAATTTATAGGATATTATTCATAATATTTATAACAATAATTGTTATAAAAAATGTGTACCCAGTAAATATATCGTAATATCTAAGAAATCATCGGTACGGTTTAGGTAATACTAATTCTTTAGGCAAGTGGTACAGGTAAATCTTTCGTTCGTACAGCTTCAACAGTTTTTATCATTGCTTCAATATCCCACAGCTTTCTCTCTCTCTGGCATGTATAGAAAAAAGGAAAATGTGAAGTTACCTAAATATTGTTACCTAATACCGAGGACGATATTGGGAATCTGCTGTGTGTGTTAATGAACTTCCATTGAAAAAAAAATAACTCACGTCATAACCCACATTTTTTTCCATCCTTTTACATTGTGTGTAATAACGATTAATTTTGACAAAAACTTTCGTGTCAATATTCTATCAATTTTGATAATATTTCAATCAAAAAGTCACCTTGAACAGATTTTTACGTTTTTAAATATGCTTTTTACGTATCATTTTTTTTTTTTAGCAACAATCGACCGTGACAACTAACTTGTGTTTGGAATATGAAAATTGGATGGCGTTATTTGGGAAAAAAGAAACGGAAGGGAACGAAATTTGGCGACTTTGTCTTAGTTAATTATGGCAGCACGAACGTTCAAGGACGATCAGAGTCCGATGAGAAGCACCTTCGACTGTTTATTATTACTACGCACAGTGATGATTCGTACCGTAGTAATTAGTTGTTAATTCTGCGTCGACGCAGCTTCGCGAGTTACGCAATGCTGGTGCTCTTATCGGTACCATTGATACGTAACCAAACGGGAACGCGCAGCTGGTAACGAAGCGCCCTCGTCATCGTCGTCGTATCCGGGTCGCTCTTGGCGATCCAATTTACCTCTCACCTGCGCTCGAATCTCATTAAACGCTCGCATCTCTCGAAAAATATTCCCCAACTTTCGCGAAAAGAGAAGCGCGTTGAGGAGATCTACGAAATTGTGACGGTTGCATGATCGCGAATCGGTCCGATTTTCGTCCGGCGGTTTTTCGTACGTGTATCGTAAAACTGGGTGTATCTCCGTCTGATTCGCGTGTCGCGATTACATCTCACCTTCGGCCCGCCCGATAATTGTTTGCAATTACATTTGCCGGCTCGCGAATAAACGTCGAGGTTATCGCGAGCTCCTGAATTTCTCTGCGTGCATGCCTCGTTCCCGAGACGCCAAATTTCAGCTTACAATTAAAAACCGCGAAATTGGAATTGGAGCGACGAAATTAAATTGCCAAAAAAATCTATAAAAAAATTGAAAATATGAAGAAGAAAAAAGATGAATTTTCGCAAGAGCAGTCTTTTGAGGTGTAATGTAATCGATTTGGGGAAAACAATGCCGATTTACGTTACGTACGTCGCGTGATAACGAACACGAGGTAATTTTAGCGCGACGAAATTCGTCGTCGGTATATTTGGTCACGCTACCTGTAATAATAACGTCGAAGGCGCGTCACCTCGCACGTCGCGCGACGACCCTTCCGTGGAAACTGCAAGGAAGTTCACAATCAACATCTTTTGTTCGAGTTGTCGAAGTTGCTCGTAAACTTCATCGCCGGAGACGATTAGCGAGACACGATTCGATACGCTGATGTGTCGAAATCAATCGAGGCGTATATCGGCTAATGGGTACCAATGCGCCGTCGCTCGTGTAAACATACCACCGACGATTGGCGTAGCGACAAGTACTTCGAGATTGCCACGCTGCTCGATGGAAATGTTTGCGCGTTTACGATGTTACACCAGCAGCTGCGACACGAACCTCGCGTTAACCCATCGAGCCCCAAGCAAAATCCACAGGCAGATGGGGAAAAAATTACCCGTGTTTTTTTGCCATCCGCAATTGTTTAAACAAATTATGACGAAAGTTGTTATTTTGAAAAACTGACTGCAGCAATCAGTTCTACGGGAAAAGTTTGAACGAAAATCTTTATAACACTTTTTTGTAAAAGTTCAATTTGTTAGTGTAAAACAGGTATAAACAATCGCATGATAGAAACTAGAACTGACTACGCCAAATCCCAAGCACGAATCAGACCTGTCAACATCAAACTAACTGTGCCATTTATAGACAAATGGAGAAAAAAATATCCGTGTTTTTTTTGTCATTGTCAATTGTTTGAACAAATTATCACGAAAGTTGTTATTTTGAAAAACTGACCGCGGCAATCGGTTCTACGGGAAAATAGTGGACGAAAATCTTTATAACACTTTTTTGTAAAAGTTCAATTTGTTAGTGTAAACCGATTATGAACAATTTAATTTCTGAAACATGGAAATTATTGAGGATTAATTTTTCGGCATAATTTTTGTCGTATCGCAATGATTTTCAACTTGTTCTGCGGCGGTTCAAAAAACATAGTCTTTACGATTTCTTACTCCCGTCCCAATTCGTTGTTTCATATTGGTTTACTTGTTCTCAAAATTCTGGCTAATAGCAGTTCTTCTCTGGCTGAAACTCCTGTTTTCGTTGCGTTTGCCACGAAGATTCAATGAAACTGGTGGTAACCTTCGGTTATCTCCATAAGCTTGCACGTACTTTTGTTGGATCGTTGTTAAACGTGTTTCGCACTAAACGCGAATTCCCCTGCTTTCGCGTCGAGGTTGAATCGTTGCCAGGTGTTACCGGCTGTTACGGCTGTTTATCACCCCGAATTGTACCTACCGCAAACTTTCTTGGTAGATGCCATTTCACGCGATATCTCTCGGCTGCCCGTGTATTTCTCACTTTTTCCCCCATTTATAGCCACGCTACGGATGAATCTATTCCGAGGTTCCAAACGTTTCGGCGTTCACAGCGTATACCTAATTATCGTTATCCGACCTTGACGTTGCAAAGTTCCACGCGAAGCACCAAAAAACAGCGACGCCTGCATTTTGGGGGAAATATTTTCGCGGAGTAACGCCGTAAAGTTCCTCGAATTCGGAGACAACGAGTTGAATTACAACGGTGAAGCCTATTTTGGCGTAGGTACGAATTATCATCAGAAATTGTCTGCATCGTTCGCGTGAACTCGCAATTCGGAGTGATTTTTTCCGATTTTTGGAATTGATTTTTTTCTCTCGAAAATTGAAGACCATCGACGATCATTCCAGAGTCATGCGGGGTAACCGTGCGCATCCCCTTTATCTCCAAAGGGGGAGCACGGGGGTGATGCCATGGGCACACAATTAAAAGGTACATTAGCGAGGAATTAGCTTACACCAGGGAAAGCGACCTCGCATAATCCGTTTTTTGTTTTTTAATATAACGAGAATCAGGTGCTGCAAAAATACTGTTGCCACCCCGTACTCCAGGTAGCCACGATTTTTTTCCGTGCCAGCAGTTTATTAAAGTTTGTTGTCCAGCATAACTTTTGAGACCACGTTTGTTCGCAGTACACGTATTTGTATGGCCAGTTTCTTTGGGGTAAAAATTGTTTTTTAGAACTTGTTTCGCGTGCGCATGTGTGTGATCACTGCCACGACGATTTCTCGTAAAATTCCTACCGATGCACTATTATATTACATTTTATTTCGAGTTAATTTTTATGCGACTGATTTCCACGTGATTCTATATTAATAAGTCAATCTCTTATGCCTCTTGATCTGGTCTCTTACGTGACTTTGCCTAATCATTTCAAATTATCAAAGAAATAAGTGCTTAGTAAAAAAGATTTATGAGTCTTATCGAGATAATTTGCTGTTGAGGTGTTTATAACTTCATTTTTTTAAATGCGTACACTTACCACCCGCGCGTGCGCGCACTTATCCGCAATACGGCTCAAGTACGCGCATGCCGAATTTTTCTACTGACTTTTTTTGTATTTAATTTTTTCATTCTTTTTTAGTAATTGCGGAGATTTTGCACGCTATTTCCTCATTCGATTATTAGTTAAATTAGTGCCTTATCGAATACGTGACTTAATTTTTCTTTACCCCTTATTGTTTAATTTTTACACCAAGGGCGCACACTCGACACCAATGACTCTACATGTACAAGGTCGTTGTAACGACCGTGACTCGTACCTGCTTTATTTCTGTCGAAATATCTAACAATAAGACGTATCGATAAAGGTGTCCGCGTTTTTTTTTTGTATCTCCGAACGAAGATAACGAGGCTGAAAAGAGCTGTTTCATCAATTATAGTTCATCAACCGAGCAAATCCCCCCTAATAACTGAAATTCAACATCCATATTTCATTTTTTGCAGTTAGTTTTTTTTTATCGAATTTCTATTTTCAAGGTCGTGGAATTTCTAATCGAAACTCGTGCGAGGCATCGAAAACGGCAAAAAGTGATCGACTCGCGTTTTGCAAAAATGGCAAGAAAATGGGGAACGAATTTTCGTGAGGAAATTTCGAGTGTTTTCGCAGAAAAATCAGTGCGAACGGATTTTTTAATCCTTCGGTGGTCGGTATTCACGGTTTCACTCGGAAATGACGATAAACCCACTCGAAATAACGAGAACTCGCTGAAAGAAGAAGGTTCGTCCGACCTCAAAGTGCGAGCGTATAATTAGAGTTCCGTAACAAGGCTACCCACTCGCGTTAATTGCTCGGTCGACTTTTCGATATCAAGAATGGGAAGAAAAAAATGAAGACATCGAAAACGCTTTAAAAAAATCTAAATTCTATTTTTCGGAAACGACCGAGCATTTGAGCAGGTGAAACGCGAATAATTTCGTTTTCGCGGTTAATTTTTACGGGAAACGTTCGAAATTAATTTCCTGTAACGATGAGAAGAAAAAAACAATGTAGCGTCACACTTCGGAACGGAGGTAAAAAATTGACGAGGATGCAAAATATTCGGGAGTGATCCGTGCGAATGGACGAGCGATGTCCAATCGAACGGGGCGGCGGAGCTGACGCTGTAGAAATTGGATCCGAATAAATTACCTGTCAAAGGCTGATCGTCGGATCGTTTTTCGAATGATCGTTCCAAATAACAGGCTACGGAGTGACTTTTCGGACGATTAAATCTGTGAGATTAATTTATATTATCCTTAGACTAACCAGAGCGATGTCTCGCTACGTCACCTCGATAATAACATCCTGGGGACGAACTATAATTACCAGCGCGAGATCGGCCCGGATAAAGTCGCGCCTCGTTTTTCGATAACGAACCGCAAAAAAACAACTGACCGCGAATTCATTTCGAGAAAATGAAATTCACGTTTTTCTCTTCTCCCATTTTCGTTTTTTCATACTCAATCGCGGAGATTAACGCGCCACAACCATTTGCACGGTTCTCGAATTTTAATTCGGTTCGGGAAAAACTCGTGAGCTCGTATTTTGTGTTCTGTATAAAAAAATCCAGGGTGTTGTGTTTTTTTTTTTTCGGAATCGCTGTAGTCGACTTGATCGCCGCATGCGAAAGCTTCGCCAGAAATGTCGAGCCGACTAACTGCGAAGTTGAATTTTTTTGTTTGAATCGACAGTGTGGCGGGGTTGAACGTAAATATGCGGTTTTTTTATCGGGTAGACATTTTTTCCACGGTCAGAAGGGACTCGGTTCTTTTTTGGTATTCCCTATCACGCTTCGAGGACCGCGACACCTCCGAGGCTGGGCGAGGTAGTCGGACAACGGGCAACAGGTGGTCGTCGGCTTCTCGGTTCGATAGTCCCTGCTTTCCTGGTCCGAGTTCTCCTCGCGAGACGCATTCCGTTTAACACGCGTCGCCCTACATACGTACCTACGATACTGTTCTACGCGTATACGATTCGTCATACGCGACGTAACAGGGAAAGAGAAGAGAACAGCCCGTGATGGAAAAGCTCGTTGAATACTCTCGCATGGAAAGCACAGATCTTCGTCCGCTCCTTCGTTCGATAATCGTGACCAACGCGATCCTCTTCGATGGATGCGCGAAATGATTGTCATCGAACACGTGAGAACCGACGGATTCGACATCGATATCGAGATCGCTTGTTTTTTCTCCTTGAAATTTCGTAATTGAGAATTCCTCGGGCGACCTTGTCCTTTTTCGGTCGTATCGCGTTATCTAATCGCGATGGAATTCGCGTTTAGCCAACACTAGATTAGCTACTGTTTATAGATAATTTAATTGCCCGCTATTCGCCTATTTATTATCTTTTTATTCATCCTTTCGACGTCCGGGACGAAACGTTGGCCGTTTCTCTCCTCCTGCTGAAATATCGCCGATTTGTTATCATTCTGACGCGGAATGTTTTCGCTCCCGTGAAATCCTAGTTACCAAGTTCGTATTTTTGCATCTCGTCCTCGTCTACTACCCTCTGTTTTTACTGTCCCTCGTTTTATTTTGTGCAGAAAATGTAAAACCTGGTGAATCGCTCGGTCGATGGCACCAGTTTGCAGTGTCGAGCGATTCTTCTCTACTGACCGTCACTTTCCAATTTTACTTGCGATCCGAAACGCCAATCATAGGATAAAGAACCAATATCTATTTTACTTTTTGCTTCTTCACGCAAACTTCCTATATATTCGGTCTTTCCCTTCGGAAACGACATTTTTGGGTCGTAAATAATGCATGAAAGTTCGTAATGCATTAGCATTTCCTCTAATCAATACATTCATTTTTTAAATTTAATAAATGTTCATTAACCATCGAAAAATTCGCGCATCCAGTTTTGAATTTCACAATTTCGAGTGCAAATTCGTTATCAGCAACCCCTAAACCTCCGAGTACCAAATTTTAAGTCGATTGCACGTGAAGAAAAGTGCATGAAAGGGTTAAATTGTTGGACGTTTCTGGTTATTTTTTCACAAGCTACGTCAATTTCGCGTCGTATGTTCGGTCGGGCTACCAGAGGCGGAACGAATGATAGAATTGGGCAGAGCAGGTGACAGCGGATAGAGATAGTACACCTTGAAAGTGCACTTATTGATCGAAAGGCTGTGGCGTTTGACCGCGTGAAACCGGCTTTGGGAAAGGAATCTGCGTTACCGACCGCGTCGCGGGGTGGGTGAGCGCTGGTGCGAACTACCCGATAGTTCCGCGTTTCACCCTCCAGATGGCGACATTGCCGCCGATGTCGGCGGCCTTTTCGAACATCTCGCGTACTTCTATTTTCGCGAATACGTGTATTCGAAACAGCGGATTTATGAAAGAAAAAAAAAAGAAAAATATGCGCATTTTGTTGTTTTGTTTTTTACCGTCGTAGCAAATCAAATTTGCTAGAAATGATATCATGGAAAAGCGAGTTTTGCGAGGGATCAAATTTCTCGTTCGCGAGAATCGCAAGGATAAAAACATGCCGCTGCACTTTTTCTAGCTTCGTTTTTCCCAAAATTGTCTAACCGTCTGTCATCGCTCTTCTCGCGCAGTCACTTACCTGTCCTCCAAAACTGCATCTCGCCTTTTTTTTACACCGATCCTTCGGAAGTTTCAATTTTCAACAACTTTTCACTCCTCGCCACCTTTTCGTTTCAGTTTTCGAAGCTAGTTCACAACTTCGCCAACGTCGTTTCCGGTTTTTCAATTCCTACCCAAAAAATTTCACAACTGTAACGCGTCGGATCCGCGAAGCAACTGCATAAGAAGACTGCATTCGTCCTACCTGGCCGGGCAACGACCCTTGCAATAAAATTTCACGCTTCTTTTTTATCACAAGCTTCCATCCGCGATTACACCGAAATTTATTGAACCGTAAACCCCGCAAAAATTCTGGTCGTTTTCCCTTCAATTTAGCATTTTTATTCCAATTTATTCTTCGCTTCTCATTTCCCCCTGATAATTATTTTCCAACGATTCTAGTCGGTTCCTTTTATTCAAATACCAATTTTCATTCTACTCGTAGTCTCTATCTAATTTTTTCCAATTTCAATTAAATTCCTCGCACCGATCACTTTTTTTCCCCCAGATTGTTCGCTATTTCAGTGATTGCAATCCGGATTTCCCGAGGACCGACTATTTATCAAAAAAGTAAATGACTTGTCAACAATTCCGTGCAAACTAGTCGATTTCGAATTCGCTCTCGTCGTTTTTCGTAAACCGAGCAGAATATTTGCTCGTATTCGCCTTTGAAATCTCGAGTCGTAACTACCTTCACGTCGCCGATTACCCTCAAATATATTTGGCAACGATCTTGATGCTAACTGCACGTTTAACGGTGCGGAATGCGTCCGCTGCGCAGGTAGAGTGACCGAACCACGCAAGAATCGCGATGCGTCGCTTTTGCCATCGGCTTTTTTCTTTATTTTACCTTTCAGCTATCCTCTACAACTCCGTGCACAGTACTTCTCGCACACTTTTCCCCCTATTTCCATCTCTACTCTCATTCTAATTTGCCTCTGCAACAATTGTATTCCCTTTCCACCTTCCATTCGCGATTTCAACTATTTTCGTATTTTCGCGTCGATTCTCTTTTGTTTTCGCTTATTTTCGCAGCTGCGTTCAATTTCGCATTTTATTTTCACCTTTCGCCGTATTCGGATTTGCAATCTATTCCACGACGTAAAATCGACAACCATTTCTCTCGCGAATCTCGAAATGGCGACGGAAATTGATGATCCGACTTTTTTAGGCTGGTTATTTCGGCATTACGCTGCGACGAGACGCGATGCGGCTGCCGATCAATAACAATTGTCAATCCTTCGCGCGAATGATTAACAACGACCGCGCGACGCGTTGAATCGATAGCGTTGATTTTATGTAGAAATTTATTCGCGATCTTTACGGTCGTCGCGTCGTTACGCGCGCAGGCTCGCTCGCTCCGATAATGCGAAAATAATAAACGACCAAACTCCGATAAACGAGCGTTTGCTTCCATCGCAGACGTGTTTCCCGCTAAAAATCCGACGAAACGTATTAACGCGGTAGAGAAAAAAAATTCAATCGCGTTACCAGAATATTCAGTTATCCATGCTCCATTTTTCTGTTTCAGGTGAGTAGAGATCTCGGATTCTTCGCGCTACTTCGATAAGTATTTACCCGTTAATTAACTTTCTTCCCAATATTTTCCCTCCCTCTCGATATTTTTCTTATCGTTATTATCGTTTTCTCTCGATAACGTTGAAAATTCGGTGGAATTTATTTATAGAATGGGAAAATTAGCCCGTAGGATAATTTTTGTAAACCGGTGAGTATATTCAAATGTGGGAAACACGGTGGAATTGACCATTAAAATTGGACACCATTTGATTTTATTTCTTCGCGTTGGATTGAAATCTAATTGATCCCGGTGAACTTGGCGGCGATATTAGGCGAATCACTGCGCGCTACGTTCGATGGACCACGTACTGCGATAGACGCGAATCAGACGCAGTTTGTGGACGTTTGTGCACGAGTCGAGGGAGGTCAGGTGCGCTGATCTCTTTCGCCGCGGCAATTGACCCTCGTGTCGTGATCTGCGTGCACGCGAAGTCTCGTCAATATTCATCAAACTCACCTCTATCAAACTAGAAATACCACATGATCGAATCGAACTCTGCGATATCTGAGAATTGAGTGCTAATTAGATGCTAATTAAATGCCCTATTGCTGAATTAAGTGCTCTTCATCTTTTGAAAAAAACCCGTGGTGTTGCTAGCTTGAGATCATGCTAGAAACACCACAACCGGAGGAGGACCGATTGTTTGGGATCCGCAAGGGTCGACTTGGATCCATTGGGCATGGTCCCGATGCTGTCCGACGACCAGAACACATCGAGAATCCCAAAAACATCGATTTTGCATGATTTTGCGATGGGGGTCTTCCTCGTGTTTTCCGGATTTCTCGACATGCAGCGGACATACATATAAGATCAGGTACCTTTTGGGATCCGCAAGGGTCGACTTGGATCCATTGGGCATGGTCCCGATGCTGTCCGACGACCAGAACACATCGAGAATCCCAAAAACATCGATTTTGCATGATTTTGCGATGGGGGTCTTCCTCGTGTTTTCCGGATTTCTCGACATGCAGCGGACATAGATGTAAGATCAGGTACCTTTTGGGATCCGCAAGGGTCGACTTGGAACCATTGGGCATGGTCCCGATGCTGTTCGACGACCAGAACACATCGAGAATCCCAAAAACATCGATTTTGCATGATTTTGCGATGGGGGTCTTCCTCGTGTTTTCCGGATTTCTCGACATGCAGCGGACATAGATGTAAGATCAGGTACCTTTTGGGATCCGCAAGGGTCGACTTGGGTCCATTGGGCATGGTCCCGATGCTGTCCGACGACCAGAACACATCGAGAATCCCAAAAACATCGATTTTGCATGATTTTGCGATGGGGGTCTTCCTCGTGTTTTCCGGATTTCTCGACATCCAGGGGACATACATATAAGATCAGGTACCTTTTGGGATCCGCAAGGGTCGACTTGGATCCATTGGGCATGGTCCCGATGCTGTCCGACGACCAGAACACATCGAGAATCCCAAAAACATCGATTTTGCATGATTTTGCGATGGGGGTCTTCCTCGTGTTTTCCGGATTTCTCGACATCCAGCGGACATACATATAAGATCAGGTACCTTTTGGGATCCGCAAGGGTCGACTTGGATCCATTGGGCATGGTCCCGATGCTGTTCGACGACCAGAACACATCGAGAATCCCAAAAACATCGATTTTGCATGATTTTGCGATGGGGGTCTTCCTCGTGTTTCCCGGATTTCTCGACATCCAGCGGACATACATATAAGATCAGGTACCTTTTGGGATCCGCAAGGGTCGACTTGGGTCCATTGGGCATGGTCCCGATGCTGTCCGACGACCAGAACACATCGAGAATCCCAAAAACATCGATTTTGCATGATTTTGCGATGGGGGTCTTCCTCGTGTTTTCCGGATTTCTCGACATCCAGGGGACATACATATAAGATCAGGTACCTTTTGGGATCCGCAAGGGTCGACTTGGATCCATTGGGCATGGTCCCGATGCTGTCCGACGACCAGAACACATCGAGAATCCCAAAAACATCGATTTTGCATGATTTTGCGATGGGGGTCTTCCTCGTGTTTTCCGGATTTCTCGACATCCAGCGGACATACATATAAGATCAGGTACCTTTTGGGATCCGCAAGGGTCGACTTGGATCCATTGGGCATGGTCCCGATGCTGTTCGACGACCAGAACACATCGAGAATCCCAAAAACATCGATTTTGCATGATTTTGCGATGGGGGTCTTCCTCATGTTTCCCGGATTTCTCGACATCCAGCGGACATACATATAAGATCAGGTACCTTTTGGGATGCGCAAGGGTCGACTTGGATCCATTGGGCATGGTCCCGATGCTGTTCGACGACCAGAACACATCGAGAATCGCGAAAACATCAATTTTGCATGATTTTGCGATGGGGGTCTTCCTCGTGTTTTCCGGATTTCTCGACATCCAGCGGACATACATATAAGATCAGGTACCTTTTGGGATCCGCAAGGGTCGACTTGGATCCATTGGGCATGGTCCCGATGCTGTCCGACGACCAGAACACATCGAGAATCCCAAAAACATCGATTTTGCATGATTTTGCGATGGGGGTCTTCCTCGTGTTTTCCGGATGTCTCGACATTCAGCGGACATACAAAAAAAAAATCAAACGGGTGGAGCACCTAATTTGGGCGATGGATTTTCGTGGAGCATCTAATTAGCACTATATTCCTGCCCAAACAGTTTTTCGAAATTGGTCCGCCTTCGGTTGTGGTGTTTCTAGCATGATCTCAAGCTAGCAACACCACGGGTATTTTTCAAAAGATGAAGAGCACTTAATTCGGCAATAGAGCATTTAATTGGCATCTAATTAGCACTTAATTCTCAGATATCGCCGAATTCGATACGATCATGTGGTGTTTCTAGCTTGATAGAGGTATCAAACTCGCTTCTCGTCAATTTCGCGTAAATTTATGCCAGGGCAGAGGTGTTTTTCTGGATGGAAGAGCAGCTGGATATTTTTCGGCAATAACTCCTCTATTAACAATAACTACAATAATCACGGTCAGAGAAGTGTTGTATCACAGTAGATAAGAAATTACTAATTGCGAGTCTGTTTTACATTCTCTGATATACTTTGATCCTCCTTCGTGTCTTATTATAGCTTTATCTTTATTCGAAGAAAGAAAGAATTAAGCACGCTTGACGTATTCGTTTGCATTGAATTTCTCTCGTTTTTTTCGTTCCATATATTACATGTTTTTAAGAATCACTTGTTTTACGTGAAATCTTTCAGTTCCATATATGTGGGTGGTACTGAAGAACATCTGAAAAACTGCTAATGCACACAAATATGTACCAATTTTGTAATATTAATTATTCGAGTCAAGAACATGTTTAGGTTTCGAAAGAAAATCATTTTCTCCGTTACTCTTCATCAGGTTTGAGTCAACATCAGTAGACTAGGGTTTGCGAGGTTCGGTGTCAGAATGTGATAATTCGTAAATACAAGATGGTGGTGTTGCAAAATGGTAAAATCTGCAACAATTGGACGAACTTGGCCAGATCTCGTCACTCGGGGGTGTTGGGTGTCGCTGATAACGAATCCGAGGTCGGATTCACAGAATTCGCAGATGGCAGCCACCTGGATTCTGGATAAATTAGATCTCTTTCGCAAATGCGCGGACGTGGTATGTCGAGACCTTGGGTTTTCACCAATTTCGGGATCTCGCCACCTTGGGATTTCACAAGTTCAATACTATTTCCGTCATCAGCGAGTACCAAGATTCAAGGTAATCCGTCCAGTTCTCCAACACTTTGCTTCTGCGCATGCGCCGTATGGTGGCGCCATCTCCGAAATTTGCAGATCTGACCTCGAATTCGGGATCAGCGACCCCCAAAGTACTAAGCATCGTTCCTCGAGAGGAAAGAGCTGGTAGGACAATGTATGCCGCAAAGGGTTTGTAATGATTAGTTTAACATGCTTTCGAGATTACTGCGTTGAGAAAAAGTTTATAGCCCTCGAAACGATGTTTTTTACGGTAACCAATTAACCCATGAGCGGCAGACGAGCATCGAATTGCCGTGCAATGTGAATCGGGTTTGTTTTTTCGTCTGATTTTGTTGAATCTAATGTACGATCGAGCAACGTCGAGCGTCTCGACGCCTGCTCTTCGCTATTCGAATTCACGATATAATTTATGGCCTACGTGTTCGTATCACGCCGCAGTTTCACGGATTGCTATTACGCGTGTTAACCGTAAGTATCATTTGGAACGGTAGTATTTTGTGACTTGATCTCACCAATGAACGTTGCAGGATGGGACCGGGCGATAAATCAATTGACGCCGCGGTCCTTGTCGACTGTCCAATTGTATACATTTTTATATCAGGGCCGAATTTACGACAATGGCCAGCTCGATATCGTTCGCTCGTGATTCCCGTGCGGTCGAAAAGATTGCTCGCGAAAAACCGAACCGAATCTGTCCAAGCACGAAGTTTCTACGACGCTCGGTTCTCGAGATAATCGGCACGGCGTAACCGATCCAATCGCGACGCTCCTCTCACGCGCGCGAGCTCCGTAACGCGCGACCCCATTGGGCCCGCGCTCGACGGCGAATATCTCGCTAACTATTCGCGTGGCGAAAAAATTTCCAAAACGATTTCGACCGCGTTTTTCACGCGGAATCGATTCATTGCAGCCGATTCGACGTGGCGTCGATTATTCGGAATGTAATCGCTCATTTCAAGCCAGTGAACGTCCCTAATTGATACATAACCCGAAACGATCGTCGGAGCGGCACGTTGCGGACTCTTCGCCGTCGGCAAGGTCATACCGAAAGGCCGCGGGTCTTCGCTCAGGCAACAACGTATAACTCGCGTACCATTCGCAAGAATTCTATTGGCCAATCCACACTTTTATGGTCGTATGTTTCAACAATTTCATTACCGGGATGCCGTTTGCGGTTAAATTCCTCTCTACCGGTCACACCGCCGACTCTCCTCCTCCAACTGGTCCAAAATTCGTTATTGAAAAATCTGGCGTAACTTTCAAATTATTACTCTTCTATCCGTCCATTCGCCCATCTACAACTCGCGTCGAGTCGATTCTTTCGTTATTATAATTAGTAAAATCGTACGCATCTTACGAGACGAATGATTTCGCATTTTCTGATCGATCCCATCATTTGCTCGTCTCCCAAGGTCACGGTCTACTATCCATATTCGAAAGGCTCGGCTACTACGCGTTGAATGTTGATGTAAAAATGACGATAGATGATGGGAGGCCTGCCAACGTCGCCCAGCTAATAGGTCATACGAATACGCTCGCCTTGTTCGTTTTTCCACCTCCCTTCGTTGATTAACGGTTTAAAAATCCGATCTCCCACGAACGAAGATGACGCGGATCAAATGGAAATGACTAAACTGAAAGATCGAAAATCGAAATACGAAACAATCTAACAACGGAATTACGATCCAAAAAATGAACAAAAACTGATCGGATTGAACGAACAGCGACGATTCTAGAATTCTATAAAAATACCATTTAAAAAAAATACCAACTTTTTTTTTTACCACGAAACGATTGTTTGTTCGCGCGCGTAGAAACGAGGCTGATGAGGTGCGCCCGGGACAACCGTATCGCCTCGAGGAAAGATCAACGAACTTGAATTCTTGGGGACCGAAACCAGATTCCTGATTCCGGTTTCCGGTATCCAGATTCCAGATACGAAACTCGGACTCGACGGTCGAGCGGAGACACGAGGATCGACCCCACCTCGCTCCTCCGCGACGATCGGACGAGCCGAATGGAGACAAATGATACCGTGGAAAAAACGCAACAAAAAATAAATTAAAAAGAAAAACCACCGACGCCCGTTCAATTGTCCTCGTTCTCTCTTGTTGTCCCCGTCGCAACGTCGTTCCACGAACGTTGCGCGACACTCTTGGTCTTTCGTCATCTCGTTCGTCAAGCGGATATAGGAACACGAAACTTGCACCACGATCCTTTCCGAACAGATGTGACTCGATTAAACGATCGTGACGTCATCGTGGCCAACACCCGTCCGACCGTTTCGATGAATTGCTATTCGCTTTAACCACTTTTGAACGTGCCATTTGTGTTAGTTACACGCTTCCTTTCCCATCAGATAGTTTCACTGTCCTACAATTTGCACATTCTTCTCGGGGTAATCGTTTGTTAATATATAAATATACTTACCTTCAAAATGGTATTCTAATGATGTTGTTAAAAATTCAAATTAAGAAAGTGAAAACTGTTGTGTTTATACTGCTTGAAATTAAAAATTCGTTTATCTAAATCTCAATAAAAAAAAATTCTTCCCGAAATAATTTTTTTTGCACATTCCAGAAAGTTTAAAGCAACTTTATGAATTCAAAACAAAAAAATTGATTTTTCTACATATTTAGAGAGTGGCGGGAACCCTCAAGTCTTCAAGGCCACCAGTTTTTTCTTTACTGACAATTAGAGCTGCGTATTTTGGTTGATACTAGACGTGAAATTGGTGAGATTGCGTGCGCGAATAATGCTTTGTATATCAACTGTGTCTTAATCATTTCATCCTCTTGGCAAAAAAAATATTATCTTTTATATACGTTGGTAATTGTCGCGCGTCACCTTTGATGTATAGTCGAAAACATTGACGAATCAATCGTTTCAGGAATGATTTCATTCATTTATCAAGCATTTCCTAATAATAACAAAAATCAGCGGTACATATGTAGCCGCTTAGGTCCAACTATAGATTGTGGAAATACTGGTCGATTAGATAGAGCGAGAATACGTGTAATCAATATTGCTTCGAGGTAATTATTTCTTTATCGGGAATCGTGACGCGGTGGTCACTTCCTTCAAAATGGGCATCGTGGATCGGAATTGGAAAATAGGAATGGAATGGTACGAATTCCCATCGTGTTTTTAGTTTTGCATTCCGCACGCGAACAGTGCTCCACGGAGGAGACTGGAGTAACTCGAAAAGCGATACGGAGACGGCGTAAATTTGTCGGGAACCGGGTAGCTATCAATTCATAAATAGCTCAGAAATGTGAACATTCGGTGTTACATCCGGAGAACATTTTACATCTTCTTGATTTACGCTATAATCTATAACGCTCCACGATGCACGCGTGGAAACAATTGAACGCGGCGAAAATTTATAGAAATCATAGCCCGCTCGTTCGTCAACGTGTCTCAAAGGTATTTAACAACGTAACGCCGCTTACGATCACCCTGTACAATCATTCCTCGAGTTAGTCTTACCTCGTAACTCTATAGTCTCTCTCGCTCGTTCCTCACGTTGTTCAATCGCTACCGGGGCTCTCTCTACGCTATAGAAAAATACACGAGGATCGGAGTCGCAGCCAAGACGCGCGCGCGAGAGAGAGAAAGAGAGAGAGAGAGGGAGGGAGAGAGTGAACACGTTGGGTACACGGCGCGCAGCGTCGAAACGGAGCGCGACACACGCAACGTGCGAGAGAGACGGATGCGCGCGCATCGTCGCTGCGCGAGCGAGCTGGACTATCACTCTGCGTCTCGCTCGCTCGCGTTCACCGTGGACGCCGCGCGCGGCCCGCGAGACCGGTGGTGGGCGTCGATCTGTTGGCAGTCTGCGACGAGGCGACGTGGTCTGCGGAGGCAAGCGTGTCGCACCTTTGCTTTCGCTACGTAACATCAGCGTGTCTTTTCGAAATATATATTTTCTTCTTGAGATTCGGTCGTGCGCGAGTGAGTGAGTGAGAACGTGCGCGATATTACACGTAACGCGATGGTGTTTCTTACGGTAACGTGTCACGAATATCACTCGACGTTAGGAGAGCCGTGTGACCGTGAAGGATAAACCTTGACAACACGATCGTATCCCACAATCGAAATCAAAGCAACGACGACTCGTAGAAAACTATAACGATAAGATTAGAACGAAGAGTCGTTGCTACCTGTGGTCATCGGATTTTTCTCTCGCCGCTCGTCATCTTACCATCTCACATCTCTCATTCCTTCCGCGCTACTACTACTCGCAATTGTTTTTCTCCCCCATTGTTGTCGCTGTCACTATCCCTCTCTCTCTCTCTCTCTCTCTCTCTCTCTCTCTCTCTCTCTCTCGTTCAACGACATACGTATATCGATTTTCATACTTTCTACGATATTTCTCGTCCTATTTCACATTCATCGTTCGCCTATAATCTACGCTTTATCTACTCTCCCGTAGCTCTGATTTTCCGTTTTATTTCTTTTTTCTCTTTCTCTCGTCTCCTCCTCGCAGTGCGGTGATAAAAAGACTCGTGAAACCGTGTCAACGAGACCAGATTCTTTGTTTCGTTGCTGAGATTAGTTTGATTCCGGAGGTCGGTGTTCGCAGCGTCGTACAATCGCGAGAGTGACTGACTAACATACTCGGCGCGTCATCGCGTAACTCTCTACTCGACCTGACCAACAACTACTAATTACCAGATACATACGCGAGAGAGGCTCGTAAAGCGTGTCTCTCGCGTCGAATGCCAAACTCCTCGCAACACGCGTCTTCCCTTCTCGTTTAACTTTTTCATTCTCTATCGTTACGTCCGCGATGGTCAGCTTGCTTCCGCGTGCGAAACCTTATCGCGTATCGTACTTCGCGGTGCAGTATCGAAGCGACGCGCGCGGACGGTTCTCAGGCGATAAGCAGTCCGCCGGTGATATGATAAAACGAAACGACATTCAAATGTGTTTCCTAGGAAATAATTATTTCTTACTTTAGCTTCGCTTACCGTTCTCGGAACTCTGCGCTGTTTCCAATCACCTCGAGGCGGGAGGATATTATTCCCGGTAATCTAACGACGACGAGTCGTGACGCGGAGATAGTTTACTGCCAAATTTGCTCGACCGTTTTAAACGACATCGGGGATATGGCGTGGGAATTGCGGGAGGTTGAATACGACGTTGGCGCTGAATGAATCGATGCTGCTTCGGGTTTGTATGTCAGGTCGAGGCGCTCACCTTGAAACATACTCGGAAGATTTCGTTGGCCGTGTCGAACGGGAAACGGTTAGGGCGGGTAATGGGAATGGGATGGGCGACGGAGCGCGGGGAAAGGATGGTCGCGTCGTGTCCGTTGCCGACGGGTACGATATAGAAATTTCGTGAAGACCCGACGATCGGTTCGAGCCGATCGCCGCGTTGCGTTGTTGTTGCTTATCGGAGACTTCGAACGGGGCGCGCAAGCCTTCGGGGATAGAGGAGTGCTGAGGATGAAATTCGAGAGAGTGCGACGGCTGGTCGGCGCTGCGTCGTAGCGGGAAACGGAGGGGTAGAGAGAAAAGCGACAAATTTTATTTTTAATCGCTTTGGCTTTCTATTTTGGCTTCGTTCTCCGCGGAAACCGCGGGGACAGTCTGTTTAGACTGTCTTCGGCGAGACGCCGACTTCGGAAACGTATCTACCGATAGCATGCTGTACTCGGCCAACAAATCTCGTCGCCAATTTTCCACCACCTTCGTGCCTCCTTGTCAGTCAAATTCCAACCGATATCTCGACACTTTTTAATCAAAAGTTTTTACTTCGCTGTCTTCGAATTTCAAGGTCGTTCGCAGCGTTAGCAGATGGTATCGTCGTCAAATTATATTTACATTGATCGGATCGTACAAACGCAACGACGGCAAAGCTCCGAATTGTAGATACAATTGTACGTAGCGTTAATCTACAAAGTGCATACCACTTTTTCCAAACTTTTCCAACTTTACCCCAAAATTTCGCCCTGTAGAAATATATTACTATTTATCACGGATCATCGATTAGATTGTTGAAAAATGGTAACATGGTAGCACTCGCTGGTAGGATATATCGCTTCTGACGACCTGAACCTGTTTTTGCGGTATCCTGTACTGATATTTCTCCTAATTTTCAAATTTTCGCCGATGAGAACGAATCATTTTTCAAAAATCGCGGCTATTTTATTTGAATTTCAACTGCTGGAGCGATCGCTGTTTGTTTATTTTCTTGGTCAATTTTTCATCTACAATATTCGACCGTGTTATCGTTTTACGAGGAAACAGATCGGTTCAGGCTTATCGATGCGCGTCTTCGGCTTATCGTGAGAATTAGGAATGAGCGATAGATCGATGGAGAAGATTTTCATTGCGGCGAGATACTGCTAATCTCCTTGATGCGACCGTCAAGGTCGATTTCTGAGGTAATCGGTCAAATTTGTTGGTCTACTCCACGATTTAGCAAGCGTCATAGTTATACTTGTTCGCGGTACCTACGTCGATGGCTTTCTAAAAGATGATACCAACAAAAACCGCGTTTATCACGAGAATTTCTTTCCAGCGTCGATTTTTCATCAACTCCCCAAGTTATTCCGGGTGCTGTTGTTATTATTAGTTGTTGTTTTTTGTTTTTTTTAATAAATTAAAATCAGACTCCGATCGATTTCGAACTTTCCCTGGGTCGTAAATTTGTCGTTTCTCTCGATCCGAGTCGAGCTACAGAATCTTTCCCTTTCCGGTGTATTTTATTGCGAAGAATTCGAGAGATCTGTGTCGAAATAATCTCGAAGGTCGTCGTGGCAGCTGTCGGGGATTGAGAAACGCGTTGAAAAATGCCAACGAAACGCGCGGGCATTTAACTCGTCGCGGTAGATCGAATTTTCCAATACAATTAGTCTTGATCGGCGAACGTTGTTTATTTTCGCTGCCCCCCTCGCCCCCGGTAATTACAGTCCACTCGCGGCTCCGTACGAAAAAATTGAGGGGTCGCTTCAGCCTCAAATGGAAATGGCAGACGAATCGCCACGGGGGAAACCGCTCGCATTCCTTCGCTCGTTTCGGCGACCCCGCGAAAAAGCTTTTCATCGAACACCTGTTGCCTAAAACTGTACGATTTCCATTTAATTCGTTCGTTTCTCCGCCGATCGATCTCACTGCGCGGCGTACGTCGAAAGGAACACGAATTAACGTCACCGATTACTTGCGTCAGCGGCAACGTATGCGAACACCTATTTCGGAGGCGGCATCGTAAAACTAATTGACAGAGCGTCGTGTGTAGCGGTCACCATCTCTTTTTGGCACTGACCGTTCTCACTGTGTTTTTACAAATCGCGTGTAGGTGAGCTCTGGCATACGCACCTTCGCCGTATCCGGCCTCACCAATTTTATCGTACCAACCGATGCTTGTTTTTCCTACCGGCGAAATAATTTCACGAGAAACAAACATTTCACTCCCATCAGTTACGTAACTATTTTTTCTTTTTTCCCTTTTTTTTGTTTTCTCCACAAAACAAGCTATATATATATATCAGGGTGCTTTTATTTTTAAGATTTTTTTTTCAATTTTCGGTCCGAGCTGAAAATTTGGTCGGAAATGTCCAAAAAGAAACTCTGAAAATTCGAGCTCCCATCTAAAATACGCGTAAACTTTGATTTTTTTCAAATGACTATAACTCATCGGCATTTCACGCTATCATATTGTACCAGGCCGCGATTTACTTGGGATTAGATGCTCTCCAAAAGTGCCCATTGCGGTGAAGCTGTATTCCGCACTCGTAAGATTGTACGAATCGCTGAATCTGAGTTTTGTATGAAATTCTTGTTTTTTTGGGTTATTTTATCAATGACTGGATTTACATGAAAGATATATATGTAGACGAGTAAATTTGTTTCAAAGATTTTCGTACGTAACGAAAACCTCCCGAGAAATTAGACAGATTTGCTCCATGTTTATTGTATTTGGCAGCCACTTTAGATCGAAATTTCTAAAAGTTGCAAAGTTTAGATAATTTCAAACGATCGTCGATCATTTCTAAATTCTGCGAGAGAAGAAAAAAACACCACTCCAGTAGATTGGAATTCTTGGCATCGCGAATATATTATTGCCTGTCGATTATTCGTAATCGAGACCGAAGTCCGTGAAGAATTTGTAGGTGCCAACGTCGCTGGTTATTGGAATTAGTAAAAAAAAAACAAAAAAAAAAAAGGACGTATTGGTCGTTGTATATACTTCGGAGTTCGAGGTTCGCGACCCGTTGGGTCACACGATTTATTAAACCGACGAAAGAGAGCTCGAACGAATTAGTCAGGGTATATCTTAGTAATTCAAACCCGTTTGAGCGTTGCATTGTTCGTACGTGTTAATTGATAACTGTATTTCATACTTCGTCGCGATCAACGTCATTGGCGCTACAAACAACCGCCAATTTTTTTTTTTTTTTTTTTAATTTTTTTTTGCCAACGCAACGAATCGAATTTTTTTCGCGAACCAAACGAAACGGAAGGAAAAAGCGGAGAGAGGATTTTTTTGGTTGCGTAGCGAGAAACGTTTTTCGTCGTCGCGCGCGTACGCGCAGCAAGCACTCGCGCGCGTGACGCGCTGCCATCAATGTGACAATATTTGGCGAAAAGTGTCGATTCGCGCTTACCTTGCTCTGCCCGAGCCTTATTTGGAGGTTTGGCGTTGGTCGAGGCGTTCGTCGCCTCGAAGGAAATCGCATTCGCTGCGCGTGGGTCTGGTTCGCGATCTGACGTGGACCAACGACCACGCGTTACGTCAGGCGCGCGCGACTCGCCTCCGATACTTCCACTAACCGTCGAGCGGCACCCGATCGGCGAGAGGAGCGAATGAAAAAAGCCGAAAAAACCGAAGAAAAAAAAACAGTCGAGTAAACTCGAGGAGAGAAGAGCGAAGACGAAATGTTGATGGAAATTGGCGGGCGGGGGGAGGGAATCGGTCGTCTTTCCTTCGCCGATACGTGGGTGATAAAAACTGGTCCGATTCGAACGTAGGCAGAGCAGGTATAGCCGCGCGCACCTTTTAGAAGCGTCGCGTAGCGCGTATCGCGTAACCACGAGCGCGTTCTCGCGTGGGAAACGCATGAATTCAAAGTTGTGTCTCTATCTCGCCATAAAAGGATGGGTATATACATACGTGCATAGGTATACCGCGGCAGGGAAGGCGATGACTAGAGGAGAAAAGCGGCACCCGGAATCCGTACGAATTTGGCCGCGATGAAGGGGCAACGTTAGGGGCACACCGAGTGGCATCGAAGTCCGTGGAATTAGATACGGAATGGGTCGTTTTGACCCGGTCAGCAACTTTGACCGAAAAATGCGTTCAGAAGTACACGATTTTTTCCCAGAACTTAATTTTTTTTTAAAAATACATTTGTTTCCCCAAATTTCTTGAGTGTGTTAAAAATATCCAAGACGCTTGTAAGGAGTCAGGATTTTCCAAAAATCGATTTTTCGTTTTGGACAAATGTTGGAGGCAGCTACGTCTGCTGAGGGGTTGTTGTAGGTATGGGTCGGGCATCGATGGTTCAGAGGTAATTTAATTCGGAGTAATTTAATCTTTGTTATAGTCACTTCATTTTAGTTGGGGCAACATTTTTTTCCGGAAATTTGACTCGTGGGCTCTTGAAGAGGACTAAATTTGCTGCCAAAATGTCCATTGAGTCTGCTCTATAATTCAAATAGGTTCAATAGAAATCGTCTTTCAAGATGAAATTTCTTAAAAATAACGGTAAATCTTTCCTGGCGGATGAACTATTGATGATGGATACAAAATGTAAATGACAAATTTGTAGAAGGTTTCGTGCCCTACAATTTTGTTATTATACAATTTGTCGTAAGCCCCATTGTTTAGCTAGTACAGCCATTTAAAACCTAAAATGAGCGAAAAAAAATCATTTCTAACGTTTGTAATAGCTAATTTAATAGATGTAGGCGAAAAAAAATTACTGCCGCAAGATTTCAGAGAAAATGTACTCTTTACTATGAGCAAAAAACAGTTCGAAACTTGCGATCATTTTCCTAAATAAAAAAATATCACGAAATCCCTTAAAAAGCACCGCGACGCTCGAACTACGCCTGTAGATTTTTACTAAGCGAAGAGTTTCGGTATTTGCGAAGTTGGAGATGGTAAAAAAGTGGACGGGGTCAAATTGACCCAGAGTCGTCCGACTCGGATATCCTCCGCCGGAACGAGTTTCAATAGTTCGGCTCTCGCGGAGTACGCGACTTCGAAGATCTCTATCAGTGTACTATCTCGATTTAGATATGCTAAATACGTCGTTCCCGATGTAACCTAATTCCTCGGGATTGACGTGACGCGCGGTTCATTTGTCTCGCGTATTTTTGTACGGCGCATCGCGTCGCTCGAGCGATTCGAAAAGGTGGCAAAAAAAGAAAAACCAGACAACACAAAACAAACAACAACAACAAAAAAAAAGAAACAAACGACTCTCGCCGCTGGTTTATTCTCGGTAGCGCGACCTTGAGGTGCCATGTCTTTCCATCTCGATTGTCCCCGCGATTCTATCAACTCTCCTTATCAACTCCGAGCGCAAACGAGCGAAATCGCGAACGCGCCAAAAATCGAATCGCGATTTCTGAGACTCGAGACAAAAAATAGAGTCAGAGTAAACAACCAACCGAGCGTTTGCCAAACAATGCGTAAATAGAAATTCCAAAATCCGGAATCCAGAGATATCCAGGGTTTGTGGGTTTTTGTTTGTTTGGAAAATTATCGTTTACCTACGACACAGAAATGAAAAACGAGCATTCGAAGGTAGTGGTGGCGGGTCACGCACGCCGCTTATGATTCAAGATTGGCGGGGTCTCCGGACCCGTTATGTGGCTCGAGAATGCCGTTCGTCCGTTGCTCGTCTCTTGCGCCTCGCATTCTATCGCCGACCGCGACTCCATCCTCTGTATGCTGACTGTATGCAGATTCACGCACATCCGCGCCGAGGGTGTAGCAGCTACAACGCGGTGGGCAGATACGCGACGCCGCGTAAACGAGTCCGAGAAACGAACGCGCACGCGCGCGTATCTGGAGAAAAAATGCGAAGAAAAAAAATGCGATAAGTAAATTAAGGAGAAAAAAAAATGAGAGAATAAAAAAAAAATAACAGTCCTCTGCGCAGAGACCGGTTCCCGGTGAAACGTAGATACTTACCGCTCCGAGCTGGCTCACCCTTGAGAAATTTACCTTTCCTTTCCTCCTATCTTCGTTCTCGCTCGCTTTCCTCCGCTCGTCTCGTTTTCGCGTTTCTCTTTCCGTTTACCTTTTTTCATCGTCATTACCGCGATTTCCGCGTTTCTCGATTCCTCTCGTACCAATTTTTTTTTTTTTGTCATTTTCTTCGTCACTTTTGTTTTCCCTTCTCTGTTTTTTTCTCATACCTCGTAGCTCCTTTGTCGCGAGTTTTGACTTTTGCCCGGTGAATGTACGCTGCATTTTAGTTTATTGCTCGTCGTTGGTGTTTTTTTTTTCGTTCAAATTTTTTTTTATTGCTGGTCTCCCATTTTTCGAAGTTGTATTTTTCGAAGGGTAAACCGTCGTTCGAATTTTCTATACTCTCTTCGACGCTTCGCTAATTGAGCGAAACTCCAGTTAAACCTTGTTACATTATTACGTATGCATATTTAGGCCAAGGCGCGTCGATATCGTATCGCGAGCGCGGTTTCGCACCTTGTACTAAGTCGACCTAATTTGTATTTTCACGAGAAGTGGAAAAAACCGATTATTTGTCGCTCCCGAGAAAAATAACGAAGAGAACCCTTTCGTTGAGAAATTGGTTCCTTTCCTCGGGGAGTTGTAAAAGAACTAACCATAGAAACGGTTTGCCATTTTTTCACAATTTTTTTATCATTTTTTCGTGTCAAAATCGCGACGAACAAATCTGCTTAAGACACGTTTTTCGAGTCACCCTGTATGCGAGCTCGACGCAGCACGTGGTCAGCGCGAGGCTACTGCACCAGCTGCAAACTCGCCTCAGCTGCCGATATGGAAATTGAAAATGACTCGTCGTTAAGCCTGTAAATGTAAATGACTCTGTAGAGGGCGATTCTTTGTCTACGCGCCTCCTTGACCGCGGAGCTTCCCCCGTTCATTACTCTATTAGTCGATTAGTCCCCGCTCACCCGGACGAAATGCCGAACAGGCTCGTTTTCCTTCGCCAACGAGTTGAAAATCGACGGGAGTGTCGGCCATCTCCAATGGGGCGTGGCTCCGAGCGACGGTCGCGCGTAGTCGCCCTGTAGAATCGGAAATAACCGGGCGGATTCTTCTGCCGCTACGTGTAGCGGCTAATACCTTCGGCGTTAGAAAGGTGCTTCGCCAATTTCCTAATGGAAACGAGAATCTGCAGCGTACTCGCGAAAATACTGGATAAAAATAGCTTCCTAGACTCTTTTTTCACCGTACTTTTTTGCGCCCCTCGTCTTCTTCGACAGATCACATCGCCGGGATCTGATTTTCGCACCGATTTAACGGCCTCTTCGCGGTCGCGGCGTTGCGAATTGAGTTCGTAGAGAAATAACGAGTCGACGTCTATGTATAGACGTGCGCGACAGCTGGACCGTTCCCTGGTATAAACTAGGATCGTGATACACGCGCGAATACTTGTCGATCGAGAGCTGGGACAGAGTTAATTGGAAACCAGTTTCTGTCGTTTCATATTTGAAAAAAACAAATGAACTTCAAACAGATTCAAAAGCGTTAGCCAACGTCATCTTTCTGTACGACTTACCAACGTTCCGTTCCACACTGAACTATTCTTTCCGTCACTGGAGTAGTTGTTCGATTTAAGAGGATTAGTCTACTTTGGACGCTACAAAAAAAAAGACTGTTGTCACGAATTTTTGTTTGACCTTGCCACGATACATATTGATGTAAAAGTTGTTGGGCTCCATAAATATGACCTTGAAATATAATTTAAAAAAAAAAATATGTTCATTCTTTTTGTTCAATATTTTTGTTAATAGATGTTCAGTAAAATGAATAGAAAACAAATTGTGTTTGTTGAGCTCGATAACTTTTATATCCATCTTCGAGCGTTTGAAGTACCTACATTGATCCGTGGAAGTAATGAAATTTTGGGGACATTGCATGCGCAGGTACATAATTACCATGCATTTTTTCCGCACGTGTTATTTGCGCATTGCATTTTTGTCCTCCATCTTTATCCATCATTCTACCGATATTCTAATTCGCCTCTGGGCCCGCGCAACGCGATACGCCCACGAGATTTCCGCTCGGGTTTTCGATTAAAAACTAGATGAAAAGTCTCTCGCGCAAACCCGTCGAGATTGCCGATGCAACGGGGAAACGGAAAAGAGAAGAAAAAACGAACCTGCATTAGAAATCCGTTTATCTTGATTAATGGTAACGCGTCGTAAGTATAGGTCTCCGGCGTATCGCGATCGCGAATTTTTCTTCCTCTTCGCCAACGCGTTCTCGTTTCACTCGACGTTCGCGTTTCGTTTTTCCCCGTGCGCGGCGCGTGGAAATAATAATCGGCTCGAGTCGTCCCAAAGTGTCCGTTTCTCAACGCATCGCCGTACATGGCTTCGACGTTATCACCGAGTTCCCCGGACAATCATCGTCGCGGTGTATTCGCGACAATTACGTACCGTCATCGCTTTGTTCGCCGCACGGAAAACGGGAAAAGCGCGCGACATCGCGAAACGATGACGATGACGATCGTCTCTCCTTCGCTCCGTCTCCCACCGCGCGGCGCGCGCGAGAGTCGCGCCTGATTCGTCACTGCCGTTCGTTCGCGCTGCCTGATTGGTCCGCCGCGGCTGCTCCGATGCGAGCGAAGTCTCCGTCAGCCACGCGCCTTTCCTACGGATTACCATATGGGGGATCCTGTTCTCTCTCTTACGAACGATCCGGTGGCTCCGACTCGACGGACCACCCGTCCACGGCTCAGTCTTTAGCGAGTCCTCGGCGTAGTCTCGCTCCTGTCATTCTCAACCTCTTGGTTAGTTCATGCTCTGTCGCATCTCGCTTCCCCAAAACTTCGATTCGCTCTTTCTCCCCCATCTCATTTTTCCCCGCCACACTTAATTCTCACTCACAATTACTCTTCCTATTTTTCTATCTATTTCTTACTTGGTTTTTTAAAAATTGTATTCAAAAAAAAAAAAAAAAAAAATTGTACTCGCCTCGTTTGTTCGATTTTCGCCGTTTTTTCGCTCATCTTCGCCTGATCGCGAATCTCGTCCGCGCGTGGCGCGTTTGTTTGTACTCGCTCCCGTTTCGACGCTCGATGGCATTTCGTCACCGTTCAACACTGACGAAAATGTCAAACGGGGAGACACGAACGTCGCGCGTCGACTAGACAGAGTCTTGCTTCGGGATATATTGGGGCAGGTCAGTGCGCGACGCGCTCTTGTTCCTTACGGTCACTTCTCGTCGGTGGTTCTCCCGACTGTCCTCTAATCTCCCAAAAAAAAATCCTTCGACTATCCACTTTTCCCCAAAATCGCGATGCATCCAAAGTGAGAAAGTCCATCATCTTTGTTCGAAATATTCCGACGTTGCGCGCGCCAATTTCTGTCGATAAGCCGGAAGGAAAACTATTTTTCTCTCCTAGCTTACTCTATTTTTTTTTACTCCACCTTTTTTTTTTTGGTCCGCATTTTGCATCGTTTTTATTTTTTCATCGTGAAAAATCCGACGACGACGGGCTGTAATTTAACGCACGGTCCATCGGTTCTTCTTTCGTCTACGTAACTCTGTTTGCTTGCCTTTTTTCTTCCCCCCCAAATGTTTGACCGTTGAATTTTGTTGAAACAGTGCCGATAAGTGCAACGTGATCGCGCCACGAAGAGAAGCGAAATGACGTGGATTTTTGCGAAAGCAAAGGGTTGACACGATCGTTGAGAAGTGAAGAGAGATACGAGACTGTGGAAAATCCGTCGCAGCGTGGAAATCCGCGCGACCGCGGACAAACGAGCGAAAACGAAATATACGAGGATCGGCGACGTTTTTTGTTAGCCAGAGTCGCGAGTTCGTGCCATAGGAAGAAGGAACCGAGGTAACGAAGTTGGGGATAAGCTGCGAGGAATAATCGTGGAGAAAATAGGAGAGAAAAAGGAGCAACGAATCTAAAAGCTCTCTTAACTTGTTCTCGCGAGTAAAAACTGGACGCGCAACGAAACCGAGTGAAATAAAAAGGGAGGTAAAAAGTAATACGAGCTTTATCGGCAAGTGCGACGAATAGTGAGGAGAAAATTGTTGGGAGCGCGAAAATTGGAGAAACGAGGGAGAAAGGCTCGCGCTCGATGTCGTTGAGTTTGGCATGACATATCCGGTGTGACAGTGCGACCGAAACGGAAGGTTACCATCGACGCGCGATGTCGACGCAAGCTTATTACAAGGAGCGACTCGGTTTCGACCCCGCCGACACCGTCGCCGAACATCATCGCGAGCAACGATCGCAGCACGGCGGCTACGAGGAGTCACTCTCCAAGTTTAAAGGTCAGCGAAAAGTTTCGTTCAAAAATGGTGAATGGGCCGCGACGGACGTCGAACGGACGACGAACGACGCCCAGCAGCGGGCTTCCGCAAGCTCGCAGGCGGCGTGCTGGGGCTGTTGGGCGATGTTTATGGAAGCTCACGGTACGTGTTGCTGTTGCCGTCGTGTGCGAGCCGAAAACCAACTAACTCGAGTTTCCCCTCTTCATTTTTTTTTTATTTTTTCCATACACTTCCCCCGACTAGCAGTTTTTCTCTAACCTCGTGTTCTTGTTGTTGTTGTTTTCACCGAGTGAGGCGTGTTGCTTTATCGATATTTGCGTGACCGACTAACGACTTAACTCGACTCGATTTACCTCTTTCTGCTCATTTTTGATCGCCGTGTTCGAATTTTCATATTTTGCTTCGTTTTTTGTTGTCCGATTACTCGGAGTAGCTGAATTCGACCGAGAAATATTCGTATCCGCAGTTACGGTTGGTACTTCGTTTTTTTCATATCCCGCCTGGCTTTTCTTTTACCCGTTAGATTCGCTCGTTATTTTTCTGCTCTCATCGCTGAGTCGCTAGTTCTGGCCAATTTCCCCGATTTTCTTTCAACGAGTATTTTTTTCTTTGCATTTCGCTCGTATAATGTTTTTCCTACAGAAACGAAAGCTTTATTCACATCCTCGTTGTCAGAAGATGAAGTTTTCTATTTTTTTTTCTTCACATTTTTGATAAAGCAGCGGTCGTTTTTTCTTCTTTTTGTTTTTTATTAAAAAATCGAAACTCGACGTAATTTGGCACTTAAAAATTGCCGGATTCTCGCCTAACGGGAAAAACTGACTGCGGTTTTCGTCGAGGGAGAGAGAGAGAGAGAGAGAAAAAAAACACGCGTAAATCGGAGCAAATTGAAAAAAGCCGAGTCGGAGAAAGTGGCTGGATATCGTGATACGAAATTTTCCACCTTGTCAAATTGTCAATGCGGGCGTGATTAATCGTTATCGTTTTCTCTTATCGTCGCCTGTCTCCGTAATTGTTATTATTATTGATAATATAACTCGACAGCTCGGTGTTCGATTATATGTACGCCACGCGATGTTTTCGTTCGGTCGAACGTTGCTGCGGACTCTCAACGGCGGGCGAACAAAAACGAGTGCGGAAAAATTCCATGATTTATGAAAAACTAAATCACGTCTCGGTCGGTCACGTCGAAAGCTTGTTAGTAGATACGTTCGTTAGTTTGCTGCTCGCACGTATAGAGAAACGGTCAAAGTAACACTTATCGTCGAGTTTACTGAGCTTTTTAGTCATAAGTTTATATCGATTAATCACCAATTAACCATCGTTTACTAACGCAGCTACATTTTTATCAACGATCAACAATAATTGATGAATTATTCTTCATCGTTCCTCGATTGATCCTCAACCACTTGCAGGGAAACGTACACGCAGAAGGAACCAGCTCACTCTCAAAGATACCATTTTTTATACTTGCATTTTTTTATACTTACATTTTTTTTATACTCACATTTTTTTATACTTACAATTTTTTGTGTGCGGAAAATCAAAAACTATCCGTTTTTCGCATATCGACCTGATATTTTTCAGCAAAGGAAAATCTATTTCCAAGGATGTTCAGACATTACGATGAAAACGACGAGAATATGCTAACTCCCAATCGGATTTGATAGATTTCATCTCGAAGGAAAAAAAACTGCTAAAACTTGCGACTTTTTAGGAAGCTTGTGGCTGAAAAAATGAAATTGCACGTCAAATTTTGAGAAGTGACAAAAAAATTAAGATATCTCGCTGAAAAATAGTAGCAAAAACCTGAAATTTCACACGTAGAACGAGCCATACTATATTTATTAGGTATCCGTACCATGTTTAATTTAATTAGGTGGCGCGTTTTTTATTTATTTAAGTATTCATCCCGATGTAACGAAATGTTGCATTAGTGGAATAACTTGGCAGGGAGGATATACCAGTACCGTCTGAACATCCTGAGGCTGTATCGACTTGTAGATGCAGTATCAATCGCAGCATCGCTTTTCAGGAACAATCGCAAACCGCAATTCTATTCTAAATAAAATATCCCGAATATAAGTACATTTTATTCACATAATATATAAATTATCGGTGTTATTTAGAGATATAATTTATTCCCACGCGGATTTCATACGGTCGAAGCCGTAAAAAGAGATTCGTGTATCCCGCGAACGGGAACATTGATTGCCGAAAACGAGCGGATTCAGACTTTCTCTCGCTAAACTCTCCGTGCATTTTTCATCATCTTTATTATTATAAGTGTTGTTATTATTTTTACAACAATTAGTTCATTATCGCCAGCGTACGTTGGTCGGAGCTGTGCATCAGATAGCAGGTTGCGAACGGCGAATGGTATCTGATCAGGAAGCAGGTGTATATCGTTCGTTGCCTGCCAAAAATTGCTCGTTTCACCTACAGGAAACAACGCAGCTGACGCGTCTTAATCGTCAAATTTTCGCCTAGTTTCGAACGATATGGGAGTTTCTAATCCATTCGACAGCTGTTGGAACGGGTTTTCGCGAATATCTCGAAAACTGTCACTGTTTTGACGAAGACGTGTAGAACGAAATATGTAGCTAAGACGATTTGCAACAGAAACGATCCGATGGGTTTTTCTCGCAGGAGTGATTGTTCGCGAGTTATAACGTCGCGCGTCGAAGAGCGTGCGTCGTATATTCACGCATCGTGTGATACTCCGCGGTATATCTCGCGAACGCTGCCTCCGAGAGAAAAACTTCTTGGAACCTTTTTTATAGCCAATGATCTCAGCTACAAATTTGGTCTCCGGTGGTTTTTTCGACAAGTCTACCGTTTTCGAGATATTTGTAAAAAAAGACTACTTTTCGCGGATCTCTACCGTTCGAGCGGGTGTTGGGTCGATGAGAAACTCTCCTAGGTCATGCGAAAGTCCCACATGCTGAAATATATCTTCTAAACACAGTGCCTAATTTTCTCCGACGACTTCTCCTGTCGAAGATCATCGCTGGAACGTTTTCGATGGCAGATAAGTTTTATTCGGTCGAAAACGGTGTAAGGGGAGAAAAAAAATTCGTTGCTATTACAATCGATGCGTGCTGTTCGCGTCCAGATCGATCGACGTGTTCGTATGGCACAGATATCCTGTTAGAACGATAAAAACAACGATATGCTAGCCACGTGCAACCGGTCGCGACTAGTCGTAATGAATGCAGTCTTTGTCTGCAACATGAAAATACCATTATCATACGTAATGCGATCTCGACGGAGCTGATACCTGACCCAAAACTCGAGAATCCCCCGCGTCATCCGCGTCTCTCGCCGCGACGAAAGATCTACGAATCTCGCTGGCAAGCCTTTCTCGTCCCTCTCCTCAAACTATTTTATTTTATTTTCAATTATTTTATTCGTCTACCGTTGTCCTTGATTTTTCATTCCCAACGGCTTCTATACGCGACTCGTATAAAAACCACTCGATGATTTCACGTCTCGTCCCGATTCTACCTTTACGTCTCGCTCGTTTTTTCGCCTTTCTTCTCTCCAAATAGTTTTGGAGTAAATTTTCAACATCCGTGGTACGTGACTCGTTTACCTGATTTTCATGGTACTTCGATCACTCTACGAATGTTCATGCTGTTCTCTCTTAACGTGACGCCACACCAAGTTTGTAATATTTTTTTATTTTATATTATAATTATATTACATTATATTTCAATGTTAAATATATATATATATATATGAACAAACAATTATTTTACTTACTATTTTACTTTCGTCGGTAGTTCTATGGGAGGCGGGCAAAGTAGTAGACCTAAATGTGAATAAAACGGATCTCGTTGATGCAAATTGAAATTGAGACGGGAAAAAGCCGCTGCGAGCCGAATCAAAGTCGGAGATGATGAGAGATACTGAAAAACAGCGACGCGGCGTAAAAACGCGACTGGAAGGGTCTCGAGCTCGGGCCGTTGAATCGTTGCGTACGAAGTACGTACTCGGAGCTTATCGGAATACGTAATAAAATTAATCTTCGTAGTGGCCGATTCAAAGATTCTATTCAGCCCTCGAGACTTTCTCGCGTAATTCCAACTATTTTAAGTGACACTCGTCGAAAGAGGAGAGAGAGAAGAAAGGTCGGCCTCGCCCTCGCGTCGAGAGGGCCGCTACGCGATCATCTCGAGAGCTTTATCGTTTCGTTATTATTGCGTTGCTCGTATGGCGTATAAAATGTGAGAAAAATTGAATTTTCATCGAGCTATTACGGAGGATATTAAAAACTATCGTTACGAGTATAAGATGCGTTTAACAAATCCGAACTTTTTTTTAAAGGTATTGGAACGAAGGGGAAAAAATTACCTGCTAATTGGTTGAAATAATGGCGGAAAATTTTCGGCGAGCAAAAACGGAGGAAAAATTTAAATGCTCGATGTGTTGTCCGAGAAGTGGGCAGAAAAATGTCGAGAGACTGCATAATTAACGATATGATTTGCCGTTGCGTAATTATACAATTAAAAATGACATTTTATGATTACATAAATATTTACAACCTCCGCATTCGAGTTCTTTATTTTGCATTCCGTTGCGTCGATTCGATACGAATGCAAATTATTATCGCGTATATGCGCGGCATTCGGGCGAAGATTGAAGGCTAATGCGCGTATGTAGGTGAACGGCAAAAAGCGCTCGCGTATCTGGCGATTTTATTGTACAGTGGCAAAAAAAGTAATGAAAAAAAAGAATAAAAATGACAACAACAAAAAATGAAAAGCGGGTAAATATGGGAGAAAAAAAGGAGACATCGGTCGTTGCGAAATTGCTTCGAGGAAACTATCAATATCGGATACAATTACGGCTAACGGGTCGAAAAGCAAAGTCGAAGGAGTTTCGATATTTGTGGAGTGAAAAAAAATCATGCGAACGGAGAAGTTGACAAAAATGTGTGCCTCGGAGATTGTATTTTCGTTGTCTGACGTAATTCCGTGCCGGTTGCGATGACTTTCGTGAAATTTCGGGGTAGGCGAGGTGTAAATTTACGATTGTCAATTATGTTCGCCCGAGTCTTTGCTTCTCCGACTGCTTATGGCAAACTCGTCGAGATTCGGCGACGCGTATCGTCGTAGGTGTGAACGGAGGTGGGTCGAATCGTTACGTCGATCGGTACGGCGATATTTTTATTTATTTACGTCCAAACCCACGGCGTTCTCCAAAAAGTGTACCAATTCCAATTGGAAGCTGGTCTCTCAAGGTGCGCTTTCCAAGGCAAGAACTACGAACGAACTTGAACTTTTCGATCGGCTAAATTTGGGGTAGCAAAGTCAACCGAAAACAAGCCAATTCGAACTAGTGCATTTTTCTTCACGGAGAGCATTGAAATGGTGGAAAAAAGCAAACGAGGTACGCGCAGCGTTATTTTCATTGCAAATGGAATGGAAATTTATTCCTTCGAGTGCGAAACCTGCGAAATGTAGCGTTTAAAGAGATTAATTCCCAGTATCGTCGTCGAGTCGGTTTGTAAACTGTATTCAAAGTGTTCCTCCTCCTCCTCCTCCTCCTCCTCCTCCTCCTCCTCCTCCTCCTCCTCCTCCTCCTCTTCCTCCTCTTCGTCGCGGATACGAGCGAGTATTTGAACCGCAGGTCAAAGTACTCTCTCGCGCCATTCGGGATGCCGGAAAACACGCCGAGTGTCTGAAACTACGAGGGTTGCCAAGAAACGAGCAACTCAGCTGCCAGCACGACGCAACGCTCAGATTTATACGTCACTCGGCTTTCGCGCGTGTAATTGCATTATTTCGGCACTGCGCGAGACCTTCATTTTTTTCTTCAATTTCTATTCCCAATTGCAGAGCAAAGTCGCGTACCATCAATGAAACACGCAAATAAAAACACAAAATACCCGTAATCATTGAAACTCCGAGTATTATTATTATTACTATTATTATTATTATTATTATAAATATTATTATAAATATTATTGTTGTTGTTGTTATACGTGGGTCCTTCTTGCCCCATTTTTTTACCCCGCTATTATATCGTTGGACGCGTCAATTCTAATTTATGTGTGCAAATTTCTTGATTACGAGGATCAAAAGTGGCGAAAAGCGTTATTTCCGAATATCTGGAGAATAGTTGATTTTTTCAACAAGAAAAGGTTCCACTGACAAATTAGTAGACGAGGCGATGCTTCGGGAAATGATTGTTCGCGGGATATTAACTGTAAGAAAATTCGACAGTGATTTGCGGAGTGGACGTTTTTTAGTTGATTTAATTCCGCGGAACATTTTATTTTTAGGATTAAAAAAAGAGAGAATATTGTTCTTAGTTTCTTTTAAATAAACGAATCACTACTGAGAAAACAAAAAAATGTATCTATTCAATTTCTTCGTGGCAAAAAACTTTGTGATTACTGCGTTACGCGCAGTGTTTCCTATTTTCTCTCCGGAAGAAAATTTTCTCTCATGGGAGAAAAAATCCACTCCTGAATTTTTACAATGTAGCGTTCCGAAGAATGGCGAGGATCACACACTACGTTGGAGGTCGAGTACCACGTGGCTTTTTTTTTAAGATCGCGTATCGTTTATCTCGCGAACGGTTAGTCGAACGAAAAAAACTGTTCGGATCATTTTTGTAGAGAATTCTACCAGCTATAAGTTTGATCTCGGCTGGTTTCGTCGAAAAGTTAACCGTTTTTCAGATAGACGCGGAAAACCGTTTTGTATCGACTAATAAAAAAACGCGAGGTTCGTCTGGTCAACGAGAACGTCTCGTTTGATCCCTTAAAACCCGATAAGCAAGCTTATCTCGCAATAAATTGCTCATAATCTCCTCTATCGTCGACGAATGATGAACCACGATTATTCCGTCCGATTTTGGAATCCTGCAGATGAATTAATTCGCGTGACGCTGCGAGTTTTTTGCATTCCCGTTTTGAGTTACGTATGCTAATTTTAACCTTCTCTCTGCTAATTCGTCGTTTTGACAAATTTTTATGAATCATGCGCCGAGGATCGGTTCGAGGACTACGGAAACGTTAATCGTCGCGAATTAGTCACGCTTTACAGAGATTATTTGGCGCTGACCTCTTTTCTCGCAAATTACTACGAGAAGTATTTGCAATTAGACCAAAACAATCATCGCCATGCGAAATTCGTACTCGGTTTCGCTAAAAACAGAAAACCACAACAAAAAAAGTCAACATGGAATTACAGCTTTCCCCGAAAATTTCTCCACGCAACAAAACGAAAATTGGACTCGAAAATTCGCACTTGTTTCAGAATTGCGGGGGGGGAAATGCGGTTTGCCCGAAAATGTAGGAAATGAGAATTTATTTCCGATATTGGACGCGGTTTTCGGACTTTTTCAAGGCTTGGGAAAAATCGACGCGAAGAGTTCTCGCGAAACAGCGAATACACTTTACCGAGACGGAGGAGACGTATGTTTAGGACCGTCGTCGTTGACGCGCGCCACATTTGTCATCGACGATACATTCGTACCTAATTTTTCAAAAGCATTTTTTTCTCTCCTTCGTTCTCTTCGCATTCTCTTTCGCGAGCGAGCCGCGCGCGAGATGTACCAACTACGTTGCTCTCAAATCACGCAGCGCGTACGAAATCGAGAAATAGCGAAGTTGTTGTAAAAATTATTAGAAACGATCCGATTGATTCGTGATTGTTGAAAAAAAACGTCTAGGCTTAATTTTGCCATGCCAACGAATTCGAGTCACTTGCGAGCGAATTATTGATGGATCGTTCGAAAAATCGGAAGATATTCGTTTAACTCGGTTGTCGCGCTAAAAAATTACCTGCAACTACAATTACTTTATCTTATCGTCATCCTCGGTCTGTCACCGCGAGCCGCGACTGTTAAAACCACAAAGAACAAAATGGCTAGGAAAATTTATTTCACAGCCGAAAATCGAACTATAAATTAATTATTTTCACTCGAACAAAATGACCTCGGGCTATCTAAGCCCTGCCACTGCTGTACATTTTTGTATACGGCTTGAAAGATGCCTCGAATCTTCTAACATACGAGGTAAAAATCTCTGTACCTGAAAGAATTTGTTTTTCATAGAAACACTCGCTCTTGATACGTATTTATTGACGATCATTTTCTTGCTCAATACTCAAATGTACGTTTAATAGCTTCATTTACTTATATTTATTCTACTACCCTTTCTTCCTCCATGAAAAAATTGTTTAAAAAATTGTAATCTCATTGTAAATCACATGCGCGGTGTAGAAAACGATTTCATGGTTCGTTTTAGCCTATTGAAGGGGGTAGCCGTGGATTTGGATGCTGTAAAGAGTATAAGATCGGTAAAGACTACAAGTGCAAAGCAATGAACTTGAAAAGTCGTTGACATCTCGCGGGTTCGTCGTAGCAGTCGACTCCTCGACGTGGCAGTCGACTCCTCGACGTTTGACACATTGCAGCTCTACGTTTACAAGCGATGTGCGTACACGTATGTCGACACGAATGTTTCGCGAAGCCGAAATGCACGTAACGCGTGAAGTTATGCGAGGAAACGAAAACACATGTGCGGTACGCGGGTCTCTTGGTGTACGCGTCTTCTCGTAGACCGTGGACTCTGGCCGTTCCCATAGACTCGTAATATCAGCCCAGCTGCGAGGGTCATTATTGTTCTCGATTCTCACGGCTTATAAAAGCGGCGCGATGGCACGTTTATGCCTTCGCGATACGATTTGCCAAATTTTCCGACCGTTTCGAGCAAATTTCCGACCAAGTGCCGATAAAAATGCGAATAGTTCCGGGGACGGACGACTAAGCCTGGAGGGTCCGAACAATTGACTAATTTCGTGTTGCCAAGTGGTTGAAATTTATAGTCGGTTGAAGAAGATTATTAAATTATTTAACGACTTGGGAATACGGGTTTTTCTTCGAGGCCCGATTGCTGCAAGGGCGTATCGTCAGCCTCGAGAGGGCGTTGACCACTTGACACTTATTGCCGTCAACGCTACTCGACGAGTGCGGGGTCACGTGTCTCCCGTTAAAAGCCACGGCCCCTCAAAACGTTGGGAACGATGGTTTCGTATGCATAAGTGTGCGTGTGCGGGAGAGAGAGGGAGAGAGGGAGATTTTTCCGCGAAAAACGTGAATTTCCGTAGATTCTGATTTTTCCAAGACCTGCGAGATCTTCATTCACGGTTCGCAAACGCGAATGAATCGGAGGAGGAAGAAGAAACGAATGATTCCGGAAAGTAGAAAGCGTTTCTCGTCCGTGCAGCTCTATTATCGTTCCTTTTCAACCGAAGCAACGCCGTGAATAATTACACTTTTTTCGCCTGATTTTAAAACGAATTTATTCCATCCAGGCGTAATTACACGACCGAGGTCGGTGCACGGATGCATCGGAGAAGAATGCGGTCGTTACTTGTTCATTGTTCACACTGATTCGTCGTTAGATCGTTGTAGAAAGTTTACACGGTAGCGTGCAAAATTTCCGAAAATTAACGCGGTAGTCGGTTTGCTCTCGAGAAAACGAGCGGAAATTGTCCAAACAACATTCTGGTACGACGTTTGGTTGCGGAGATAATCGACGGAGAAGTTTCGACCAAAGGGACGCGGCGTTACTCGCCGACGCCCCGCCCGCCGCGTGACGCGTCGTTGCGTCGCGAGTCCCCGTTGGCGCGACGCGCCTCGCGCGATATCTCGGCAACTACGCGTCCTACGACAATTTTTCTTGGACATTTTCGACTCAGTTTTTTCCGAGGAACCTCGACGTTCCAGTCCCGAACGATTTTCTCCACCCGGAGTCTACCAATTTTCCTCAGCTTCCGAGGAGAGAAAGGTAGAATTCTGCGACAACGTCGCCTCGTCACGCAACAATTACGACTGCCTTGGTTTGTATTTCGCTTCGACATCGTCGGACACCTTACATTTCGTTCTGGCTATTAGATTACGCACGCGAGTGACATCACGCCAGAACTGATCTCTCTGCCTCGTCTTAGTTACCTGCTGCTCCGAGTTTTGGCCTAGAAACGATACTTGGGAGTTTCTTTCCGCGACATTCTCGATGCTCGCTTGTTATTACACATCTTTTGCACGCGTCTACGCGCTACTCGTACGCAAGCGTCGGCTCCGCGTTCACAAAGCTGTAATCTGCCAGCCCGCGACACGTAATTGCATGGTAAACAAATGAGCGGGTAATAAAAGTCGATTCGTTCCTGTTTTCCCGTTTAACAATGTCCCAACACTTTGCGACGATTCTTGTCACCGAAACGTGTTTTTTATCTTACCCCCCCGAAATACGACCAACGATGTCTAACTCTTCGCATTTCTTATTCCAGACGAACGAGATGCCATTCAAAAGAAGACGTTTACGAAATGGGTCAACAAACATTTGAAAAAGGTAGGAAAATCTTGGCTCCCCTGTCGTTTTTGCGTTGCGAAACCTTCGGAAATTCGCGCGAGAGGTAACGTCGTTATCTTTGAAAGGCGTTTCGAGAGCTAGCCGTCACGCGTTTACCTCCCTAGACAGCTACAGGTACAATCGACTCGTTCGCATCGAGCGTGCACCAGGAAACGTCAGATTGCGCAAATCCGTGACAACCTTCGACTCCCTAACCCGTAGGCCGACATCTGTCGCTCGAGCTGCATATTCATGCGGGAAGTCAGCTTCCACTTCGTGCCACTGACGACGATGTGAGGCAATCCGTAGGCCGTACCTCGCTCTTTGCCGAGATTCCGCCAGCATAGCTGTTACTACCCAAACGAAAACCTCAACATTTTCCGTTCGCCATTGACAAATCACGCGCGTAGCCTAAATCAAAATGGCCGCCAACTCTCTACTCTTCCATCCATTTTGGGCCTGTTTATTCAACACCGCGTTTTATTTTTTCCCTCCATTTTTTTCCAAATCAAAACCAAATTTTTCACTCGGTTTTAGACTTTTTTTTTATGGGAGTTGGAATTTCCCGTCGCTCTCAGCTTTTGCCTCGGTTTTGCTCGACTCGGCTCGGTTTCGTCTTCGCTGCCGCTGCACGCCGACCGCGAGATAAAGAAAACCGACATGACTTATTTATAAGCCGTCGAGCAAATGATATTATATACATCTGAGAATTACTGCCGTCGCGTGGACTCTGTTAACGGAATAAGCTTACCTCATCAATTGTCTCAATTTATTTATATATTCCACGTACGATCGGTTATCCTACCAACCTACTTATTTTTTCCTCTCCCTTTCTCACTCTTTCCCTTTCCCTTCCTCGCGTCCTTCCAATTGTCAACAACGAGCTCGAGAGTACTACCAATCATCGTTACCACCTCGTTTCTCTTCTTCCTCGTCTTCACCGACCATCCGCCTCCTTTTTCTCGTCGTTCCTCCGCGTTCCCTCCAATATTTTCGCTCCTCTTTCCCCTCTACTCGTTGAACTCCTCTTACCGATTCTATTTTACCCAACTTTCCTTTTTTTAACCTATCGCTCGCGCTGACAACTTGGTATTCCCTCCTCTCGGAAGGAATTCGTTGCTACGGGGCAAATTCGTCGCTAATTGACCCTGGCGAACAAAAAACCCGGTTCAGCTCGCGTCTCACCCGATAAATCTGACCGGTTAACAAATAGCGCGCAATAAGCGCAGAAACTACTCTCGCCTTTCTCTCTCTCTCTCTCGCTGTCCATCTCTCTGGCCTCGCTCCCGAGCGAACTCCAAACGCGGAGATCGTTTTTTATTTACTCGCCAAAAATATTCGTTTTTGCGCCGCGTCACGATGATCTTTTTCGCAACAACGACGCGAAAGACGAAACGAGTACTCGAACCAGAAAAATGTTTCTGGTTGCCGCGTGATCCAGCGGATTACGCATCGATTCGGGGAACGCGATCGATCCGTGGACGCGCAAACATAGTCGTCGGGTGTCCAATCCAAGAAATCGTGTAATCTCAGGCTACTGGTAATTCCAGAAATGTCACGCCACGTTAGAATTTGACTCGGAGAAATGTGTGTCGAGGTCGCCGAGTAGGAACGACGAATGCCGGAAACGAGAGGCGAACCGCGATAAGTTTATTCTTTTTGCACTTACCAATTCATCCGGAGAATTCCGTGTCTCGTGCGCAGCTCTGACCATCTCGAGTCACGATCTCCCCAGTTGGCAGAATTCCGCAATTATTTCTTCCCGGAAAAAAAAACGTAATCCATTTGGCACTAGCATTGCATAAAAAACGAACTCGCTCGACTGCGCAGAAAAAACCATCCAAACGTCAATATAAAACATCTAATCAAAGCAGTAAAAAAACGGACTAAAACAAAGCGGACTAAAAAAAATAGTAAAAAATCCGAATCGAAGTGAAACGAGTAACGAATAACGATTCTGGGAGACACGAATGCAACGAAAAATTAGGGCACGAAAGTGCAGTAGCGCAAGTTGAGTCGCGTGCAACTTGAAGGAATAAAACGAGGATTGCGATATGGAAATAGTAGGATGGCGGACAGAGTGCTGCAACGGTCTCTGTTCCGAGTTTTCTGTAGAAGGTAGGATAAGCACGGCACACGACAAGTGGGCGACATTAGCAACGAGATATCTTCGTCACCCGGGCAAAATATTTCGCTCGTAGGTGGGCCACGCCTGTTCGCTCGCGTCGTACGAGAAATAGCGGAAGTGAGTCGTCAAAATTCCTCCGCGTCGCATTCCCGTCTTATCTCTCCCGAAACGTGACATTTGACTTTATTTGTGAATTTTCCGCGGCGTGTTCCGCATATTCGTCACGTTTGTCTCCGTTGTCTGGCGCCTCGAATGCAATTATTTCGTCTTCTCGCGTCGCTATTTCTCGTGTTCGGCGCTATCGACGAGGGACGAAGTATTCGATCCGTGGAGACCAAACAAAAGACGCTCGTTTTCGATCCGGATGTCGCCACGACGAGCAGATAGATCCGCTCGGGTCGCTTCGTCTTGGTGCTGAGAGCAGCGACGCAGCGCCGAGGAATTTTTTCGTCGTACTCGTCGAAGTCGGAAAAATTGCCTCGCCGCAGTCTGAAAACCAAAAGGGGACCGATTCGCGAAGGTGCCGGCAGAATTTGCGTTACGCAACCGAAATCTCGGCGTCGCGAGCGATTACGATGCTGTATCAACGCGCACCGGATCTCTGACCTTGACCGTAACGCGACGCTCGGCAAATCATGTAATACGAACGATCTTTAGCGCGGTGTCAGGTTGATTCGCATTGTCCGAAGACAATTGAGCGTATCGAGTCTCACGGGTTGTCTCCGCGTCATTTTTTAGCCGCTGACCAACGAGACGTTTCGTCTATCATTTTCGTTTCCTCCAATTGTCCAGCCCATCCCTCGTCGCTCCTGCTGCCTCGAATTTTCTCAGACTGTTTTTGCTTCCTTCTCGCGCGTTTTCCAAAGTTTTTATGCTCGCCGCGAACGAATTGCGCGCCTCGTCATCGCTTTACGCTCGTTAGGCATGAAATCCGGTCATTTAAGAAGTGATTTAAAAATCGATGGAGATTCGCTGTGTTCGCCGCGCCCTTCTCAACGATCGGACACCCCGCAACGAGCCCAAAGGTGCGGGCAGACCGGATCTTTCTAAACAAATTGTCCAATCGCATTAGGTTTTGGCTCCAAGGAGGATTAAAAAAAAAATACGGATCGATCCTGCAAAAAAATGCGTTTTTAACGAATTTTTACAAAGATAGGTTTACTCGTTTATCGATAAACATTCCGGCACTCGAATAACACAGTTTTGAAGAAATTATGATAATTTTTTCGTGTCACTGTAGTCGCAAATAACGGAGTTATAGTAAATCTTCGAGAAGTCCAAAAAAATTGGAGAATCTTAAAAACGGCTTCGTCGACTGCTTTGAAGTGTTTACCAGTTATTCCTGGTATAATTGTCTCCTGCTTAGCGAAAGCTCTTTTTAAACATTTTAATCCCGTCCAAAATGGACCTTTTAAGAGAAATTCAGTTTTTTGTAAGAAAAAAAAAATAACCATTTTTTTTACTAACGAAACAAAAATTGCTAAAATAAAAAAACGGTTCGTTCAAGCACGAGATAATTGTATAATTGGTAGGGAAGTGGTAGAAATTGGGCTGGAATGGTTTTGAAAAGGCATTCGAGTCGTATTTCCCGACGAGCGCTCGGGAGTTGCGGAGAACAACGAACGGTGCGTTACCAAGGGATTTGAGAAACGGGGCATCGATTCAAGGATAACCAGATCCTTCCGTGGACCAAGGTACACCGCGCTAAGAATAACTCGCGGGAAAAAATAACTAAATGAAAGAGACTCGAGAGTTGAAAAATGCAGAGGTACGAGCATGACTCACCTGCTGAATACCGGACTCCTCGACGCCGAGCTACCGCCTTCCTTCGCGAGTCTTTTCCATTCACCGCGAAGCGTATGGTAAACAGACGAGGTGACGGAACAACAAACGTACAAAAGTCTCGCGAACGAAGTACAAAAAAGTCTGCGTGGTGGGAATTAGAAAAATTCACCGAGTGTACTGAAATTGGAAAATTGATTTTTGCAAATTTTGGGAAAATTTTGTAGTCGTGGGGGATAAATTCGTGTACGATTTTTTAAACCACGTTTCAGGTTTGTCGGTAGCAGGGTCGTTGAGAAAAGACGTTTTTCTGTGAAGCGTCGCCGTGGCGAGACGTTTTCAAACTATAAATACCCTGCACTCCGGACATTTCATCCTTATGAGGGTCCAACGTCTCGTTGCGCTACAAATCATTCAGCGTTCATTTTACCTTCAATCACATTTCTTCACGCCCGACGAACGTGCGACGCGAGAGGAGAGATCTGAAAATGGAAACGTCATTTTCCTTACTACCTGATGAAATCGGGGCGAGAGTGGCGTGGAGCGAGCGCGAGGAGTGATCCTTCTACGGTGATCCGCGCGGTTCTGCGATTGATCGTTGGTCCCGACCGAGCTGCAAATTGTGCAAAGTTCAGCGTCGAATTGTTTTCGCCAAAATTCCGTACAGAATATTGTTGGGAAAAATCTGGAAAAACTCGTAAACGTTACGTTATTCCAAAAAATCGTCTATATTTTTTCTCTCAAATGTATTGAAAATATTTTCGGGAACGGCGGTTACAACGGGTCAGTTTGACCCTGTCAAAATTGGGATCAAGCGGGTTAATATTAAGAGGTAACGCGCCGCAAATTTCAATCAACACGGGGACATTTTTTCTTTACACTGGAATTTTTCAACTCATCAACTCCTTAAGTGTTCAAATTTATCGTGAATCCAATTTTGACCCCGAATAACTTTGGAAGGAGTAGATTTACCGAAAAATGACTAGGAATCTTTTTTGTAGAGCGTTCAATTCCCTACGAGCATATGCCACGGTTTTATAAATATGACAATCCGTTGACGAGTCAAAAAATGCCGAAGCGTAAAAGGAAGTTTTGCCCGTGTTAATCAAATGGGAAATTGGAAGTTGCGATCGTGCACCACTTGATATTAATATTGGGAGCTGTTACTCGTACAGTACCTCTTTTTAGTCAATCCCAACAATATTTACAATGTATTGAATTAAAAAAAAACATCCGATGTTTTTTTTTTTTTATTAAATAGTCTAGCACTCTCGCGATACGATCGAGCTACATAGTTGCTTTCGCTGTAGAGTAAAATTGCAGCTAATTTCTAGTAGTTTGGATCGGTGACCCAATCTCGAATCAACGACTGCATTCATTTGTTCCGAGGCTAAATTTCTTATCGGTGATTCGCGTCTAGTGGTAGAATTTTCAGTCGTGTCATACGAGTACGAATGATTGAATCTGATTGACGTGTTTCTTTTCCACTCTGTTTGTCAGCGAGGTCGTGACACGCGATGAGAAAAACGTCGGGCACAAACGAGAAGCAACTTTCATTCATAGACAGCGAGACTAATAAAAACGAGTGTTCCAAGGTGCAGTCGTTCCTCTCCCGTTGCGTTTTGTATTCACTTCCCGAGCTTCCCGAGCCTCTGTAATATTCCTATCATTTGTTGTCCCACGCCGGGAGAGTCGACATTCCTTTGGCTTGTTGATCAAGCTACGTTCAAAATTTCCATTTAAAAAAAAAAAATTAAAAAAAATATTTAAAAAACCGCGATCGGTTTGTCCTGCCTCGAGCGGACGCGTAATCCCTGTTTTTGAGTACCCAACAATTTTGTCAACAATCGCTGATTCGCTGTTTTCCGATCTTTAGACTCGTCGTCCCGTTCATCGACTATTTTCGACCCAACGCTCGTTTTTTTCTTTAGGTACTTCGATCTCACGCGCGTTTTCTCAGCCACGTTTACTTTGCCTCGTCATGTCCGTTCCGTCGAGTCGATAATGGATACGAATGACAAGAATGATGGAATATCGCTTGCTCTCTCTTGACTCGAGCAAACACAGTCTCCGTTCACGCGTGTATCTCATTATATTTCGTTATCTTCGTCACGGCGATGGAAACACAACCCGACAGTCTTTGGCATCCACCGACGATACTTAACAACGATATATTATATAATTGAAAAAACGAGGGAAGAATGCAACGATCGTTCCTTCGTTTTAATACGGAATTAATAACATTTAACGATTAGCAATTAATAATCATCAACAGTTCAGGAGATTGAGTTTGTATAGTCCCAGCCAAAAGTTTGCAATATTATCATTCGGAAATGTTTGGTATCCAGTGATTAAAAATTGAAATAAAATTAACGATTTTCATTATTGTGCCACTAAATTCGTTGTTGAGGGATCTCTCGTCTTATAAATTGTTTGCTTGCTATTATTGAATAACGCCAGTCGAATGCATTAACTTTTAGATATTTTGTCCAAACTGGAAGAAAAAAAAATGAAATATAGAGATAAATTATATTTGATGAGGCGTCGTTTCGATTACCGATTTTACGCCAGCGTCGAGTTCGGATCGTGGCGAAACGCGTGGAAATTCCGAATCGGAATGAAAAAGTGAAATGCGAAAAGTAAAATAAGATTCGTCTCTCCGCGAAGAGTAGCGAGTCTTGCGCTCGTTACGCGGGCACAGTGGCTGCTTGTTTTCGAAAGAACGTTGCGTTGGTCGTTGATTGATATCTTGGTCGGAGTAATTTCTTACTATTTAATTGAGCAATAAGCTTTCGGATTTATCGTATGGTCAGCTTTCGCCGTGGCCGCGTATCGCCTGTAATAACATCGCTGTAATAACGCACCGCGGCGGAATGTTGTCGCGTAATACGGCCGTGCTTCCGAGAACGTTGCGAGATATCTCTCCAAACTCTCGGCTACGTACGACCGCGCGGTCGTGTAGCATGGACGCGCGATAACGGATCGTTTATTGATTAGGTTTCGTTTTATTGCTCGCCCTCGAAGTAGTTGCATAATTTTGATTTTTTCGCTCGCTATTTTTATTTCGTTATCGAAGGGGAAAAAATCCGTTAGCGTATCGGACAATTGAAACGTGGATTTGTCGATCTTTCCGATTTATCAGAACACCGGAAGTCGAGATCTTCGGATACAATTCGCCTGAACCTGAGCGAGTGTTTTGTTTTACATTTTGCGAATAGATTGTCATTTATTTATTTAATTCTTATTACTTTACCAACAAAAGTACCAAACGACGGAGGTAAATTACACTTTTTCCAGTCTATAAAAAAATTATCCCAGCTGCTTGGCATCGTTTTTCTCGCTTGTCCGTCGCTGTTTTTTTTTTTTTTTTTTTTTTTGGTCTACGTAGTTTTTTTTTTTTTGACTCGTCGAAACGACATGACAGCGAATGGATATAGACGATACCGAATCACGGCCGTATATGGATGGAATTATCTCGTTAAGGCATTGTCTCGAGTTGACATCCATCGTCCCGTTTCCTGCTTGTATCCTGGACGGTCATTGCTTATTACTCGTACCTTCCACGAACGCCGTGTCTCTTCTTTGTCCGAGAAATCCTGCAGTGACGTAATTCCCTCGTTTGTTAGGCGCCAAGCGCGAAACAGTGCCGACCGTTGTGCCCGCAGAATTTTGATGCATTTGCAATTCTGGGCAGATCTCGAGAGCTCTCGACTTCTCGTTACGTCGAGGGTGATCGAGACGGGCTCTAATTAATTTCGATCCCACGTTGCTCGTGTGACGCGGTTGGAGCGTCCGATTAGGAGTCGCGTTAGCATCGAGGTAGCGTATAATCTCGAGACCGAAACGGCCGAGGACAACCCGCGACTCGGCGACTACGTCCAAACAAGGCTGTACAACTGTATATAAGCGCGACAACGAGCGTATCACCGGACTACCGCCGATTTTTCAAACCGGACTCGACTCAAAGCCCGTGCATTTCAGTGTCCCGGACATTTTCCGCCGCTGCGCCGCGTCTATGCAACGCGCACTCGTACCGCGGGCGGAAAAACAAAAGAAAACGCAAAAACTCCACCCGTCGGGATTACCACTTTGACAACGCGCTTCCCCGACGTATTTCGGCGCGCTGAATCGATCGAGACCAAAATCGTCGCGATATCTCGAAAACTTTTCGAGTTACGACCGAAAAAGTGGTTAAAATTGGTAAAAAAAAATAATTTTTTTTTCTTCGCGCAAACCTTCGCCTGATATGCTGTCAGTCGTTTGGGCGAGAAACTGGGACCAGGCGACGTTTTTTTGGTCGAGAAATCGAATTTTTGGTGCTTCGTTCCTTAATGAAAATTCGCAGCAGGAGAAACTTTCACGTACCGCGTGTCTCGATTTGGCGACACGGCGCGCGACAACGTATGCAAATCGGCAACAAATTTACGTCTTACAGTTCCGTTACCCGCGCGAATATCTCCTCAGCTCCTACTCGGTTCTTGTTATGGTAATGTTTACGTTTTCGCACCGCACGTGCGCGATCCGTCTCCAATCCTCCATGGCAATTCGATATTTTCACGAAACTACATACGACGCGACGATTCGTTTCCGCAGCGCGATAACAACGATGTATGTAAGTCGATATCTCGGCGCCCTGACGTCATCGGATCGATCCCTCGATCGCGATAGCCGATTCCTCGTCGAAAAATGTTCACCTTCAGAAAAATAAATTACGACGATTCCAGCGCTCGCCCATTCATTCTAATCCGCCGAATGAATAATTATAGAGCCTCGTACGTTGAAACGTGTTACACAACCGGCGGCTGTAGGTCGTTCATTGAATACATATCCTATAACATTATAATGATCCATTCATCGCTACGTTGTACGTCCAGCCATTGTTATCCGTTTGTCGCGAACAAAGGACATGTTCTCGCGAAAATCAAAAATCCGACCTCCACGGAGCCGATTCCCACGCCAATTTCACTCGTCTGAACCTTTTCGAAAAAATTGCGCAAGAAGTCAGTTTTCGTCGTTTGTTGTTTTTTATTTTTCTCCTTTCGGGTAATTTGTTTTCATTTATCCTTTTCTCGCGGGTAACGCGAGACGAAATTTCGTAAGGTGGCGAAAATGGTGATATTTCAATGAAATCGTATGGTTCCTCGAAACGCGTTGCCGAGTAACGCGTTACGCCCACGTCGCGAACTACCACTTCCCACTCGATCGCTCCTATGCACGTACGCCCTATCCTTATTCGGCGAGTTTCGCTCGCTTCTCTTTCCCTTCCCGACGCGACGAACTCTTTATCTCTCCTTGAAGCGTGAAACTCGCTCCTCGAATCCACGTGGGCCGAGTCCGACAATCGACTCGCGGTATCTGTCATTCCCATATATATACACATATACACGCGTATGTCGGGATGCTTCGAAAAGAAAAAAAAAAAAATTTCAAGGATCTCGCGCGGAAGACTCGAGCTTAAAAATGGCGTGACTCGCTAAAATGCTCGATTCGTTCGATCACTTTTTTTCCACCGGGGAACAAACGGCGTAAACAAACAGCGATGAATTATGCATCGGGTATAATAAACGGATAATGAGCGCCTAATAATCGTCCTATTACACAAATTACAAAAGAATGACACGCGGAGAATTTTTTATTATGCCTCGCCAGGAAAGAAAAGGAGTGGCCAGAGCGATTGGGCAATGCGCGTGGAACGAAGCTCTCGTCTTTGTTGCGGCTTTTTGTAAATCGACGCGCGTTACGTCCGCCGAGAGAAAATCGTATCGATCGTACAGTTAGAATTCCGAAAGTCGTTGGACATCTCGTGGCTCGCGTACCCTTCCGGGAACCGCGTTGTCTACCTGGTTTTTCACTCGTCTACCCTTTTTTCACTATCAAAAACACCCGTTGGAAAAAGCTTCGGGCGAGGTCCGTGCATTTCGGAACGACCGACAATAATGGACCCGACGTAGCTGAAAGGTTCGACGGATTGACAAAAATACAACCGAGATATCCTGGTGCAAAAGAAACGGGGAGAAGAAAAATTACGCGTCATTTGACAACAATTAATTCCCGAAGCGCGCGAAAGTAGTTCGTTCGAATTAGCGAAGGTTTCGTTATTTTCAATCTCGTTGACGAATTTCCCCCAATTTTTTGCGCACGCCGCCCTCCAGCACTGGAAATATGTGAAGGTAGGAATCTACGTTGAAATTTGGTGAACGTTTCACTTGAAATTCAGCGTCTAAGTAAAGATGCGAAAACAATGGTCGACTCTTTTTTTTCGTCTTTCTTTTCTTCATTTTTATTCATGTTTCGATAGCGTTGCCATACTTGTTACATATTCATGAACGAGCGAGCGCGAATGGTGGAACGACAAAGGTCGCGACGACTCTTCGATTTCGTGTAAATACAGCGAATGCATTTCGTTTCCAAAGAACAACGATTTCTCGTTTCTGGTAATTAGGACGAGAAACGCGGCGGTGACCTAAATTCCAGAAACCTCGTTCATCCAACGAATTCGAAGGTACGGAAGACAAGGAAACAATGCGGCGATCGAACGATCTCCGAATGAACGATGGATCGAAAAATCGAAAATAGGGAATACTTTGAAGAAGGAACGAGACAAAGTCGGATAAAGATAGAATAGAGAGTAAAAAAAAAATGAAAAAAAAATCAGTTCCGAAGGGGATAACGAGGCAGTATCGTAAAGGGTGAAGAGGAATGTTAATAAAAAACGTGTCGTCGTGTTATGACAGTTGTTCCACCCCTCGCGTACCCGTCATCAAACTCCCGGTACGCAGCTAACATCGTGTTGGTGATGGTTTTCAAATTTTTTCCAGACTTACACGTGTCTCCACGTGTGCGTCATCGTGAACAATCAACCATGCTGTTCCCCCACCGTAAGTGTGACCCCGTGCCCGTATCTCTGGTCTCGTTTGACGCATAGCAATCCCATAACTCCGTGTGTTCTTTTTCCTTGACGATTGCACGTTTTACCCGTTTATGTTCACATGTACGTAGGTATAAATGTGTAAACATGCCGTACACCTCCTCCGATCGTAACAGCTTGCCGCATGCCCGTCCCTTCGCACTTTTATTTCACGACACTGGATCTGTCCAGTTTCTTGTTAATCCTTCTATTTTCAATTTATTTCTCTATTTCCAGTTCCTCGGCAGCTGCTGCGCGCCGATTTTTTACCTACCTGATTGCTCCTCGCTACTCTCTCGTTTCTCACTTCTTTTCCAATTTCACAAAATCGACCTCGTCGTCTAGATGCGTTTGATGTTGTGCGTAATTCTATCCCGAACAAATTTTCGCCAATTTTATAATATTTCGCTCCCCGTTTTGAAATCGGTTTTTGTTCGCGTCGAGAAGCGAATGATTGGTATTGTAGAATTTAAGTATGTTGTTGTTGTACAATATAGTAATATGCTGTTGTAAATAGACAATTCTTCGCATTTGGAATGCTGGAATGCGTTGCGTATCGACGTTTTATTTTTAACCCCAATGATCGATCTCACATTTATTCTCATTATTTTTCTCTTTTCATTTCTAGGCGAGCAGACACGTGGGAGACTTGTTCGAGGACCTGCGCGATGGTCACAACCTCATTTCTCTCCTGGAGGTGCTTTCAGGCGAGCATCTCGTAAGTGCGAATAGAATTCCATTCCATTCCATCACCTGTTACGTCGATCAGTTGCGTCGTTTCGGTTTCACGACTCTACCAGTGATAACTAATAATCGACGATAAAACGCATCGACGCAGATGCTTGATAGTCCAACAATTTTTACGACTCCGAATTTCTATAATACTCCGTTTTGCACTTCTTTATTTGCCCCCCATTTTTTCCACGCAATATTTTTGTACCCCTCAACAAACCACTTTCACAGTTTTGCATCGATAAACATTAAATCTGACATTTTTTCCTTTCTTGGAGCTATTCTTAAAAGGCTTCAGAATAGATCCTCGCTGGATAAATTAAGATAAAATTTTTCACTTTTTTGTGAAAGGAAAAATCGTTCCTCGAAAAAAATGTTTCATATCTTAAAAGCGTATTTGTTACTCGGCAATTTTTTTCCACCACTTATAATTAATATTGAAGAGCCATTTTTTTCTTTCAAATATCGAAAAGCAAGATGAGTTATGATTTGAAAAGAAATTATAATACGTCGAAGAAAAATAATCCTTTATCGATCCTTGAATGTCGAGGGGAAATTTTTGTAGACACCCTGCTCAAAAATCGTTTTCAGTCGGATGAAAGTGACGACCATCGGTTAAGAGTCGGGATTAATGGACATTGTTGTTATGCCTAATTTTTTATTCAACTGTAAATCGATCGACCTAGCCGCGACCTCGAAACGCTACGTTCTCGTCGCGCGTGGCTCTAATTGCGCGCTGATCAAAAACTGAAAATTGGTTCGTTGTGGGTGGAAAATCGGTAATGGGGGGATTGAAAGGTGGCAAAGGGTAATGAGAGGGCGAATCGCGAGGAAAATGGTCGTTCAGCGGGGAAAACGAGAATCGCGTTCCACCGACCGAATGATATGATAATCGAACGATGGGATATGAGAAAATGCCACGGGGAATATCGACTGATTTTTCAATTGATTGTCGCTCCTTTTGATTTTCAGCCGAGAGAAAGAGGTCGAATGCGGTTTCACATGCTGCAAAACGTACAGATGGCCTTGGACTTTCTACGCTATAAAAAAATCAAACTCGTCAACATTCGCGCCGAGGATATCGTCGATGGCAACCCAAAGCTCACCTTGGGTCTGATTTGGACGATAATACTCCACTTCCAAGTAAGTTTATCCCATCGGATATTCCCGCGATGAAATTTCGCCCGGACACGCGAGTGTTTCGAGTTATCCGCTGACTGCGAGTCGATTTGCGTAATCGCGCCTAACATAACCGTAGTAGATACGAGGGTCGCGGGGCGACCGAGCTACGAACAGAAGCAGTTCGAAAACGAACCAGCCAAATTTTTTTCTCTTTCTCAATTTGTCAATTTGTCTCGAAATTATTGTTTCCGGAAAATTGATCATTCTCGTCGTTCAACGTGGGCGCAAAGTTATTTTTCGATAGAGTACTCGTTCCTCGGGCTATTTTCGCGCAATATTTTTAACGAGCGACGACAGTCGGGGAAATTCCAGTGGCGTCAAACGCGTTTCCAGTTTTTCATTCGCTGTGACGTCCGTTTCACCATTTTTTCCTCTTCCGCGTTCACGCATCTTCGAAAATGGTTTTTGGCTCGTATTCCGGTGAATCGTGGCTTTCATCTCTCTTTTTCTTTCCTTTCTCCATTGCCCTTCGGCAAGTTTTTTTTAATTATATTCGAAACAAAATGATCCGAGGAAATGATAAAAAATATGGCGAAACGGGACGTGAGAGACGCGTTTCGAGCGCCTCGCGATGCTCGACGCCGGACGCAAAAACGGCGCGCGCGAGCAGCCGTTATGAACGACGCCTGTGTCTCGATCTGCCTCCGGCTAGTCCAGGTCACTACTTTCAGGTCGCGTCGCGGTGCAGCGAGTTGCAATTTATTCGCGTGCCGTCGGTACGGATTCAAAAAAAAAAAACCACACATTTCCTATCAAATTATTTCATCCGTTCGCGCTACATTAACGAGTACGCGATGGTTGGTAGCGCGCATTCTCGCTGCTCCTTGGCATGCAGCTCGCCGCGCTTTTTTTCCTACCGACACACGAGCGAGGGCAATAAATTCGAGACTCGTTGCTGTTCCCCTTATTTTCTCTTCGATTACTCACCGACAAATCCGCACGACAAAAACCGTCGATTTCCCGAAAGATAAAAAGCTTTCAAACTTTTTGTTTTTTTATACCGAAACAATTGCCTGCGAATAATTTTTCCCCGTTGATTATTCGAATCGTAAATCGGGTATCTGCGAATCGGGAACGGGATGGAAAAATATGTTTTATTTTTATTTTTATTTTTATTTTTATTTTTATTTTTATCGTTCGTTGCGATGAAAATTGTTACATTTGATTGCCGAATGGAAACAGAAGTTGGAAAAAACTCCAGACTTCCGGCGAGCAGGCAAGAATTGTAGTTTAGGAGGGGAAAAGAAAAAACAAAGACGAGTAGGTAAAAAGAAGGGGGAAAAAAGAATGGTGAAAGGCGGAAATGGTCAGAGCGGAGAATAATGGTTACTTAGAGGTTGCCAATGGATGTATCACGTTGCACTGGCGTTATAAGATCAGGATCCTTATTTTTCGCTGGCAATTACGCGATATCGTGAAATGTATGATTTTTCTCTCTATGTATTTCTCTCTCTCTCTCTCTTTCTCCCTTTTGCACCGCAGAGGTGGCGACGCAAGGTAAGTCTCACAATTACCTCGTAAACGTGAAAGAAAGTTGAGAAAACGAGATTGTCTGTATTTTGTACCGCTTCGATCGTCGAATACCGAATATCGGTCTCCGCATTACCGACCGCTCCGCCCTTCTCTCTCGCCTGCTCTGCATTACCGACCGAGCGACGCGTACGGCTTTGCTTGTTCGCGAGTCGTCGCATGGATGGCGCTGCCTGTCAAACCCGACGATTGTTTATAATCAACACACCTAACATTTTATTTCGCCTAAATTCAGAGGTAGAAATTTGTAATCTACCGACTGCAAACAAATAACCACAGGAGATAAAATTATCAAATATGTTTCTCACTTGCTTATTTTGTTTCCATCGCGTTTTGGTCAAATGAACTTTCTTTTTTTGTCCTGCAGTCAACCCTCCTCGTCGCTTTTTTCCCTCTGCTGCTGAAAATCCACCGTTGTTTTTTTCCACCCCAATTATTGTTTTTCCTGCCTGTTTAGTTATTTTTTACAATTTACGCGGGGAGTAAAGTTTTTTTTTTACATTTTTTAATTTTTTTTTTTTTTAAATCGCGCGACGGTAAATCACGGGGAGACGGGTCCGACTGGAAGTCGGGACTGCTCGCGAGTATCGGTGCTGAATTTTAACGAGCTTACACGCGATAGATTCCCTTTATTGGTCAAGGTAGCCGTTCGAATAGTAAAACTGCTGCCACGCAATCCTAATGAATAAAATGTCGTCATCTCTTCTCCGATATTTACAAATGCGCGCGGAACGGATGAAGAGCAGCTACGAGACTTTCTCGCGAATAATTCGGCGTCTCCGTCGATTCCGTCTTCGCTCGGACATCGCGAGCATTAAAACACTAAAACAGTTCCCATCAAATTTTCAATCGCCCGGACGCGATTTATTCCCCAACACGGCTATAATTTTTTATCTCCGTTATAAAAAGTAGTCGCTCTACGATTTGGCGCGATACAATTTTTTTAATCATTTTTTAACAGAGCTATAATTTTCCTATCTTTGATATAAAAAATCCCTTCTCTATTTTTCGGCACGGTCAACGAATCGAAATTAGTTTCTAATAGAGCCAGAATTTTTTATCCTTGTTACAAAAATTGTCGTTCGATTTTTTGGTACGATGAAAAAATTAAAGCGCCAAAACCGGCGCAGAGTTTTTCCGCGAGACGCGAGAGAAAACGCGAACTGGCCGAAGATATCTTCGAGTCGGTTGTATTGAGCTATAACGTTCCATGGAATGGATCAGATCGACTTTATTGCAGGGAGAAAAAATCGTGTCGTAAAGTGCGAAGTGAATTATGATCACTTCGCGATTACCATATCCTGATAATACGTACAATTTTCATCGTCCGTCGTCTTCTGCCTCGCACGTACGTTTCTGTGCGTCTCTGCATCTCTTCTGTCCGTCTCTCGCATAATATTACAAAATAAGGAATAATTTTCAAAACGAACGTATTTTTGAAAAACAATTTTTTCTTCTCCATGCAAATGGATTTCGATGGTCGATCGATCATTCCCCAATTTTTGGTGCGATCCACGCGTACGAAAATGTGTCGATCGTGGGCGTCTTGTTTTTCTCTGTAAAAACGCCGCTCTCCGCTGCGTTATGACAGCCAAACGAGTATTATTATTCCGATCAACTCCGTTTCCGGCTTTTTATCCTTCGAACGAAACCTCGCTATGTGACCAGCAAACGATGATATCGCCCACCAGTGTTTCGAACTCGATTCGAATTCTTATTGCGAAATTCGCTCCTAATTTTACCCCATCGATTACGTTTTCCAATATTTTTGCTTTATTTTAAATAAACAAACGACCAATCTATTTTATTTATTGATGAAAATTCTCGGAAAATGTGTAACAACGGCTGATAAAGACTAGAACGTTGAAAAAAGTGGAAACTTATTTTCAATCAGCTAGAGCAACGTCCAAGTGGGATTTTTTATTCAGAATGTATAACGATAATTGTGTAACAATAGTACATCATAATATTTCGTGTTATTGTGAGTCAACATCTGTCAGGCTAAAAATAACATACACGAAATTTGTATCATATTAACCTTGATCGGTCGTTGTTCCGAATTTGGTACAAATCTTCTTTTATTCGCTCGGTTCAGTTTGTTTAAATTAAAAAAACAGTGGCCAGAGGCTAATGTTCAAAATATTTTTTCTCCCTAGAACCGAGGAAATGGGAACACGAGGTATCGAATTGCGACATGTCGCTTCGAATGTCCCTTAATCCCGTTGGCAAACGTACAGGGGACGAATCGGGGGTGGCTGCTAAGTCAATTAAAATCTGGTCGATCGACGACTCGCGACAAAATTTCCCAGCCGAGGGTCGTCGTAGTCCTGTTATCTCGTCTCGCAGCGGAGAAAGAAACATTTCGTTTTATCGACGTTAAAAAAATTAAAATTCGACGTCCAATCGTCGCGTATGCAACGAACGGCGGAGAGCAATTAGCATTCAATGGGATTCGTTACAACGAAGCCCACCGATGCGGTGGCCAACCGCCGAATCGACCTCCATTAAACTCACATCCTGTACAATTATCTTCATTCAAATCGGTTGCACCTTCCCATAATCCACGACGCCGCTACCTGACCATCGGCGATTAGTCATCGGCCCAAAGACAATCTCTGTGCCTCTCGCGGCAAAAAAATTGCGTATACAATTATCGCGTAAGTGAACACATTTTTGTGTACGATATTCAAATTTGACGCCATTTTTTACCGCGTACGAAAAGCAGCGGAAAGTCATTTGTCTCGTTACTCCTAATTGGCAGAAATCGAGTTTCCGTCGAGCTACGATCGAGCGACGGGTTTGACCTAGGCCAACCAACAGCCAGCGCCCAAGGCGATTTCCTCGTCACCGATCGCGTCATAGTTTCGAAATTGAAGTCTAAACGAGCGAGAGACAATTGTAGTCATTTCGTACGCAGCGAGACGGATGCGTGGGTGACAGTTCCACGTACATACACACATTTTTTTTGCGTCGAAAAGCCGCACCTTGCGTCATCCTATGTGCTTCACAGAGACGCGCATACATTCGTGTTCCGTTAGTCAAGTATTTTACCAAAATGCAAATTAATCGGATCATCCAAAAATCATTAAACATGTTACTCGAACTTGAGTTTGTCGTTCTCACCCGACATTCCGATTCCTTTTTGTACCCGCAATTGTCGTAAAAAAATGCAACACGCGTTTCGCATCCAATTTCCCGATTTTTTTTCCGTCGAGTCTGAAAATTGTGATTTTCCGCTACTTCTTTTTTCAAGATCCGGAAGTGATTATCTTGCTTCTTGAGTTTTTTTTAGAAATAAACCTGGTCGCGTTTCGCCGGATATGAAATCACGGAGTGGAGAACGCTTAATCCAGAATCCGTTTCCGGCTGATTTAATCGCTCGTCCGTTAGGTCGCGTATCTTTTTCTATCGCTCCTTCCTGTCTCTCGCATCCAGGAAGAAAGTCCAAAAAGAAACGATCGCGACGACTGCCAAAAAAAAAAAAAAAAAAAAAAAATATCGACCGTCCACAATTTACAGGATGATCGTAGTCGTAAATTTTCCGGCCCATTTTTACGCTCTCGCGCGTAATAAGGCGAACATTTCTATTCGCAAAATGGGGAAATGTGTAGCGAGTTTTTCTCACGAGTCGTCGAATCATTTTTTGGAATTTCGAATCGGAATGTAGTATCGCGTCTGTATTTCTGGTCGCCTCGCGAGTTGGTTGGACGGAATAAAGTAAAGTCGAATCTAATTCGTATTAACGAGCCGCAAAATCCGTTATCAATCGCAGAAGTCGTTACTATTTCGTCGGCGAAGCGAAGAAAATTCTCAAAGTGATACCTGCGCGCCACGTTGGAGCGTACCGCAACCTTTTCACGTCGTGCCAACGTCACGTCTTCCTTATTTAGCCGTCCCAAACGACGATGCTTCCCCACGCACGGCTGGTCGTGGGTGATCTACATAAACCCGTCTAAGCACACGTGACAATGCACTCTTGCGGTGAAATGCACGCGAGGAAAATATTCAGACCATATATAATTCACGGAGATCCACCTCGTGATTTCGAATTGTGCCTCGAGAGCGGATCTTTCGCGCCGTACAACGCAGCCAACGCGCCGAGTCACCGATTTATTGGTGTAAAAACAATATAAACAAGAACATCCCAAGATACGAAATTCTCCAAAATGCACGAAAAAATTGACGCGTTTGTTGCGAATATTTTGGTTAAAACGAAACGAATATGTTTCGCAGAGTCGTTCGAAAGCTGGAAAAAGAAGGAAAAATCGCGATACGCGAACCAAGCAGGTCTCGATGTTGCGAATCTGTGAATTCCGATGGAATAATAAGACACGCATCGATGCACCACCTGTGTGCATAAAAGAGTGCTGGTTTTAAAAACAAATTTTCGTGCCCCTCGATATTCCCGTGTAAAAACAAGTGACATCTCGCGCGGTGCTGGCACACGCGTACGCGCATACGTACGTACGCGAATGTATTGTTGTGCCGCTAGTCGCAGGAGCGAAACGACGCCACCTGTATACAGCTCACCTGTGTTTTTCTACGCGCCCTACTACTCTGACGGATCGCTCGGTCTTCCCGCACCTCGATTTCGTATCGCGTAGTCGTGCTTACCTTCGCGGTGGGAGTGGGAGTAACCAGCCGTGAGTTTCGTTCTCTTCGACAGTCACTGCTAGCCGCTCGCCCGTGCGGTTGGTAGCTAGTGCGACACACGCGTTGTTGTACCATTGAATTTTCCGCTACGACCGGCTTTTGTTTACGTACGCTCGAATATCCGCCGCGCGGATTCGGCGAGTGAACATGAAAAGTGGAGAAGAGTGAAGTAAAACGGAAAAAAAATCACATCTACGTATATATATGTACATGTGTGCTGGGAACAACGATAATTGGGAAACATTAAACGGAAAAACAAAAAACGGTTGCGTAATTTACGACCGAGTTATAATTTTACGTCTTTTGATAATCGATGTTTGTGCGAGCGATCTGTTTTCGCGGAGAGCGCGGATCTCGGTGCACGAGCGTTGCGATATAACGATGCGATATCGAGACGTTTGGCTAAATCGGCGACTAATAATCTGACGAAAAACACTCAACGAGACTAGATTCGTTTAATTTCCTGTTTTTGCTTTTCCCCTTTTTGGGTTTTTTATACCAGTGAATCTCAAAGCCACGTGACAAATAAGACCTTGGGGCTTCGATGTGATACATCGAGTCGGTCGCAGCGGAAAAGTTGCAGCAACGAACGAACCGTTATCGAAACGAAATTTCTCGTTGGCAAACCGAGTTTATTATTTTGGATTTCGGAATGGCGATGTACCGCTTCAGCAAGGGCGGACGACTCTTCGTTCAAGGAACGAGAGAGGACGACGACAGAGATAACGTTGCTGCGGGCGCGAGCGGAAATTCGGCGGCGGATTTGCAAGCGATTTACACGAAACGACGCCTATCAACTGAGGTCCTAGGTAAACCGGGACCATCTAGGAGAATCACGCCGATTTCCCTCGAAAAGTTCACTCCCCCGACGACCATTTGTCTCCTACCGCTGCGGATGCTCACCGAATTATGCTTATTTCGAGATCCGGCGAAAAAAAAGTTTGGCGTAAGAAAACACGCGTGTCGAGATTCGCGACGAAAAGTACAATTTCGGTTACCTGGAGTCTCGCGGAATTTCGCTCCTGTCGAAACAAACATTTTTCCCATGGGAGTTTTCCAACCAATTTTCGCTCGCATTCTATCGTCGATCGTAATCGTCAACCATTTTTGTGAAAAGTATTTGCTCCGCCGTTTCTCGATCTCTTATCTCGCCGTCGCGTGCAAATTTGAGGACAATTCGCGAGCGTGAATCGGCGCGAGAGTATTTTTGTTTACGAATCTCTAATCAGCTGATCGGACGTCCGACCTTGATCTTGGAAACACATTCCGGGCAACCTTAAACGATCTATTTCGCAGTTTTATCGGTTGCGGTTTTCGCAAAAAATACATTTCTTCGCTTCTCGCATCTCATTCGTCGACACTCAAATTGCTTTCAGAGCGGAAACAACGCATCGAATTCCGGCTTGACTTCCGCTGTCGTGAACTTATAGAAAAAATATATTTCAAAAAAAAGAGAACCGCCGTTTAAAAAAAAATTTCTCCAGTTTTTATTTTGTTTATTTCTCGCAAAGGCTGAGCAAATTTTCTAATTGTATTTTCGTATTTTTTTTCACCCCAAATTGATTTATTTATTTGTAATCTGTACGGAACAGAATCGAGCGGCGAATGGAATAGTCTATCAGAAAATGACATATTTTTTCGGAATATTCGAAGCTTTTGGTGCATTCAAAAATTGCGGTTTGTAAATTCTCGAAATGGAGTTGAAAACAAATGACAAATCACACCGTTTTGGGGAAAAGGAACGTATTAGTCGAGGATTTATTTGAAGGTGTCTCCCGATAACGTTGAGAATCTGGTTTAGGTTTTTTTTTTTTTTTTTTTTTTTTTTTTTTTTTTTTTTTTTGTCAACGTCGGTTTTACGACTGATATTTGGGTTGTGCGTCATGCCTAATGATATAAGAGGCCTAAGAGCAGAGATTCTCAAAGGTTACATAATCGGCAATGATAGTCTTTCTTATCGCCTAAACGAAGCATAGCTCCTTCTTTTTTCCTCGACGCTTTTAAATAGACTCAAATTTCACTATCTGATGTTATAATCTTTCGCGCCCGTTTCCTTATCGCCGCTCGCGCGCGTCACTCACAAATTTTCACGCAACTCTTTCATTCTTACGCGGCGAGTGCGTTTGACGTTTGTCTATCGTCGGCGTTGTTCCGGTGACTCGGATGTTCCGATAAATATTCTTCAGATCTCAACAATTAAAAAAAAAAAAAAAAACAGGAACAAACAGAAAAAAAACCGCGACTTTAGCAACGCACAATCACGATCGCGGCGGTCCAGATTCGTCGCGGAAATAGCTACAGTTATTCGGAATAATAACGAGACGTTAATCAACTCGCAACGCATTCGATCTCGCGGTTGATTAAAGCGTTGCGAATTATTTTTAAAAATTCGCCACTTCCTCATTTCTCATTCTCATATTTCTTTTAGAAATCAAATCCCCGTTTATAGTAGATAAACCTATTTACTTAGTTATCTATTCGTTTATTTATTTGTTTATTCCACCGGGGATACCGGAGCTATTTTTACTTCGTCGGGGCAGTGAACTTTTGGTAAGAGGAGAAGAATAAAAACAAAATCGTTATGCTATGATCGTCACCGAAGCGAATCGGCAAATAAATGTATCTACGATAGGCTCTTCGATCGAGTCGACGAAGACCTCGAAACGGGGAGAAAACGGAACGCGGCGAATCGTAACTCGAATCGTTCGAAAAACGACGACGTTGACGAGAGGCGAGGAGAAAAGCGTCGCCGAAGATTTGACGCGGCGTGGTCAACCACGAATCTTGCAAGATGCTCGATATTCAATCGTACCAGGACGTCAAAATTCACCGAAACCAAAAACCGTCCGGGTAAGATCCACGCTGACTGCAACGATTCTCTAACTCTCCTCCCATTCGTTATTCTGTTTCAATTTTTACACATTTCCCCACATTTTTCTACATTTTCCCACATTTTTCTACATTTTCCCACATTTTTCCACATTTTCCTACATTTTTCCACATTTTTTCATATTTTTCCACATTTTTCCACATTTTTTCATATTTTTCTACATTTTTCCACATTTTTTCATATTTTTTCACATTTTTTCTACATCGCGACAATTTCTCGTCGTGCCATTTTTTGAAGAAGAAAAAAACAAATAATGTTGGTCGTGACAGGAAAATGACGTCGTTTGCATTTCTCTCTCAAAGTTTGGTTGGCTAGGAATTTGCGGAATCGATCGAGCGGTGGTTTTTTTGCGCGCGGTACTCGCGGGCAAAAAGATCCGGGCTTTCACAACCGTTACGAACGCTGTCACTCTCGCGTTAAACTGGTTCAGTTTTCCTTCCTTTTTGCATCTTCTCGTCCCGCAACTCGGACGAGTCCGCTAGATCGTCTCTTGAAATGTCCAAGGTGAACCTGCTGCAACTTCTAACCGTAAAATCAGTTTCTCACGAAACATCCGGAAAGTTTCTTTGCCCAGCGCCCGAATAATTCCCATTCAGCACGAGGAAAGCGCAACGAATACAAATAATTCCCCTACTCAAATTTTCCTCGTCTCAACGAAAAAAAAACCTGCTCTCTGTAACCCTATTTAATTTTGTTTCAATTGCGCGTCGAAATATTTTCGAAATTGTGCTCGATAAATCGGCGATTTCCAAATCTAGAAATTTATAAATCGCATTATAAATATTATAGGTACATAAATTGTGTTATAAATATTATAAATTTACGAATTGTGACATTTACAGTCAGACTTTCACGTTTCAATTTATTTTTCAAATTTAATTTCGATTCGTAATACTCGTAATTTTTGTAGCCGTTTGATCGAATTAAATGTCACAATCTACAGTTTAACATTTTTTTTTATATATATTCAACGCGGTTGAAATTTGTTCCGCACACAATCAGTCGCATCGCGCGAAACAATTTCGTTCGGGCAAAATACATGAAGCATTTTATAAACCCGTCGGCGATGAATTTATTAACACCTGCGTTTTTTTATATCTCTATCATCTTGTAAAAAACTTGAACGCGATTTACAAACTCGTATGGAAGTAGATTGTTGACGGACGAAGTAAATAAATAAAAATAAAAAAAAATGTGTCGGCGTATGAAAAGCAAATAAATAATCGTGGGCGACGCAAACGGTCGAGGAGGATCGCCGCTCTCCTACGGTTAGGCGTCGCGCGGATTACATACGCGGAGGCGGCCGCGTCGAGTAGGCACGTCGAGTTCCGCGTGAAATCGGAATGTAACGATTTGACATTGATCGCGTTGTCGCCAGCGTGGGCGGCGAAAAACAAAGCCCACGAGAATCGTCGACATACTTTAGTTCCGCGGCGGATAAAACGCAGCGCGAATGAGGCGGCATCGTGAAAAATAATGGTACGGAGTACCACCGAGCGAGAAGTATCGATGCCACGGACGCGCGGAGCGGGAGCGAGGGAGACCGATCGAAAGGTCAAACTGGATGACCGACCCGCAGATTTCCAATCGTCCGGCGAGTAGCCTCGAACGAGCGGAATGCGCGTATCTCCGCGTCCCGGAGGAGAAAAGCTCGAACTAGAATTTATGGAAATTTCGTCGACGCGTACGAGAGGAGATCGCGAAACGTGCTCTTCTAGCCGCGATCGCGACTCATCTCTTGCGATGATCGTTCGAAAAAGAAACTTTCACGAGGCAATATTTATTTTTATCCGAGTCGCACGTTCTTCTCTCTCTCTCTTTCTCTCTCTCTCTCTCTCCTCGCGGAGGCCAGGTAGACGGTACACATGGCCACGCGGCGTAACATTGCCATAAGCGCCGCGGTGACGTCACGAACGTGAAGCAACACCTCGGTAAGCAAAGATGGAAAGAGAACGAATTGCTGCGTTGCTCTCAGCCAGCCGTTACGCTTTTTTTTGTCCCCCATTTTTATCCGCCTTCGAACGAACTCGTTTCCGTCGTTCTTTCGACCGCATCCACGGGGACAAAGTGTTGATATTCTTATCGAGTAGCCGATCAATTATAATTATAATTTAGTGCCATATTCTAAGATACTCTCCGCAAATTCGGCCCTAAAATTTGTCCCAATTTTTTTCTTTTGATAACGTCCTCGCATCATTTAGGTGTGAGCTAAGAGAATTAGGTAATTAGGGAGGATCTTCGGAATTACTCGATTTTACTCCGAAATTTTCAAATCTGAATAAGCGGTTCAAAAAACGCCTCGAAATAAAATGAAAAACACACTTTTCTGAGTTTTTCCATACAGATGATGATTTTGTCCTCGAGCGGTATTTTTAGGGCAAAATTCGAAAAATAAAACTTGAAATGTTAATTTCACAGTTGAAAATTTCATTTTTTTTCCTGAAAATACAGACAGTTTCCGACGAAAAACGTGTCTATAAATTTTCCACCCGCTTGTCGACAAGGCACAGTTACGGTTTAGACCAAATTCGAGGGTGTTTTGTTACTATCTGCGTATTTCTTCTTTGCCATAGCAACTCAATTATTTCTCACCTGGATTTGCGTACAGCATTTGATGGAATGGCTCGTATGTATACGATATAATTATAATTGTAATTAACGAACCCCGGCGCGAATTGTTTGCTATCTCGATTATGTTTGCTATTTCTGTGTGTACATTGTCAGTGCTACAATTTGCAAGGAGAAATTGAGAATAAAGTGAAACGAGACTTCGGAACTTCGTTTTTAACTCTGAAAACTTTTTCCTATACGTTTGTCATTGAAAGAGGAAAAGATCAAAAAAATTGTCAAGGATTATGATTCGGTCGCGAAAGAGTTTTATACTTTTCCACTCTTGTCGTTGTTACACCTATCATTTATTTTCCTCGGAAATTTTTATCTCCAGTTCAAAAAAATGAAAAAATTCGTAAATAGATTCCACATTTTTTTTAAATTCCCGTTATCGTAGCAGAGGATTTTTGTTTTTAGCTATACTCTTAGCAAGTTCATTTGCATTCTCAATTTCTGCTGTTTTGCGCAGTAATTATTTTTTTCCTGCAGTGATCGCAACATCGGCGAAAATATTTCGTTTCTCTCGCCTGATAGGCACGATTTTCCTTACGATAATTAATGTCACCCGTTAATTGGATCCCAAACGTTAACGATTCTTCATTTTCCACGCAACATTTTCTCGCAAGACGGCACCGACGCGACGATTGCAAAGGCGTTCCATCGAAACATGTTTGCCCCGAAAAAGTGGCAGTATCCACAAAATAAAAAATACAAAAAAAAAACTGTCGAGTTTCAGATAACTTGACTGCGTCTTGATAATAAAAATTGAAATTTACTATTTTTATTTATCGACGATACTGACGTAACATCTTAGGAGTCTTCGTCTATTTCCCAAGTGGTCTCTCATCTGTTTCGAAGGACAGGCAATTCTTCTTCGTCGAACTTCGCTACCCGTTCGTCTTTGTTGTCGAGTGCTTCACAAAATCAAAGCAGCGTATCGCTACCACGCCTACGAATTCACCGGGTCTATTCAATTTTTTTTTCTCCATCGAACGACCGTGACTGATCTCTTTTCATTGCACGTGTTACGATGAACTGAAATACGATGCTCTCTCCGACAGCGATTTGAAAATTTCGTCTGACCAGTCTCCCGTGTAGCCATTGAAACTTTTACAATTACAAAGCCTTACAATCCCACGGGGATCTTATCTGCAAAACTGTTATTATCCGGCGTTGCACGAATCGTAAAAAAAATACCCAAAATAGTAATGATAGTAACGATGGTAAATGAAAAATTGATCGAAAATTTCCAACGTCGAGAGTACGTACTCGATTGTGCTCTGCCGTTGAGAAATTCCATTAGTGGGTACGCAATCGTTCGTTTTAGAACGGGCAAACTCCGTTTACGAATGTAATACATGGGAGTTTGGAAGTTATTTTTCCACAGGAAACAGAGATCATAATGACGAAGCTCGTTGTTATTGTCATTAACATAAAATACGAGCATAGATACAATAGCGATAATGAGAGACTTTTGGTCAAACACTGTTTAATGATACGCATTTACATCGCTAAGCAAACAAACGTCGTCCGATCTCTCGAGTAACAATAAACATTATTTCACTCGCCGTTTAATAGCAATAATCGCTTTACTCTATTATATTCTTGAACACCGTGACATTTGGTTACGGCATCACTGAATTCGCTGGATTCGTCTAAATACCATTCGATATGGTCAGGCTTTGCTGATCGCGCGTGTTTTGCCCGTTGGATTCGACGAAACATCGCTGAACATCGTTCGTTTCCGAGGAATGGTTTTGGTCACAAGATAAGCTACCGAACAAGCGAACAGAGCCGCGAAGATTAATCGCGTATCGATGATTAGCGAAGAATAGAGAGAAAGAGAGAGAAAGGAATTATTTTCAGACCGAAACGCGAGGGTTTTGGTTATTTTTGATACCCACGCGGAGAGACTCGAGTGTATCGACCCGCGTATTATTTTAAGTGGTACGAATCTGTTTCACGTCCGACAAAATCTCTTAACGAAGCTGCGAGTTACGTGTTTCCTCTGCTTGTCCTTTAATTAAAAAAAAAAAAAAAAAAAAAACTCTTGGCCATCGAAGCGCACGTCACAAAACCAAAATCGCTAAATTCGCGTCATTCCGTCGCATTCGGACGTGTCCTTTAGTAGTCCCATGGTTCCTCTTCCTCGTGCTCCTGTTCTCTGTTTCTCGTATCTCTTCTCGTTGATTCTTACGAATCTGTATTTTAATCTGCTTCGTCTGGTAGTTGTCGCGTAATCCTCTGGTTTACCGATACCCCGAGGTAATTGCCTCGGGAATAGTGTGCCGAGTGGCAATTAAAATTTCACTTAAACGCGTATCGAAAGTGTATGCATAGCTGCCACGTCATAATCACATTCTTTGACGACGAGTGTGGTTATTTCTGTTGCATGTCTGCTCGTACGAGCTTCCCATTTCGTACGGTTTACGCATAGGATGCCTCGTAATCGGTACGTGAGAATAGATATGCTCTGCTCTCGCGAGTAACCAGATACTCTACGCAGTTTCGAATATCCCGGATGTCTTCGAACGAAGACATTACAAATTCGCATTGGAGATAACAACTAAAAAAAAAAAAAAATACAAGAAAAATTGTGACCCGCATGACAATTTCTGTAAGAAAACAAATGAAACGCGTTTTCAAGCTCGTCGTTACCACTTTCGTGTAATTCGCTAAAATTTGCGGTGACGGCGAAAGGAAACTATTGAAAATGTTGCGAAGCTCGTAGATTTCAGCATTTCGAACCGCTCTTTGTACTTCTAGACCTGCGTATCGATGATTTTTGTAGCTAAACGCAAATTGTTTACGTAGAGCAGTGATCGTTTTGTGGTTGTCGTTGTTGTCGTTGTTGCTTTCGATTCGTAGAAACACTGGAAAACTTGTATTTTCCGGTATCTTTGCTGATAGCATCTACGTTTCGCCTGTTGCAGATTTCGGATATAGTTGTCGGCCAGGAACCGAACGTCACGGCTCGCGAAGCGCTGCTTCGATGGGCTCGCCGATCCACCGCGCGTTATCCTGGCGTCCGAGTCTCGGACTTCACCGGATCCTGGAGGGATGGACTCGCTTTCAGCGCCCTTCTCCACCGAAATCGGCCCGATCTCGTCGATTGGCGCGGAGCAAGGGCGAGTCAGGCGCGCGAACGTCTCGACAGGGTTTTCCACATCGCCGAGCGCGAGTACGGCGTTACCAGACTTCTCGATCCCGAAGGTACGTTTCCTCTACTAACATAAGGTGCAAACGACAAAAACCATAGTTGACGAATTACCTTTCGAGAAAATCGCCACCGCAAAATTCTTAGTTCAACGAACAAAATTACAACATTACAAAATTACAAAATTACAAAATTACAAAATTACAAAATTACAAAATTACAAATTTACAAACTTACAAAATTACAAAATTACAAACTTACAAAATTACAAAATCGACTGCCACTCCTTTATCAAACGACGGACCTCGGAAAATGAAACCTACGTTAATAGCATTCATTTCAAAGAATGTTTCTTTCTGCTACTGCAAGTAAGACTCGTCAATTTCTGCAAACATTTTTCTCTGCTACATTTTCGGCGACTTTTCACTCGCTTACTTTGGTATGGCTATAACAAGTATACCTATGCAAAAAAAAAACACTCAAGACATGCGCGCCCTCGTGGTGCCTCTCACCTGCTAAACTTCGACGCCACCTGAATTCGAATCGTCGAGAGCAAATTCAAGGCGAGTGGGACGAGGGAAGTAAGATGTAATATGCAAAATATAAAATAATAGGCGTAATAATAATGCATCGGGGAACAAACGAAGATGGGCAAATGTATGTATAAAAAGTACTCGCAGTTGTCGAATAGCGACTCTTGGAACGCGATAGCTCACGGTTTCGCCTGAATCATCGATCCTTCGCGTCCTCGGAAATGTTCAATTTGTCGAAGCACGCAACATTTTTGTCTCCGTATTTATTCGAACAGTCACGTTTCGCGGATCGCATTTCGAGCTCGTGACGATCGTGTCGATCCGCGAACAGTACCGCCGCATGCGTTTCGCGCCTCGTAGATCGTAAATTTGATCGTTCTGTTGGAAACTTTGGATACTTTTATATCCGTTGCACGAATTCGCGATCTCGTTTCATTTCACCTCATTTCTCCCTTCACCATTTTCCCTGTTCTTTTTTTATAGCGGAGTTACAGGTACATATAATCGAATCGGGTCGTTCGTCAATTTTGTAATCGCGTGCTTTATTTCTTATCACGATTACGTGACTTAATTAGTCGTAATCGTCGAAAGTTTACTGCTCCGACGAGCATTTTTTGTCGAATTATCAGCGATTCGTGCATCCATCGGGTCACTCGATTGACGGCCAACTGTCTTTGATTTTTTCCGTCAATTTCGACTCTCGAACGTCAATCTGCGATCTCGTTAACGTCAACAATATTGCAAAATCATTGGTTCTTCTTCGCAGAATTCGGTGTTTTTACTGTTCGACGGTTTAAAAAAATTTGATTGTTTATAAACTTGTTATCACGTCTCGTCGGTCGGATGATTATTCGAATATTCGCGTGTCGAGAAACGAAATTCGCTTGCGATACGAAGTTTTGATCGATTAGGATCCTTGGAAGTAGTTCTCAACTCCCATTCGTCACGTTTTCTCGAAGACTCCAGCTCTATTCGTTCCTTGCGCGTCGGTTTCATTGAACATTTCTCGCTGCTTGTCACCTCTGGCCTCGCAGCGAAGTTGTTCAGGAAATCCGAACGGATTCATCTTCTCTTTCGCGAGGCGGCAGACTTCCTTCGGGAACGAGGGGTCGCCTCGTCCTAGAAAATTATCGGCGGGATCGATAGGTCAAAACTTTCACGTCTCACGCGACATCCATTCTCCTTGGATCCAAGAAAAAATCTGAGAAAATCGGAGAAAAAAATTTAATACAAAAAATCTGAGAAAAGAATTGAGAAAAGAATTGAGACAAAAAATCTGAGAAAAATCTGAGAAGAAATTTGAGACAAAAAATGTGAGAAAAAATTTGAGCAAAAATGTGAGACAAAATCTAGGAAAAAATTGGGGAAAAAATGTGGAAAAAAGTTTGAGAAGAAATCTGAGAAAATCTTGTCGGTCACGTTTATCTCGGGAATTATTTTTTTTCTTCCGAAACGCTTTCCATCTGCATTTTTGCTGCGCGTCTTTGTGTCTTCAATTTTCACGAATACTCTTAAATGGGAAAACGGGAATTTCTTGTGAGAACACGGCTCATTGTTCTCGATTCATTGTGTGACTGAACTGCTTCGAGAAGATTTTTTTGGACCGTGCGAAACTCGTAGTTTCGTTGTTTTTTGTTTGTTTGTTTTTTGTTGCACCTGAAATTGCGTTTCCTTCGCGGTTCAATTTTCGTCCTCTTGTCTCGGCGAACCTGCAACGTTTCCGGTTATTGTCGGCTGACACCGTTTTCTTATTTTTTCTTCTTCTTTTATTTCTCCACCGTTAGATATTTATTCCCGTAGTTTTCCTGTATTTATTTTAAAACGCCACTTTTATGGACACAGCCTGGAAGAAACGATCTCCAAGGATAAACTTGGACTCGGATCGTTTCATTTTTTCGTCACGCTAGCCTGCGGTCATATCCGGGGCAACATCGCGCTCAAGTACCAGAATTCCTCTCTTACAATTAAAACAATTGCACGTTTATTTTCAACGTCTACCTCTCAAAATCAATTTTTCACACCTACGTTAATCCCCTGTGTTCACAAATTTTCGTATTTTCTCTGAACCTTCCCAAAATATTTTCTCCATTTATATCCCAGTATTCTCCACCATTTTCTATTTTTTCCCTCATTTTATCTTCAATTTTCTTAAAAGGAACGGAGTTTCATTTTTTTTTTTAAATTTCCTTGTCCACATTTTATTCAGCAACTGGTTCTGCTCAAATTTGAAATTTGAAATTGTGGAATGTATTTTTTTCTCACATATTTCTCCCTGGAATTACTTTGAACCGTTATACAATTATTATAAATGTCATTTTTATTCGTCGTTTTTACTTCAGTCAATTTGCAATTTATAAGTCGTCAGGATTTCCGGGCGTAATAATGTTTCGTCGAGGTGTGCTATATGGCTCGAGGCGCGCTGGGTCGTTCCTCCACCGGAAACGCACCGACTGTGACAGTAAAGTGGCATTTAGATTCGTTCATTCGTTCGCTCGATTAATTACAGGTTGCTGATCGAACCGTGTACAAAAACACTTGTCTGATTTTTTTAAACCTATGATTAATTTCCGTACGATTTGAGATGCCCGAGCTATGCTCCATTTAACATTGGATACTCGCTAACGTTCCTCTTGAGTAAGTTGCGGAACGACAACTTGTTTAAAATCCGAGTAGGAGAAAAGCTGGGAGGCAAGACAAACGAGAGAGATTAATGATAACTTGGAAGACAGGGATGTTCGTTTTTGTTTTAGCAAAAATAGTGAGAAACATTTCTGGCTAGTTCGATGATGGACAATCGTTTTCTTTTCACAGATGTCGATACCCCCGAACCGGATGAGAAGTCTCTGATAACGTACATCTCGTCGCTCTACGACGTGTTTCCTGAACCACCACCGATCCATCCTCTGTACGATGCCGAAGCTCAGCGTCGATCAGCTGAATATCGAGAACTGGCGTCGTCTCTTCATTTATGGATTCGCGAGAAGATCGCTCTCATGCAAGAACGTTCGTTCCCGCCAACTCTGATCGAGATGAAGAAATTGGCCGCGGACAGTTCCAAATTCAAGAACGACGAGGTACCCCCGAGGTACCGCGACAAACAGAGGCTGGCCCACATTTTCAGAGATCTCCAGAAATATTTCGAAGCTGTCGGAGAAGTGGACATGGAACCGGAACTACATATCGATATTATTGAGAAAAATTGGAGCAGATTGATGATGCTTCATCAAGAGCGAGATCAAGCTATAATCGACGAGATCAAGCGGTAAGATTCAATAGTGTGTGGGATGTAAAACTGGAGTAGTAGGGATAGAAGTTGGCGCAAGAGATATGGGGAATAAAAGATCCGAGAAGAAATGAAAATTTGTTTCACATTTTAGCCTGGAGCGTTTGCAACGCCTCGCCGAGAAAGTTCATCGCGAAATGAAGTCTACCGACAATCGATTGGAAGAATTGGAGAGGAGAGTGGAGGACGAAGCTCGACGTCTCGATCGGCTTCATCCCTTGGAAGCTAAGCATGCCGTTGACCTGCTGGAACAGGACATACGAAATACAGAAATTCAGATACAAAATATATTCACGGACGTACATACTCTTACCGAAGGAAGATACAGTCAGGCCCCAGAACTCCACAAAAGGTAGTTGTAACGAGAAAGAAAACGCATTTACGCTTGAAACTTATGGGCATACCGATGGGAAACTAGAAATGGCTCGAGAAGTCTCGTATAAGATTAAAACAGGTTGTAGGGTAACGTAGAAATCACATTCCCAGCAGCGAGGAAAGTGGTTCGAGGTGTTTTTTCTTCTCCCATATAACCGTAGACTGAGAATGAAACGTAAATGTTCGAGAAACTTGCGATTCGAAGCTTTTTTTCATCTCGTAATTTGTACATGGGGGATATAATTCTGGTGGATATGTAATAACTACCATTGTTTATTTTTTCAGGGTACAAAAATTGCACCAGCGTTGGGTAGCGCTCCGTTCGCTGCTTCACAAACGCCTGGTCGCACCATTATCCGCGGTGTCATTCCCAGTCGAGGAACGCGTTGTCACCAAGCATCGCACTACCGTCCATGAAACTCGTCTGGTTGATACGAATCCACACTTCCGAAACTTACACGACTGCATAGACTGGTGCAAGAACAAGTTGAAACAGTTGCAAGATGCTGATTACGGTTCAGATCTTCCGAGCGTCCAGAACGAACTGGACTTACATCAGCGAGAACACAAGAACATCGATCAATTTTATTCCAAGATTGACAAATGTCTGCAAGCTAAGAATAATTTCCACGGTGACGAGCTGGCGCTCTACACGCAGCATCTGGGTACTTTGCAAAAGTTGTACGCAGAATTGTTGGCTACGTCAAACAAGAGGCTTTCGGATTTGGACATTCTTCTTGATTTCATTCAATCAGCAACAGGAGAACTCGTCTGGCTCAACGCTAAGGAAGAAACCGAAGTGACGAGAGATTGGAGCGACAAGAACTTGAACGTGCGAAGCGTGGATCAATATTACGAGGTAATTTTCTTTTCATTTGCTCTTCTTCGATCATGACAACGATTACTAACTGGTATGAACTACTAACAATTGTTGTTTTGTATCAAAGCAAACTTACGGATCAGGGATCGAGGTAATGCGGTTGAAACGATGAAAGTATTTTCCAAATTCAAATGTTTCTGCTGTTGGGAGCTAATGGGCCAATTTTCCTTTTCAGTCCCTAATGAGTGACCTGGAAAAACGAGAAATTCAATTCTCTGCTGTCCAAGACCGTGGCGAGGCTCTCATTCTGCAACATCATCCAGCTGCCAAAACTATCGAAGCTTACATGGCTGCGATGCAGAGTCAATGGGCCTGGCTTTTGCAGCTGACGCTCTGTCTCGAAGTTCATCTGAGACACGCCGTCCAAAGCCAAGAGTTCTTCAAGGAGGTTCAACAGGCTGACCAATGGATATCGAGCCGCGATGAAATTCTGAATACCATTTATTCGCAGTCAGATTTCTCTCTCGACGAAGGTGAACGTTTGCTGAAAGGAATGCAAGAACTTAGAGAAGAATTGAACAATTATGGCGATCATATTCAACGATTAGTCGATCAATCCAAGGAGATCGTGCCTTTGAAACAGCGCAGGCAACCTGTTTCTAGACCGATCCAAGTCACGGCCATATGCACGTACAAACAGATGAACGTAAGTATTAATTTGTAACGAGTTTTTTTTCTCCAATAAATCACTATGCAAAACTGCACGCTTATCTCGGCTTAGTTGGGGTATATATATGCTGTGTCGGAGTGGGTGACGATGTGATTCGAACGAAACGTTCCGTTCTCTTTTTCATTGCAGATCTCGTTTGAGAAAGGTGAGCAGTGTACGCTTTACGATAACTCGGGTAGAGTTAAGTGGCGTGTAAAGAATTCGCAAGGCGTTGAATCGCCAGTCCCCGGAGCATGTTTCACTCTGCCTCCACCCGACAAAGAAGCTCTTGATGCAGCGGAGCGATTGAGTCGACAGTACGATAGAAGCGTGGCATTGTGGCAGCGCAAACAGTTGCGATTGAGACAGAATATGATCTTTGCGACAATAAAAGTCGTGAAGGGATGGGATCTGCCCCAGTTTTTGGCAATGGGACAAGATCAGAGGACAGCTATCAGGAAAGCGTTGAACGAAGATGCGGACAAATTGCTCTCCGAAGGCGACCCAGCTGATCCGCAGCTGAGAAGATTGAGACGAGAAATGGCAGACGTAAACAGACTTTTCGACGATTTCGAGAAGCGAGCAAGAGCCGAAGAGGAATCTAAGAATGCGGGTCGTATATTCAACGAGCAAGTTTCTGCCCTCCAACAAGTTCTCGACGAGGCTGAGAGAATCTTGAACTCGCGTATCGCAGCCCCGCTGCCACGAGATCTCGACAGCCTCGAGCATCTCGTTCTCGAACACAAGGATTTCGAGCAAAGCTTGCAAAGACACGCTAGCGACGTAGAACAAGTACAGCAAACATTCCGTGGTATAACATTGAAGACACCGGCGATGAGAAATAAGCTCGACAACGTAATGACCAAGTGGAATCATTTGTGGAATATCAGCAATTTGTACATAGAACGATTGAAGTGCGTTGAGATTGTTCTATCAGGTCTCGAAGAGAACACCGCTGCTATTTCAGAGTTTGAAATCAAATTGGCATCCTTCAGCGAATTGCCATCCGACGTGAAGGGACTGCAAAATGTGCTGGAAGATCTGACCGTTCTGCAAAATGCTATCGGTCAACAACAAGTGCTCGTCGATCAGCTCAACGACGATGCTCACAATGCTCGTCGTCTTGTGGAAAAGTCAAGACCCAATCATCGAGGACCGCACAGCGATATGGACAGACTCGACGCCGAAGTTAACAGACTCAATGCCAGATGGACAAACATTTGTGGACAACTAGTCGATCGCCTTCGAGGTGCTGAAACTGCGTACAGCCTCGCCCAACAGTACAACAACTCTTACCAAAATGAAGTCGATTTCGTCGACGATAGTTACGGAAAGTTCGAAAATCTTGCTCCGATCCACAATAAAGCTTACGAACAGCTTGAAACTACTAAGGTTAGCCTTACGCCACGAGCAAACCTTGATCTCACAGTTTTGTTTCGAGTGGATTATTATTCGTAAACTCACACTTACATTTTGTTACATTGTCCGATACTTTTCCAGAATTTGCTCAACAGAGTTGTGGACAGGGCACCGGTAATCGAAGCTGTGAACGTGACGGGCGGTCGATTGATTCGCGAGGGCAAGGTAAAAAGAATTTACGGCAGTTAGCGGCCAAAGATGCTATTCGAGCTAGTAGAATGATTGTGGTGTGAATGAGATCCGGTAAATTGTCGATCACGTTGTAAATATCACTATCATTATCGTTGCACCTCATCGTCATCATCATCATACATACACACGTTCCGTTACTTTTTTCTGTCTCTTTTTTCGTCTTCGAAGAAACTTTTCAGAAGGTGCCGACGAAGCATCGTTACTCCGTCAAACGTGACATTTGTAGCCGGTAGTAGTTACATAGGTAAACGAGCAGCGGCGCACTCGTCCGCTGCGTTAATTTCATTTTTCGACCATTATTCCAAAATCCAAGTTCCAAATGACTCTTTGATCGCAATTAACGACTGTCTTAACTATTTGAAAGGAAAAACCAAACAATTTTAATTTTTAATCATTATTCTTCACTGATATCACTAAAATTTTTTACTAAATTTTCAATCGATAAGATCAATTAATAATAAGATAATTTATTCTTCTATCTTAGCAGTTTTTTTCTTTTTGTTTTTTACTTTGTTTTTATTTTATCTAATCCAGACCTCGTTCGCGCTCACTGTCGACAAGGTGACTATCCCATTTTTTATAGATACCATTTTTACTCGATCCATGGAACGCTGATAAGATTCGCTCTAGTATTTCCTTTTTTGGAGACTTCCTACCCAAGTCGAATCGTTGACTCACTGTACAGCCCAAACTCTGATTAAAAAATGTGATAGTTCAGCTTTACGAGATGAGGTTGATAACATCTGTTCTAATCATTCGGATAGCAAACGTAATGAGTAGCATGGTTGAATGAAGGTCGAGGTCGGAGAGCTTATCCGGGTGAAGGGGATGTTCCCATTTGCTTGCGGGTCTTAATTGCTGCTTTTCATTAAATCGATCGTTTACTTAGTCAATCAATTTGCTGCAATTTCTTTTATCCAGTTCAATGCTGTTCGACTTCCATTTAACTTCCATCTGTGGCGACGTTTGTGCGTAATTGTGTACCAATGTTGCTCGTAATTACAGGTGATCATCCGTAATTGCTTGTACCAGTTAAACTGTCGCCTGAAATGTGATCGAGATATGATAAATGTAATCAGAACAGTCGTGTACAGGAGAATGACAACGCGTAACTTTTAGTTTTTGGGATCGTAACATGGAAGGACAGCATCGAGCTCTTATCACAAGCACGTTTATAGGAGGACGTCTATTTTTCATTCTTTTCGTAGAACATTTCGTTTCATGTAGATTCTAGATATCGCTTCTATAAGGGCTAACGGTAATGGACCACCTGATCTAATTCACTAACCCTAACGAACTAACCGAACCCTTTAGATCTACGCCCAGAGGCTAAGAGCATTCAGGGAGCAACTCGAAGAGGTCTGCCCGTCCCTGGATGCATCTGTGAAACGACCCAGGCGAGATTCCACCAACGTCGACAGCATTGCCCGACAATTAGATACGCTAAACCGAAGATACACCACACTTGTGAGTCTACTGCAGGAACGAGCGAGGAAACTTATAATTCTGTTCCCCGAGGATCTATCATTACAGGTAAGTCTTTCCATAAATTATCTCAAATCAATTGTCGCTTGTTATCTTTCAAGAGAATGGAGTGAACGCAAATTTGCCGAAGGTTTTGAAACAAACTAAAGAGCTGTACAAAATTTACATTCTCACGTGTCGAGGAAAGATAATGATGTATTCTCTCGATGAGAATGGTAAAATTTTCTTCTACTCCGAAACAAAATTTATCATACCTTACAAATAAGGGAATAAATTTTTGCTCCGAGTACTGAAGATAAATAATGAACGAAAATATCATGAAAATCTCTAGTTTTCATCTTTTCTAATACACTAAATTTCGTTTTTAAAATAACCGATGAAGATTTTTTAATTATGGTTTAGTGTTCATATTTTTTTGATCATAATTACGTTTCTCGATATACAACTGGTGAAAAGTTACCGCAACCGTTTATTTCTTATTCACTGTTAGCACTGCGGTGCAGTTGCATAAAACCTGTGCTACGCTACGAGCAACTTTAGTAACATTCTATTATAGGCGATTCCCGGGCCTAAAGTATTTAAGTATATTTAACCTTTGCTGATCAGGAACGGACATGAATAGAACAAATCTGTGATGTGAATTTTAAACAGAGTAATTTAACGCTTACGCGACTAATCACGCCAATTGTAAAATGTCTCATAAATTTTTGTTGATCTATCTTAAAATCCTGTTTGCTCGTTATTTCAAACTGAATCTAGAAGCTAATTTAAATAATACCGGTCGTCGTTATCCTTGATGTTACGACATCCTAAATTCTCAGTATATTTCTCTCTTGTATTATTTTTCTTCGTCGCTGAGACTCGAGCGAAACATCATTTTTTTAACTTTATATTTGTACCAAATTAGTTATAGTGGTAGCGTCATAGCTGGAAACATTTAATGACGTCCTAGCATTCGCATAAATGTCCGATGACATCATACGTATTTTTTACTGAGAATCCGTTGGTATGGAATGTGAGGAAATATAGCCCGAGGTAGTTTTTGTTCCTTAAACGTACATTAGCATATCTTGTTCGTGAAGAAACTCCTACCGAACCCATTGGTTAATCTTTTCGTCTTTTTCTCGATCACCAAGTATCGACAAAAAAATCTCGCTCTCTCTCTTTCTCTCTTTCTGGCTCTTTCGCTAAATGACGAATCGAATCGAAGCACATCGCTTTCTGCGTAGTGATTTCTGTTCTTTTGGACACGATACAAAGGTCACGCGAATCTACCTAACGATTGTAGATTACTTAATTTCGTTACGCCTCTACTTCATTCTAACGTCACTCCTAAGCTTGGCGATGACATCGTCTCAATTCACCGGGATGCCGATAGCCCATGATGTCAAATGATAATGTCTCCCAATCTTTTCTTTCCGGTATTCGCTTCGCAGCTGTAGCGTTCATTTGCTTGAAAGAAGGAGAAAAAATCAAATCCAAACTGGATCATCTTCGCAGCACTCGTCTAAAAAATTATCGAGATCGCTCGTCGATTCGCTGCCATTGAAAGTTAGCGATGTTCCAAACTCTTTGGCACACTGATATTTTTTTGTTCAATTTCAAAATATGCTCAGCTCGCTAAAATGATCTTTTGCAAAACTGGGCTTCTTGCGATTTCAATTTTTAACTTCCATCATTATTTACACGCAGAAATAATTGTTTCATTTTTCCCTCCTTCGCACGGTTCTCTATGCTGTGGGTAAGCGATAGGTAGGATCAATAAATGGAGGTGTAGGTGGGGTAGCTGCTCGCGAACCAAGGCAGTGTAGGTGGCCGAGTGGGTAGTCAAGATTGTCCTTCTCAGAACAACTTGGTCGCCGGGTTGCCATAAATGTAGATGCAAACGTGGGTTGTGCAAAATACACATTTCTGATGTCACAGCTTGCTATTTTACGAGAGGTATACTTTATACCTGTTGCATTATTAATTTGTGTACGATTGCTGCTGATTCCAATTGAATAATGAAACAGTCTAGTTTGCTGCGAATGACAATGAAAAACCGGTTGTTTTATACAATACCGACTGACAAACGATGCTGCAAAAAGAGAAATGATGCAACGAACAAAAAGTCTGGAATAGTAATCAAATGAGAAGTCGAACGTGCATGCATTCAAAAACTCAATCGACGAAGAAGAAGCTCAGCTATTTCAAGAAGAAACAAATACACAGCGACGAAATGAAATCAAAATTTGATATTATTTGAAGGAAGAATCTGTATTTTTACAAAATTTTCAAGGTGTTCCGACGATTCAATTACAGTGTTCATTATAGATCGGACCAAGAAACCAAGAAATATTGGAACCGGAAAGGAAAATTGCAAACTGTAGCTGCGATACATGAAAAACGAATGAAGTTGAACTAGAATTAACAGTAATTTGCGAAATGAAATAAAAAACGTGTTTTTATCAAAAATCATTTTCGTCGCGTTACGAATTGAAACTAATTCAAACATTGTTCGCTCCATTATATAAAATTCAAGGTCGTTTGAGAAATTCACTCGAGACGTTGAGAAACTTGAATTGAAATTCTTAGCAGTAGGAAAAATAATTGGATTTTAGTGAGCTTCAAATTCAACATAATTGGAGATGAGAAAAAATTGTGTTCCGAAGCACCAATCTTACCTCGACACGACACTTGAATTAAAGTGTAAGACAATTGTTTTAAAATCAATCGACGTAAGCACAAATTTCTTCTGCTAAGTAAAGTAGAAGCTTGTTCGACAGAGCAGGCGATAAGACCAAATTCTCGAGCTCGTTGCCTGATGACATCTGGCATGTAATTGAAATCAGGTTTATTTTTGGACCGATACCGATCAAATATCATTTGGTCACAGTTAAGTCTCGATTCGCTGAGAACTCAGATTCCTTATCTCCATTCTCCAATAAATCATCACAATTGGGATTCGCAGAAAGAAACGACAAGGCAACGATAACATTATGCATGATACAAACATAATTACATAAATATAAACAGCAGCGGCGGTCCAATTTATATCACGGTTATCGATATCACTTCCACGCTATCAAGAGAAAAAAGGTTAATTGTTTGTTCGTAAAGAGAGATAGAGAATAAGAGACAGAGACTTGAGCCCACACCCGGCGTGATATTACTCAACCAGACAACGTCCACTAACGGAGTTAGTGGCTCAGTTAGCCTCGTGCTGTTCGGATCGCTCCACGTTTCTCTCTGAAAACATTCACTTATCATGCTGGTGCGAATTCATGAAAGAATAGTCTCCAAAATGTGTTGAGTTTTAAATTGCAATCTACCGAGTCTCGTGGGCCGAGACAAAAACTTGTTCGAATTACCGTTATTTAAATAAAATACACCCCATTGGTGCAGGTCAGTGATGTGAAGATGTAAATACATCAAAAGTCAGCAGCGCTAACTTTTTTTTTCTCATCAAAGTTAATCTAACAAAATGTGATATAATCTCGGTTTAAGCGAAGAAATCTGTTCTAAAATGTGTTGGAATTAATGAATTCAATATTTATACATATTTCATCGATATGAAGAAATCAAACAAACGGATTGTCCATCAGGTATTACCAAATATTCGATCCTACGTTCCATGAAAAGGCAGATCCGTTATGTTTCGATGTCGAAAGTAATCTTTGACTTGAGAGCAAGGTCGGAATTGAATTAAATCGGAATAGCCAGTCAATGATATTCCTGACGCAAGTGGTTAACAGAAACTACAAAAGTCTCGCTCGCATCCTTGATATCAAGATGTATCCTTCGCATTCGACGTTCCCTCGTTACGAATCAGTATGGTTTGTTTGTTTTGCATGTTCCCTCGTCCCTAAGAAGTCAATAGCGACCACATTTATGATTCTTCTTTAATCAAGTAAGCTGCAAAAAATAGCTTCCCATTTATCATATCTCAGTCTAACATTGCAATGATAATTACTTAGCGGTATCGAGTCTCGAATACGCGCAATAACTTCATTCGATAAGAAAAATCTTATGATTACATTCTTATTTTTATCACATTTCCAAGAAAGCAGAAATATTTCTGTAAATTGGAATAATATTGGGACAATTTTACATAATATAAACCAAATAATTATAACATCTAGGCTGAAACACTTGGAAAAGAAAATTACTATTATATTATGTTTCAATATACAATAGACTCACAGCTGTCGATTATTATTCACAAGACTCTTCATGTTTTTTTTTGTATTGCATTCTTAAGGTTTAGGCATAGTAAAAGCATGTTAACGCCGGTTTCGCTATGAATAGTTTTCTCAAATGTCGCAATTGTTGTCACGGCTCCAATAGTCGTGATGTAACAGCTAGTATCAAGTTCACGGCAGTAGAGCAGGTTGTTTGACTCGATTATGATGTCATCGGCCATTCCAGCACCTGACGAGTTTCACCGAGTCGCTGTCATTGGTTGTGACGTTGGTGCCAATACGTTGCTGTCTTCTTGATTTTCTTGTTAGATCTGTCAATTTCTATTTTTAACATGTTGGAAAAAGTGTGGGATTCAACTGTGAATCTTCTGTATGGTAAAAGATTGAGCTAGCCATTTCACCTTATCGAGTACCTTCGATTCATTTTTCTGAAAACCTACATTTGTCCCTGCGGCTTTGGGTGCAAAGGCACATCGTATGCAAGTATGCAAATCACGCTTATTTTTTTTTTATTTAACACCACGCGAGCGCGCTATTCTAAAAATATGAATACTGCCTGCTCTCTCATAGTGACTTGATTCCGAGAAGAAATTATAAATAGAAATTGTTTTATGAATGGTTTTGAAAAAGTTAGTTGTCGATGTTCGATCCATCGATGCTGATGTCGGTGCTCGGAGTGCCTCGGTGAACCGTGAAATTAGCTGTGCAAATTTATCACCTATCCGTTGCATACCGGCTGTGGCAACTAAAACTGATAAGCTATCGGTACATAAAAGTGGTGCTCACCGCGCGAAGGTTTGCTCACGATTCCTTCAGTTAGGAACGCGGAATTTCAACATCGGATCGGCCATGCTGCGTGACAATTTTCACCGTTCGCTGAGAATGTGGGCTATAATAATATGCGTTTTAAATTCTGTGTTCTATGAGAAGAAAATAGAAACTACAGGTTAAATTAAACTGTGACGAGTTTGCAAACAATGGGCAGTTAGCTTTCGTCGTTGCCAGATTATGCGATGACTGCTAAAATTTCATAATATCCTCGCTTGCAGTGGTGTTCGTGTTTAATTGACCAGGATTTCGTTACGCCTGGTGAAGTATAGCGGCTAATCGTATGAGATATTAAAATAAGGATTCGCAGCAAAGCTACCAACTGATATAATTAGCAATAATAATTTTTCAACGGTTGTACGGCAATCGAGCAACGCAGGCAAATTAAGACGTTAAATTGGCGCGAAGTTGATGGAATGCAAAGTTGAAGTAGCGCTTCGACGCGGTGTGGAAACAATGCCTCGGCAAATGAGTGTTGCTCGTGATTTTTAAAACGTTCTCCATCTTACTATGAATATTCATTTGAAGTTATTTTCATTCATTTATATGCAGTTCGCTATGTCTTTTCATCGACCATGCTCACCGTAACATACTTATTGTCGTTACTGTTTCAGCGAGCTCTCCAAGAACAGAAGCCGCTAAAAACGTTCAGGACTGAATTCAACATTTACGAAAGCACATCCAGCGAAGAACGTTATACTTCGACCACGACACATTATACCCAATCGCAGTGAGTTCGCACTTAATATTCTATCTTCGAATCGCAGTGGTTCAAATCGCTCCGAATACTTTTTTCTCACCACGTACAAACTTTCATCGTCAGACTGATATTTTTCTCATGGAAATTGAAGCTTAACTCGACAAGTTAACATTTTTCTTTTCCTCAAGAAATTTGAGCCTCAAGGTTTTTATTCCACGACAAGGCGAATGTAGGAATTTGAACCGCTGCGCTGATAATTCATGTTCTTGCGTTGAGATTAATAAAATTTGACTGACATATAGGTACACATCCGAACGACACGAATCGACGACCTCGTCGAATGAGATTCAGCTGAAATCTTCTAGGGAAACATCTCCGTTGAAACGACCACATGGACAAAATAATTTCACCAGCAATGGCGACGCGACGAAAGTATCTGACACTGAGACGTCGAAGGCTCAGTGGTCCGGCAGTAGTATGCAGTTTAGTGAAATTAGGAGTCTTAAGAGAATACATAGATCGGAAGAAGGGATTGGTACGGATAACATAATCGAAGCTAGGGGTATCGTCCATCCGGCAACCGGTGAAGTTCTAACGGTAGGAGACGCGATTAGCTTGCGAATACTCGACGTTAGGACAGGTAGAATAGTAACGTCTCCGGATGGCAAAAATAGCGTTCCGATAGCCGATGCTGTTCGAGTTAACGTTATCGAATCGAGTCTTGCGGATAGACTCTTAGGTCCCTGCGGCGTAACTGAAGATGGTCGTCAAATATCTCTGCTCGAAGTCATTCAGAGGGAACTTTCCGATGCGGAACGAGGAGACGACAGAGTCAAGGTAACGTACGTCTCCACTTCAGGTGTTAGTGTTGCTGATGCGTTGGAACAGGGTTTGTTAGATCCGCAAACAGGTCAATTCGTAACGACGAGCGGTGAACGAATAACGATCGAGGAAGCATATTCGCGTGGTTATTTGATTAGGATAGACACGACGGTAAAGATAAAACGTGGAGCCCTAGCGTTGTCCGATGCGATATCGCAAGGCTTGGTAGACGAGCGAACAGGACAAATCGTCGACAGAAATACAGGAGATTTGTATTCGCTGCACGAGGCGATCGAACGAGGTCTGATAGATCCGGATGTCAAAGAGATCGTGGACGCGAAAAGTGACACGAAGCTCACTGTAAACGAAGCGATATCGCGAGGAATTTTGAACCCGAAATTAGGAAGGTATATGCATGGTATATCGATGGAAAAATTGACTCTGAAGGAAGCTAGGCGACGACAACTGATTCTAAAACCTATGACTCTCAAGGATTGCTGCGATTCGGATATCGTAGATCACAACGGTCGAATCTCTAGTCCTGCCCATCGCACGAAATTGGGAATACTCGAAGCTTTGTCCAGAGGTGTCTTGGATGGTGATACCGTGAAATCCGTATCCGATACCAAAACTGGCGAACTCCTGACTCTCGCCGATGCCCTGGCTCGAGGAATCGTATTGGCGGAGGGTAAATTCCGAGATAGTTTGACCGGCGAAGAGTCTAGCATCCCAGAAGCGGTTGACCGTGGACTCATCACGTCGGTAGCCCAAAAATCGATCTTCGATATCGATGGCTTCAAAGATCCCGTGTCCGACGAATTTGTCAGCTTGAATGCCGCGCTCCTGAAGGGTTTGATTAGTCCTAAAGCGGGTGGATCTTTCGTGGTTGATCTCAAAAGTGGGAAAACAGTTTCCATGGAGGAAGCTTTGAAGGATGGTCATGTGAGACCGGAGGTATTGGAGATGTTGAATCGTGGAATAGGCGTGATGGATCGAGGTGTGGAAGTTAGCGTATTAGAAGCAGTGTTACTTGGGTTGTTAGACCCGAGGACAGGTCAATTATTGGATCCGAGAACCAAAAAACCAGTGCCTTTAGAAGAAGCTATCAAACGTGGCCTTATCACTCCTGACGGTGCCGCGCTGCTTGCTAGTCTGCTTAATATCACGGTAACGACGCAGACGGTTACTAAAACGATTAAGCGATACGTGACGGTAACAGAAACCGGTGAAACTATAACTAGGGATTACAAAATTACGTACGGCGAAGCCGTGAGCAGAGGTTTCCTCGACGAACGAACAGGACAATTCACAGATCCTGATAACGGACGAGTGATAACGATCGAAGAAGCTATAACGGAAGGTTTGATCAGTCATCCAAAATCTGAAGTTGAAACTCATAGGCCTTCGCCGAAACGAACCAGAGATATTCCAGCTAAACAAATGACCTTCGAAAGCTCCATTACAGCCAAGGTCAAGGCTCCACCGGTAAGACCACCACGAGGTGTGTCCCCGAGTAAAGCCATTGGAACAACCACCACCATCATAACGAAGGATATCTATCCTCGAGACAAGCAGCGATCACCATCACCAACGAAGAGTTCGGTTGTCATTAAATCGACGACTCCGTCGCCTGTGAGTTCGACATCCAGCAGCATCACTGTAAGTTCGTCGACGACGTCTAAGGAACGGTCTTCCACCAAGGATGGATCACCCGGGCGAGAGTGGTCTCCCATATCTGCGAAAAGCAGGTCTCCGTCGCCTTCAAAAAGCAGAACTCAGACTTCGTCGAAGGCTAGTAGTCCGCTGTCGAAGACTAGTACTCCATCGCCTACGGTTACTAGTCCATCGCCCGTCAAGGGAGGAGAAAAATTGCCTAGCAGAGAAGAAGAACGACTCTCTAGTGCTACGGAATCGAGGGTTACGTATCCAATGGATGTAGATAATTACGTGACGACGGTCACCACTTCTGTAACGAGCCAATCGTCCGAGTTTATTGAAACTGAGCGAGCTTCGACCGAACGAGCACACATAGAGCGAAGAGTTTTTGAATTGCCAATGGATGGATGGATGCTATCCGAAGCGATCGAACAAAAACTCTTCGATCCTATTACCGGTCTTTTCATAATTCCTGGCACAGATAGACTCGTGTCGTTCGAAGAGTGCGTCAAGCTTCAAATAATCAATCCTAATTCTGGTGTCGTCGTCGATCCTCACAACGGCAGACAAATTTCTTTGCTGCGAAGTTTGGAGAAAGGAATTCTAGATTCTACGGGGCATTACACTCATCCTCACAAAATACCATTGAGAGAAGCCATCGCGAAACAACTCATCATCCTCGAAAAGAGATCGATGGAAGTTGACGCGACGAACCCAAGGTTGTTCCAAATTACCAAAGTATCGGGCGAGCCAGATAGGGTCGAAGTATCGAACGTCGATGACCCTACCCATATTACTGAAATCAAAAGCACGGAAGAATTATCTACGCTGGAGCCTCTTCAGGTAACGCAGGGAATTATTTATGATCCAGCGACAGCGTTGGTCATTTTCACGGAAACTGGTAAATCTGCAACTCTGCTCGGTGCGATAAACGAAGGATCGCTACAGCCCGAAGCCATCGTCGTGAAGCATCCGCAAACCGGTAGAGAAATTGGAATTAAGGAAGCAATGGACAAAGGTATCGTCGACCGCGTGACCGGTGTGTACAAAGATGAGAATGGCCGGAGCATATCTTTGGCAGACGCTGCGAAGTTCGGTGTGGTAGCTGTTTTAGGAGCTCCTCTGATAGCAGCTGCCGCAGCTGTCGAGGCTGTGAAGAATACGATGGTTAGAGATCCAAGAACTGGGGAGAAAATTCCTCGGGAAGTTGCTGTGGAGCGCGGTCTTGTTTCACCCGACAAAGTTGTGAGTCGAACAGAGATCGTAACAACTACGGTCATGGTAAAAGACCCAGAGACTGGAAGGGAAATTCCTGTGAACGAAGCCATCGAACGAGGCATCCTGACGTCGGAAGAATTACACAAATTGTCAGCAGTTTCTGACTCCAAGGTCAAAGTGAAGATACTAGACACTGCAAGCATTTCACTGGATGACACGGAAGATGGACCTTCGTTGGGAGAAAAAACACGTGGTCGAGTGACAACGGAGCCAAAATACAAAGTAACCATCGGCAAGGCGAGAACCTTGTCCCAAAGTCCCGAGCGCGAAGCGAAACCCATCGTGTTGCAGAAAATGCGAAAAAAAATTGTCAAGCCAAAGGATGCAGTCAGCAAGGGTCTGATCGACGAACCGACTGCTGAAATCTTGGAGCGAATTGTTCAAAGTGCAAATGAGAATGGCGACGCGTTAACGCTCACCGAAGCTATCGAGACCAATAGAATTGCTAGCCACAGTGGTCAAGTTGTAGATCCGCAACGCGGAGATGTTCTTACGATAAAAGATGCGTTGGAGCGTGGCATACTAGATCCTGAGAGTGCAAACGTACTTGTACCTCTAGCGCGAAGCCTTTCACTTCCCGGGTTATACGAACAAGGACTTCTAGATCCGGTAGAGGGAAAAGTGGTTCACCCCGAGACAGGAGCACATTTGACTCTGCGCGAGGCCATAGTCTGCGAGATAGTAGATCCATTGTCAAAATTCACCGATGTCCACGGTGATAAAATTACGCTAGAGACTGCGATCGCCAAAGATATCGTTGACGATGATAGATCATTGGTGAAATTGGCAGACGGTTCTCTGAACCTTGTCCAAGCAGTTGAAAGGCATGTTTTCGAACCTGAAGATCTTACCAAACCTGCCGAGATACCACCAGCTGGTATGACGTTCCCCGTTGCGTTGAAACGAGGCCTGGTCGATCCAGGCAAAAAGCAAATTAGACATCCGATAACTGGAAAATTAGTTACCATCGAAGAAGCCATCGAAGATGATTTTATTATGGCTTTGCCTTATCCTGCAGCATCGGAGAGCATCGCCATCGCTGATGCATTACAAAAAGGCTTAGTCGACAAAGACAAGGGTGTTCTCGTGCATCCTGTGAGCGGTGTGGCCGTTCCGATATCCGAAGCTGTCGAATCTGGTCTTCTCGTCATCAAACCGCAGCCAGACTGCAGCACTGCTATCACGGCTGTAACCGAAACCATCACGTCGTATCACACGATTACCACGAAAACGATCGAGCTTCTTTCAGGATACGTACTATTGAGTGCCACGGAAATTCAAGACGTCAATACCGGAGAAGTTATTCCGATGGACGAAGCTAAGAGTCGAGGTATCGTTAGGGACGAATCTGAGACCAAGGAACAATTCACGACGAGGGACATTAAAATGACCTTCAGCGATGCTGTTGCTAGAGGATTGGTCGACATGACCGCTGGAACGTACACCGATCCAGGAACGGGAACTGTGATGCCGATCGCTAAGGCCATCGAAGTAGGAATCTTAGATACATCCACCTCCAGCGATACTCCAGATTCGTCGAGTCATAAATCAACAAGTGCTAGTTTCACAGTTTTAGAAGCTGTTGAGACGATATACGACGAGAAAATTGGAAAGTTCATAGATCCAAAGACTGAGAAATCTTACAATTTGTCGGAAGCTATGGAAATTGGATTGATAGAGGAAGATTCTGTAGTATACGATGTTAAAAGCTCTGAATCTGTTACAACGAAAGAAGCTGTCGAAAGGGGCATTCTCGATTCAAAGACTGGTAAAGTAAAGGACAAGGATGGTGGTTCCATATCCGTAGCAGAAGCAGCGAAGTTAGGACTTTTGGCTGTCGTTGCAGCTCCAATTCTTGCTGGAAAAGCAGTTGTGGATGCTGTCAAGAGTCGGACGAGTACGGATAAAAAGTCTACGATGTCTCCGGTGAAAGAATCTAGTCCATCGCACGAAACAGACAGCGGTGTCGTTGTTCAGCGTGTCGAGAAATCTCCAGACCGTGACCAAAAAATACACAGTAGCGTAACAGAGACCAGTTCGGTTGTCGTGCCAAGGAAATCACAAGAACGAGAAGAGGAACCGACGATTACGATGACTCTTGGCGAAGCCATCGAGCAAAGGCAGATCGAACCGAAGATTACAAGGATTATCTTCGAAGAAAAACAACTTCCTTACACGCTTCAGGAAGCACTCGAGCAGCGACGAATCGAAATGACCGAGAGTATCGAGATCTTGAGCAAAACCGTCATCAGACAGATCGCGACGAGACCCAGGTTCAAAGTAACAGTGTCGAAAGATCTGACACCGCAGTTCCTCGCTGAACATGGAGCTTACGATCCGAAGACTGAAAAATTTGTCGATCCAGAAACTGGCGATATCGTGTCGTTCAACGAATTCGTTCTTGAGCTCAACGTTTTCGACCCGGATAACATTTGGGTAAAGGATTTGTCGAGTAAAACTGAGAGGTACGTGACTCTCGGAGAAGCCATCGAGCGACCATTGGTCGACAGAAACCTTGGGAACATGGTAGATCCGAAAACTGGCAAGAAAGTACCTTTCTTCGAAGCCATAAAGCTGGGTTGGATCGTACAATCGGAATTTGCTAGCGAGGATGAGAAAATTTCTCTTACTTTGCAAGAAGCTATCGAAGCTGGAGTCTGCGATCCAAAGAGTGGTGGTCTCCGCGATCCAAGAACAGGAGAACACCTCACCTTGGCCGCAGCTGTCGAGACAGGTCTCATAGATGCTGGCTCGATAAACATCAGAAATCCTACGAACGATGAGATTTTGCCTTTCGCGGAGGCTGTTGAAAGTGGGATCGTTGATCTAAATAGAGGTGTGATCGTAAACGTTGAAACGAGGACGGAAATTGATATCAAAGTAGCTTTCCTCAAAGGTTTCCTAGTATCTGGACTTCGTAAGCCGATATCTTTGGAGGCAGCGATCAACAAAGGTTTATACCACGCGGAGACCGGCACCATCCAGGATCCATTGACTAGACAGCAAATTGACATCGAAGAAAGCGTTCGCCGTGGCATCATCGATGCTTTCATCACGGAATGCCAAGACACAGCTGCAGGCTCTTTCATGTCGTTGGACGATGCTCTGACCATAAAGTTGATAAATCCAACGACCGGACGACTCCACGATACAAAAGTTGGAGAGCTCGTACCATTGGATGTAGCCTGTAAGCGAGGGCTCGTCGTAACGACTCCTTTCGTACCTACGCTCATCGACGTTATCGTCCAGGAATATTACTCACCGAAGACTAGTTTAGTCTTGAATCCGATGACCGGTGAAGAATTGACGCTACGACAAGCTTTGGCGATAGGCTATATCGATGGTAGACCGATAAGAATCAAAGACGAACGCAACGATACCGTTGTCAGCTTGCAGGATGCTCAAAAAACCGACCTGATCAATTTGGACAAAGGGCTCCTTCTGTATCCGTATCCCATGACGTTGGAGGTAGCTTTTGAAAAGGGTTACATATTGTCGACAATCAAACCGTGGACATTGCAGGAAGCGCTGGCGCACCAATGTTACGACCCCAAAACTGGAAGCTTCGTTATCGAAGGTCGTACGATGACATTAGAGGAAGCGATAGCCGCAGGACTCATCAGTCGCGATGGAGCTTCTGTAAAAGATCCCAGATCTGGTAACATTATATCTCTCGCCGATGCCATCAAGTTTGGTCTTATCGATCCAAAGAGCGGAACAGCTTTGGATCCGATCACTGGAATCTCTTTGACACTCGTCGATGCTCTCGACAGGGGCTTGATCGTCCCGGCGAAGCGAAAAATCTCAATCCCCGAAGCAGTTTTCAAGGGCTTTTACGATCCAAAAACTGGTCGCTTCAGCAGTCTCGAATCGGAGGAAAAATTACTCACCGATCAAGCAATCAAGAAAGGTGTTATCGATCCTACATCAGCAGTCGTGCGAGATCCTAGCGGTTACGCTATTACCTTCAATAAGGCCATCGAGCAGCTGGTCGTAGATCCGAAGACCGGCACGATAACCAACGATAAAGGACAGCCCGTCGACTTCCAAGAAGCCTTCGAACGAGGCTTGCTAGTCGAAGCTCGAAGACCCATGAATCTCAGCGAAGCAATTTCCAAAGGTATCCTCGACGAGGATAGGGACACCTTCCTCGATCCCCAAACTGGTGCTCAGTTGACCTTGATTCAAGCTCTCCACGAAGGTCTCATAGATGCTGAATCCGTGACCGTGAAGGACGTTAGAACCGGATTTTTGAAGAAAATTACACTTCTGGAAGCCATACAGCGTGGCTTTATCGATGGTACGACCGGACGCTTCAAAGACTTCACGAGAGACAACGTAGAGATATCGCTGAAGGAAGCTTACGAGACTGGACTTCTCATCGATAACAAAGCAGCGATATCCCTACAACGAGCCATCCATCAAGGCTTGTACGACGACAAGACGCGAAAAATCATAGATCCAAGCACCGGCAGAGCTATAACGCTGCACGAGGCGATGCGCAAATCCGTCATCAGTCCAACTTTGGTCTGTTATTGGGACAAGAGAGCACAGCAGCTCCTTTCGCTAGCAGAAACGTGTCGCGCCGGTGTGATCGACAGAAGATCCGGCGTCTTTCGAGAACCAGGATCGAATTGCTCCGTCTCGTTGTCCGACGCCTTGCAACTTGGCCTCATCGTGGACATCGAAAGCACTGGCTTCGGGCTATACGAAGCGATTCTCATGAACATGTACGACATCCAAACCGGAAGATTCGTCCATCCGTCCAGCGGCAGAAAACTCACGTTAGCCGATGCTTGTCGCGAGGAACTCGTCAATCCTTTAATTTCTTTGGTAAAAAATACAAAAAGCAACAAGTACATACTGTTGGCTGATGCTATATCCGAAGGCCTAGTCGATGCTGTTCGTGGAACTTACAACGTTGCAGAAATCGACAAGGTCATGAATTTACAGGAAGCTCGAAAGCGAGGTTTCATCGTACCGTACAAAAAACCACTCTCCATCGAGGAAGCAGTGACTTGTGGTCTTTATCGTGGCGACAGTGGTAAATTTGTAGATCCAGTTGCGAACGAGTTTCACGAAATCACTCAAGCCCTCGTCATCGGTCTTATAGATCCAGACACGACGGTTCTTAAAGATGCTACAACGGGGCAGATGAAATCTCTGCAAGCTGGTATCGGTGACGGTACGATTGACGTCCCTAAAGGGCGAGTCCTGGACCCAAAAACGAAGCGTGCTTACAACATCGATGTGGCTTTGGAGCGTGGTTTGTTGGTAACGATTGATAAACCGGTGATTCATCAACCGGAGCGCAGAACATCGGTTGAACTTCAAAAACCCAGCGTGAAAGACAAGGTTCCGCGAGAATGTAGTTTGGAAGAAGCGATGAGGTACGAATTCCTTGATCCGAATACCTCGGTGATAAAAGATCCGAGAAATGGAAGGTTCGTTGTTGTGAGTATCGCTATCAGCGAAGGAATCATCGACACGACAAAGAAAGTCACGTTCGAGGCTCAGATTGGAAAAATTGCATCACGATGCGTTCGTTTCGACGATACCATGATCTTCTTCGAAGAACCACTGAGCTTCGAGACCGCGGTAGAGAAAGGATATCTGGCTCTAGAAACTGGAAGGTTGAAGCTCCCAGATGTAGAAGAAACGTTGACGCTGAAAGAAGCCGTAGCTTTGGGAGTCATCGATCCTGATTCTGCTCTGATAAAAGATCTGCAGAAGAAAAAATTGGTCAAGCTTCCGGAAGCGTTTAGAAAAGGTATCATGGATAGCGAGAAGAGTAATGTTCTCGACACTGCTACATCGAAGCTCCACTCGCTACCGAAGGCTGTCGATAGTGGACTATTGGCCACGCCGAAACAAGGATTGTCATTCATCGAAGCGTTACAATTCGGTCTTTACAATCCAACCACCGGAGGCTTCTACGATCCGTTTGTCGTTACTTCGGTATTAGATCGCAAGCGCTTAACACTAACCGAAGCTATAGAATCAGGATTGGTCGATCCGTCCACGACGGTGATCAAAGATCCTGCGAGCGGTAGCATAACGAGTCTATTAGAGGCAATAAGCTTAGGAAAAGTAGATCCGATAGGCGGCAGGTTCTTAGAGGGTCCCGAGGGAAAGAGTTTAGACTTGGTCAAAGCTTTGGAACGGGGATACGTGCTCGCCGCAGAAGCAAGGGTAAGTCAATTTCTATATTATTTTTATTCTGCCATTAGTATTTATCACAACAGCTTGCTGAAGGGTTACGGATTTTTGCATTTTGCTTCAAAATTTTTGCCTTAAATTTTTTAAATATCAGCGATGAACTTCAATTTTCCCAAAGTTAGGATAGAAGTCGATACAGTCAAAGATACAATGGAACGAGCTGGCTTCTCGACGAGCATTCGATTTTATTCTTAGATTAGAACAAATATGTGAGAGTAACAGAATTTATTTCCTCAGATGGTTGCGAGAAGCCTGTTCGTAGCCACTTGATTTGTTTCTCTCGAGCATTATTCGATGTTGTCAGTAGAGCTTGGTGGCATGGTCCTGCATGGACCTTTCGATATAAACAGATATAATATCTGGCAGGGGATGATAAAATGTTGCATTCTAAAGTCTCATGCAATTTTGGGATTCGCTGTACGAAAACTTCCCGTCGTGTCGTACAATTTTTACTGATATTTCATACGTTTCCAAATGTTTTTCTGCAAGCTCCCTAAATATATATATTTGTGATCATCCCTTGTTAGCGTTTATTACAATATGCCCGCTTACCATGTTTTGTCTCATTTTTGCAGTGCGCCCATGTTACACGACACCCACACCCCCGTGCTTGTTATCATTTAACATGGGGCTAGTAAAGACCAACTACTCCCAACTACTCCTGACACTAACAACTGTGTTGTGCTCTGACTGTAGTGTTGCTGGCACGTCGACAGCCACGCGGCGCATCGTACACGTCATAACAAAAATCCTTGAACATCGCTTTGATTAAATATCATTAATTCACCAACGTTTTGTCGCATCAGCAAAGCTAATTCGATCTTAATTAATTATATATTTTATGATAATACTATTTCTACTCGTCGCCTCGTCGTCTCGAAGCGATTGAATTGTCGAAATTCTGTCGAATCCAGGATTATTGTCTCGAGCTGACGAGACGATGTTAATACTATAAGTTTTTACCATAACATTTGATTAATAACAATGAGGATCTCGCGTTACTCTTCGACCGTGGCTCTTCAACAAACTGAACTCGCCGCTGGAAATTTGTTTCGTTGTCCCATTTAGAAAAATGACTCGTCGGGTAATTCCAGAACAAGCTCAATGATTTAATTGAACGTTGCCCAAAAAATGTTATTTCTCTCTGATTTCCTGCAACCAAATAGAAATAGTTTATTTTTCAAGCATCTCTATTGCCTCACCTTTTTTTTTAAATCCAAATTAACAGAATTGTTCAGTATGAAGAATCACGTGTCGGTGGATTTTGCCAGAATGTGACGATTAAAATCGAACTTGTCCAAAGATTATTTTCACCTCGTGCATGTTGCGATGAAAAGTTACTTTGCCGAACTAACACGACGCTTGGATTTGTCATTCCAAAAACAACTAGTCGTTTTTCGAATGATTTTGATGTTAATTTGAAAAGAATCCAAGTTCTTCGCGTGATTAATCAAATGTTATTTTTAATTTATCATTTTACGCATTAACATTATTTTTTGACACTTTGAAATTTATTTTCCCTTACAACTGATACGTTCGTGTGAATTTTTTCAGGTCTTATTGTAGTACAATTCGGATAGACTCTTAAATTTATCCTTATAATTTTTTATTTAAAGAGAACACACTTGTTACATACAAAACAATCATCGTCATACGTTTTTCATTATTGTGCGTTTTAATTTATTTGCTTGATCTGTTATTTGCCGTTGAATACCGTCGAATACCAAAGGCTTTCGCTATTTATTTTGCTTGATGCTGCATATTACCAAATCGATACTCATTGATATGCAGTACCTTTCTTGCAGATAAATTAAAGCTACTTCATTTTTGTACCTGTTTTATGTTATTACGTCTATCGTGTGTCTTGTTCGTGTGTGTCGGTGCTTGCATGTGTGAGTTTGCGTAAGCTTATATTTCTTCATCGGTAATCTTAATTACTTTTACTGTTTTTTTTTAAATTTCTTTCCATTGTTTCTTGTCATTGGTAAGATGACAAATTAGTTTTTTTTTTTTTTCTCTTTGTATTAATTAGTTTTCATAGATGTTTATTTAGACGTTGATCGTCGATGAATAACGATATCTTACTGAACATGTCCAATTCGTCATCGTTATAGCAAGCGGTCGAGGAAAAGTACAAACTTTGCGACGAAACTCTCACTAAACTGTTACAATGGATATCAGAAGTCGAGGACAAATTGGCCAATCAAGACGTTGTGAAAGAGGACGTCGAGGATTTGAGAAATCAAATCAGCATCATGAAGGTAAAATGATGCATCCAAGTTGGAAACAGCTTCGGAGTGAATAGTTGCGAACATTTCATGAAAATGGAGTATTGTATGGATATTGTGAAATTGTGTGCCATTGTTAATTTGTACAGCAAGTGAAAGAAGACTTGGAATCTCATAGCAGACCGGTATCGTCCTGCGTCGATCAAGTTCGACAGGTCGTTCTCACCGGCAGCGACGTTTTATCCAGCGACGAAGTTGCTACGCTCGAAAAGAATGGACGGTCGTTGAAGATCCGATTTGAGAGAGCTACGGATCGCACCGACAGACTACTGCGTCGTCTGACCGGAGCAAACGACGAGCTTAACAAATTCAAGTAAGTGGGATTTTCCTTCGTTCTCATCAAAAAGAATAGTCACAGTGGATTTGCTAATTTGGTTCGATCTTCATATTTGCAGGAACGAAATTTCGGTATTTTCCACGTGGTTGGACAGGGCTCGTCGTACTTTAGAGGACAAGGAGCGGGCGTTCTCTGATTTGAACAAGTTGAACAGCAGTGCGGATCAAACTCGAGAGTTCGTCAGCGACGTGATCGCTCATCAAGCAGATCTGAGATTCATTACGATGGCAGCTCAAAAATTCGTGGACGAGAGCAAAGATTATCTGCAGATCTTGAACGACTTCAGAACTAGCTTACCTCAGCGTTTGCCACACAAAGAGCCAATCGCTAGTCAAAACTCACCTGTACGTAGCGAAGTCTCGATCGTTACAGCTAGGTACAAGGATCTGCTCTCCAGAGCAAACGCTCTTTCGGACAGGCTGTCCGGTGTCGGAGGACGACAACGGGACTACCACGATTCTATAGAGAAAGCTAGAATTTGGCTTCGCGAAGTTGAGCCCAAGGTTTTGCAAATAATTTCCGAAGCCGTGGCTGCCGAGCCCAAGCAAGTCGAAGATCAACTCAGCAAAGCTAAGACCCTGCACAACGAGTTTCTTGCCAACGAACGTCTCGTTGATAACGCTAAGTCTAGCGTGGATGCTCTTCTCAGATCTCTGGATGGTCAGCTTACACCGAACGAAGCTAATCAGCTCGAAGAACCGGTCCGGGAACTGGAAGATAAGTACAGACAATTGGGCAACGCTTTAGCCGACAAGTGTCAGCAGCTCGATACTGCATTGGTACAAAGCCAAGGAGTCCAGGATGCTCTCGATGGATTGGTTAGCTGGTTAAACAACGCTGAAAGTCAATTTAAGTGAGTATTATTTATTCATCCATTCACCAGGATGATTGGCCAAAGACAATAAAGTACATTGAATATTCTCTCTCTGCATTTCTAAGTAGCGAATAATGTTACAAGTTTTCTTATATTTATGTCTCGTTGTGCAACTTTGCAGAAACATGCAGCGACCAGCTAGTCTACAAAAAGAAAGGCTCGAGGAACAAATAAAGGATCAACGTGTCTTGCAAGCTGATTTGGACAGTCATCGACCCAGCGTGGACGCAATAACATCCAGTGCGCAGGATTTGCTCATCAATTCTAGTAACGCACGCGTTGCCAAGCGCATCGAAGCCAAATTGAAAGATGTACAGAGCAGATTCGAGAAACTATCAGAGAAATCAATTCGTCGTGGCGAATTTCTGGATGAGGTTGCTCACAGTCTCGGCGAGTTTATCACCCAGACTTCCAAGTTTGACGCGTGGTACGCGCATATGATCGAGACTCTGGAATCCAGAGAGCTTGGAAAACTCGACGTATCGGAGCATGAGACTCGAATGGCACAAATAATGGACAAACGTGACGAACAGCGAGGCAATTTCGAAGATCTCATTCGCAATGGAAAGAATTTGGTGGCGAAGAAAGATATAACAGATGCTGCTCCCATTCGAGACAAGATCAAGGCTCTCGAAACGCAGTGGAAGGAACTGAACAATCTTCTCGACGAGAAACAGCGTCTCAGCAAATCTCGCGCTGAACAACTCTCGGCATATGAAAAATTGAAAGACCAAGTGCTCGAATGGCTTACCAATACGGAAAACAAAGTTCAGCGGTTGCAACCAGTTGCCGTTGATCTCGAGCTTTTGAAAAAACAAGTCGACGAGTTGAAACCCATTCAAAAGTCGTACAGAGATTATGGAAATACGATCGACAAGGTGAATGATCTTGGAATTTCTTACGACAGTCTATTGAAGGAACGCGGTGAGAGTCCCACGAGGAGACGCGGAAGCACCAGTCCAACGAAGAGGCCCAGTATCACTAGCCCGCGTAAGCAAAATAGTCACGATGACTTATGACAAGCTATTCGACGAATCATGCATCCTCATTTTCATAAATGACCAAAAAACAGTCCAGATAACATGGGAAACCATTTTTATACGCAGTTCTGTAAATCAAATAATTTGAACCATTGTACAAGTAATTTCACATCTCGTATTATTTCACATCTCGTTATTTTATTTCTGTACATTTTTTATTTTATAGTACGACGTACGTCACAAGACGGTCGATCACCATCACCAACAAAGTCGTATGCAGTTCAAAGTCCGGTATCTCCAGGTGGTAGCAGCGGCTTCAGCAGTCGTCGATCCAGTCAGGATGGATTCCACTTGGAGGAATTGTCCCCTGTTCAACAACAGCTATCTGAAATAAATAATCGCTACGGATTGCTGGGCGTCAGGCTGTCCGACAGGCAAACCGAGCTGGACAGTATCAAGGACGAGCTTAGAAAGCATCTGGAGAGCTTGAAGACGTTGTCTCAATTCTTGGACAAGGTTGGTGATTTGTTGTTTCGTATTTACCACGTAACCCACGAGCTAGTAGCTTATTCTCGTGAAAATTGTACGATACAGGTGCAAAAGCAGCTACCGAAAGAAACTGTCCCCGCCACGAAGGAGGAGGCTGACAAAACTGCGAAACAGATCAAATTGGTGATCGAAGAAATGTACGAGAAGCAATCGTTGCTCGACAGCACGAGGACTCAAGTTCGTGATTTGGTGAGGCGTAAGCAGAACGCCGAAGGTACGGACAGACTCAACGATGAGTTGGAAGACGTTGCCAGTCGTTGGAAGTCTATATCCGACAGATGCAAAGACAGAATCAAATTTTTGGAAGACATCAAAGAATTCCACGATACCTACGAAGGACTCAATTCGTGGCTCGGAGCAAAGGAGCGCATGCTCGGGGCACTCGGTCCAATATCATCGGATCCCAGGATGGTCGCCAGTCAAGTTCAGCAAGTTCAAGTCCTGCGCGAAGAATTCAGAACGCAACAGCCTCAGCTGGATCATTTGGCCCAAGTTGGGGATAACGTACTAGCTCGAGTGAACGTCGACTCACCCGATGGTCAGAAAATCAACACCAAACTGAACAACGTTCTACAACGATGGGCCGATCAGTTGGGCAGACTAGAAGAACGCGCCCAAAGCTTAGGCGACGCGGTTGACACGAGCCGCGAGTTTGACGCTAGTCTGAATCGTCTCCGTGATGCGTTGCAAGGTATTTCCGACAACTTGGATGACCTTCCTTTGGACAAGGATCCGGAGGAACAGCTACGAAAGATCGAGCATCTGGAACGACAACTCGAGGGTCAAAGACCACTGTTAGCCGATGCCGAAGCTGCAGGAAGTCAGCTCTGCGAAGTTCTCAGCGACCCTGCATCCAAGTCTGAAATTCAAGGAAAACTAGCAGCCGTTGGTAAGCTTTATAATAACTTGCAAAAGAAACTGGATCACAGGAAAGCCGAAGTCGAGGGAAATCTCCGTGGCGGACGACAATTCGAAGCCTCTTGTGCGAAGACTCTCGGATGGCTGGCCGACGAACTTGGCAACATGTCTGAGAAATTGTTGGTCTCCGCTGATCGTGAAATTTTGCAACAACAACTCGACCATCACGAGGTGAGTTTTAACTATTTATTTTAATTATTTCGGATATCACAAAATACAAGTATAAATCTAAATGCTGAATACGTCTTTTTGGATGGTCCAGTTAAAATAAGCTTCTTTCTACAGAGGTAAATGAAATTTTGTGACGCCTCATTATTTTCCAGCCGATCTATCGTAACGTCATGGGTAAAGAACACGAAGTTATCATGCTGCTGAATAAGGGCCGGGATATGCTTACTCGATCTCCGAAGACTGAGAATCGTTCGCTCCAAAGAGACTTGGACAAAATGCACTCGCAATGGGACCGGCTGAAGAAAGACACCGTCGATCGACAAACGAGATTGCAAACTTGCGCTGAACATTGCAAGAAATATTACAGAGCTCAGGACACGTTCCTTCCATGGCTTAGACAGGCGGAAGACAAGCTTGAGAGCTTGAGACCAGCCTCTTTCAAACGTAAAGATATTGAGAAACAGTTGAAGGAATTATCATCGTTCAGAAACGAAGTCTGGAAACGTTCCGGTGAATTTGAGAACAACAAAACTCTGGGAGAAACTTTCGTCGCTGCTTGCGATATCGATAAAGAAGTTGTCAAGAATGAATTGTCTGCCATGAAAACTAGGTGGGACAAACTCAACAACGACGTTCTCGAAAGGACTCAAACTCTGGAAGACACCGCACGACATCTCACAGATTTCAGTGAAAACTTACGCGATTTGCAGCACGGTTTGCAACGATGCGAGGACAAACTGGCATCTCACGATGCTCTGGGCGGAGCATCCAAAGATCCAAAGCTTCTCGATAGAATTAAGGTAAAAATAGATGATGATTTGTTCGATGCAAACGAACTATCGGGCATACAAACCGATCAACTCTCATCGATCGATAGTACGACCATCGAATACCATGCTAATAATCACTCGTTTTTTTATTTTGCAGAATTTACGAGAAGAAACTGTTAGTTTGAAGAAACCCTTGCAAACTGTTCGACAGGAAGCCAATGATCTTGTAAACGTTGCTGGAGATCAAGGAGTAGATGCTACACACTTGCAGGATGAGGTTGACAATGTTACCGATCGTCTCGACGACCTACAAGCAAAACTAGACGACAGATGTAGCGAGCTGCAAAGTGCAGCTACCGCGGTCGCTCAGTTTAATGACCAAGTAAAGGGCGTCACTCAAGATTTGTCGAACCTCGAAAAGGAGCTGGAAGCAATGAAGGCTCCTGGCCGCGACGTTAAAGTAGTACGAGGTCAGATCGAAGACGTTGCTAAGTTGATCAACAAGATCAACAAAGCATCCGACGATGTTGCAAATGCCGTGAGTTGCGGAGAAAGGCTCGTCGATTCTGGTTTTGCTTCCGATACGGTGGCGACGCGTGATCAAGTCGAGACGCTGAAACGCCAGCTTGGAAAATTGGACGAGCGGGCAAGGAATAGAGATGACGAGCTGAACGATACGCTGAACAAGCTTCAAGAGTTCTATCATGCTCATGGCGATGTCATGGATGATATAAATGAGGCCAACGAACAAGTTCGACAACTGAAACCTGTAGGGTCAGAGGTCGAGACCATCAGAGCTCAGCAAGAAGACTTCAGAAATCTTAAAGCCAACAGAATCGATCCTATCGGACATGCTGTCGACGGTTGCAATCGACTTGGGCAAGCACTCGTACAAACAGCGGGACGCGATGTTAACACGGGTAGCATCGAGAAGGATCTGGATAAGATGAATGACAAATGGAATGACCTGAAAGAAAGGGTGAGTAGAGGGAGTAAGCTTATTAGTAGTTACGCAAAACTAGTAAGCCGCTTAGGCATCGCGTAGTTTGTTTTCAGTACAGATTCACCATTTGCATGTGTCGTACCGTTAATATTTCTCCTCGTTTATATTTCTCATCATGGATAATTTCTACTTCACTATTCGTCGCTGGAACGAAGTAAAATATAGTTTATCGGGGTGGCCAAACCGATCGAGCATTCAGTCTTTTGCCATGGTATCCTCATGTGTGTAGGTGGGGAGAAAAAAAAATAGAAATGGTAATCTATTTCTCGTTTCAGCTCAACGAACGTAATCGAAGATTGGACGTTGGACTTCTCCAATCTGGAAAATTCCAGGAAGCTTTGGATGGCTTGGAAAAATGGTTGGAAGACACCGAAGAGATGGTTGCTAATCAAAAACCACCATCTTCTGATTACAAGGTGGTGAAAGCGCAGCTACAGGAGCAGAAATTCTTGAAGAAGATGCTGATGGACCGTCAGAATTCCATGTCATCGTTGTTCCACATGGGACACGAAGTTGCAGCTGGTGCCGATCCGAAAGAACGAAAGGTCATTGAGAAGCAGCTGAAGGATCTTATGGGAAGATTCGATAATTTGACGGACGGTGCTGCTGAGAGAATGGAAGCACTAGAGCAAGCAATGGCTGTAGCCAAGGAGTTCCAAGACAAACTCGTACCGCTTGCTATATGGCTAGACAAGACTGAGAGGAAGGTGAAAGACATGGAACTCGTGCCGACGGACGAGGAGAAGATACAGCAGCGTGTAAAGGAGCATGACGCGTTGCACGACGATATTCTGTCGAAGAAACCAGATTTCAGCGAGCTCACCGATGTTGCTAGTAATCTGATGGGTCTCGTGGGCGAAGACGAGGCGGCTGTCTTAGCTGACAAGCTTCAAGATGCGGCCAATCGATATGCTGCACTCGTCGAGAGATCCGAATCGCTTGGAAATCTTCTTCAGCGATCGAGACAAGGACTGAGACATCTGGTTCTTACCTATCAGGATCTTCAGGCCTGGATGGAGAGCATGGAGGTGAGACTCTCCAAATACCGCGTTCTTGCTGTCCACACGGAGAAACTGCTTCAGCAAATGGAAGATCTCGCGGATTTGACCGAAGAAGTTGCGACACGACAGACAGAGGTTGACAGTACCGTTGATTCAGGACTGGAACTGATGAAGCACATTTCCAGCGACGAAGCCCTGCAACTGAAGGACAAACTAGATTCATTACAGCGTCGTTTCAACGATTTGGTAACGCGTGGCTCGGATCTCTTGAAACATGCCCAAGAAGCTTTGCCGTTGGTTCAGCAATTCCATGACAACCATAACCGTCTGATGGACTGGATGCAGGGTGCTGAGTCTGCGTTGCAATCGGCGGAACCGCACGAAGAGGAAATAATACGATTGGAGATGGAAATCTCTGAATACCGTCTCGTGTTGGATAAAATTAACACCGTAGGTCCACAACTCTGCCAAATATCACCGGGCGAAGGTGCAGCGACCATCGAAGGACTGGTTACCAGAGATAATCGAAGATTCGACGCCATTGCCGAACAAATCCAAAGAAAGGCCGAGAGGATTCAACTGAGCAAGCAAAGATCTCTCGAAGTCATCGGTGATATCGATGATCTTCTCGATTGGTTCAGAGAAGTCGACGGTCAGTTAAGAGAGGCCGAACCACCCAGCAGCGAACCAGAAGTCATCCGCGTTCAGCTGAAGGAACACAAAGCACTCAACGACGACATATCCAGCCAGAAAGGTCGAGTCAGAGATGTGATCTCTACCGCGAAGAAAGTTATTCGAGAAAATGCCCAACACGAGGATACATCGACGATCAGAGACAAGATGGAAGATCTCCGTGAGACTATGGAAATAGTATCTGGTCTTTCTTCAGACAGATTGGGTGCCCTGGAGCAAGCTCTACCGCTAGCTGAACATTTGAGAGACACTCATGCGGGTCTCGTCAGCTGGTTAGAGGAAGCCGAACAACAGGTTGCTATGCTACCGATGCCAGCGCTGCGCCCTGATCTCATTGCTGTACAGCAGGACAAAAATGAGCTGCTGATCCAGAGTATCAACGAGCATAAACCACTTGTTGAAAAATTGAATAAAACCGGAGAAGCTCTCATCAAATTATGCAACGAGGAAGAAGGAGCGAAGGTCCAAGAAATCTTGGACAACGACAACGCGAGATACGCGGCTCTGCGGGCTGAGCTGCGTGGTCGACAACAAACGCTAGAGCAGGCCTTACAGGAGTCGTCGCAGTTCTCTGATAAATTGGAAGGCATGCTTCGCGCTTTGTCATCCACTGCCGATCAAGTAAACGGAGCTGAGCCTGTAAGCGCTCATCCGCCCAGACTTCGTGATCAGTTGGAAGACAATGCTGCTTTGGCCGATGATCTGGCTCAAAGATCCGAAGCTTACGCCGCGGTGAAGAAGGCTGCGGACGATGTGATCAACAAGGCTGGAAACAGGGCTGATCCTGCGGTGAAGGACATCAAGCGAAAGTTGGAGAAGCTGAACAAGCTGTGGGTCGAGGTGCAGAAGGCAACGACTGACCGCGGTCAGACTCTGGATGACACTTTGGCCGTCGCTGAGAAGTTTTGGTCGGAGCTCAATGGGGTTATGGCTACGTTGCGAGAACTCCAAGATGCTCTGGCCGGACAAGCTCCGCCTGCCGTCCAACCAGCCGCGATTCAACAACAACAAGTAGCACTTCAGGAAATCAGACAGGAGATCGACCAGACGAAACCTGACGTCGAACTCGTTCGAGCATCTGGACAAGAACTGATGGGTCTCTGCGGCGAGCCTGATAAACCAGAGGTGCGCAAGCACATGGAAGATCTCGACCAAGCCTGGGACAATGTGACAGCGCTGTACGCTCGTCGCGAGGAGAACCTCATCGATGCTATGGAGAAAGCCATGGAATTCCACGAGACGCTTCACAATCTTCTCGAGTTCTTGGAGGAAGCCGAAGATAAATTCGCAGCAATGGGAGTTCTGGGTAGTGACATAGATGAAGTTAAGAAACAAATAAAGCAGCTCGCCGATTTCAAATCTGAGGTCGATCCGCACATGGTGAAAGTTGAAGCTCTGAACAGGTGAGAATTTCTGCTCTCTATATCCATGATTCAACACTGCGAACCGTATGATTCGGTAAATCATCGCTCATATTATGCTTGCAGAATTATACAATTAATTTTTAAATAGTTTGAGTGCAAAAGTATTGCCTTAAATTCTGACTACACGGCTCGAACGGATCTCTAGCAATTGAGGTCTTCCTTGTTCCTTCTCTGGACCGAGCTGCGAGTCCACTCGTTACCGCTAAGAAATCATGCTAGCGTTACGCAAAGCTGTTTTTTGGCCATCTTAGATCGCTTCCCCTCGATAAAACTTGATCGAACTAGTTGTTCGAGCTTCGACCAATTGTCAATTTGTACCTGCTCCCAATATTTCATATATTTACAGAGATGTATCGAACTTGGATGTACAGTCTACAGTCGATCGGTGCATTAAAATATTTATGGGGGGAACAAATATTAAATGTACTTTCGCATTCAAACTTTATTTATCATTCGATCCAACCACATATCTAATAACGACATTTTTTCTTGGCGTTCCTGAAAACAGAAGTCTCACAAGGCAAGTCGACGTCCCTCTGTGTTAATGGTACAGCTGTAGTTAGAGCATGGCTTAAACTCACGCTGAATAAATGTTATTTTTGTAATTCAGACGATAATCTTCGACTCATATCTAAAAATTAAAAACAGTAAATGCACGGTGGTACATATTGAACGTTATTTTATAAAATATGGTTGACAAAAGTAATTATAATCATGTTTGTAGAAGATAATGTCAAACAAGTCGTCGAACCGAATTGGATTCCGCGGTTACTTTGTGCTGAAGTTGCACAGTCTGTTAATTTTTCTAATTTCTCGTCATCCAAATTAGTTTCTCGGTCGACGAACGCATACCAGTCGTATGTTTTTATTTATGGTTTCGAATGGCTGCGTTGGATTTCTCGATACTTTGGATATTTGTATAAATAAATATTCTTTCTTTCCGTTAACAGACAAGCTGCCGAGCTCACCGAAAGAACCTCCTCCGAACAAGCCACAGCCATCAAGGAGCCATTAGGAGCAGTGAATCGTCGATGGGATGGTCTGCTCCGAGGTGTCGTCGAACGACAAAGACTTCTCGAAAATGCTTTGCTGAGACTTGGACAATTCCAGCACGCATTGGACGAGCTGCTCGTTTGGATAGACAAGACTGATAGGACGTTGGATGAGTTGAAACCGGTAGCCGGTGATCCGCAGGTGATAGAAGTAGAGCTAGCGAAGCTGAAAGTCTTGGTCAACGACATTCAAGCTCACCAAACGAGCGTCGACACTTTGAACGATGCTGGTAGACAGCTTATCGAAGATGGCAAGGGCACGGCGGAGGCATCGACGACTGCTGAAAAATTGGGAACGCTCAACAGACGCTGGCGTGATCTTCTTCAAAGAGCTGCTGACCGTCAAAGAGAGTTGGAGGATGCTCTTCGAGAGGCTCAATCCTTCACCGCTGAAATTCAAGACCTGCTCTCGTGGCTGGGCGACGTGGATAACATGATCGTTGCATCGAAGCCTGTCGGTGGTCTGCCTGAAACTGCATCCGAACAACTCGAGAGATTCATGGAAGTTTACAACGAACTTGAACAGAATCGACCCAAGGTCGAAACTGTGCTGCAGCAGGGCCAAGAATATTTGAAACGCGCTGGTACGTCGAGTGCTACTGGCCTCAATCATAACTTGAGAACGTTGAAGCAACGCTGGGACAACGTGACGGCGAGGGCTAGCGACAAGAAAATTAAGCTTGAAATAGCCCTGAAAGAAGCAACGGAGTTCCACGACGCGCTACAAGCTTTCGTCGATTGGCTGACGAACGCTGAGAAGACCCTGACGAACTTGAAGCCTGTTTCTCGAGTGATGGAAACGATACTTGCGCAGATCGAAGAGCACAAAGTTTTTCAGAAAGACGTCGGAGTGCATCGGGAGACTATGTTGAACCTCGACAAGAAAGGAACGCATCTTAAGTATTTCTCGCAGAAACAGGACGTAATATTGATCAAGAATCTGTTGATCAGCGTACAGCATCGATGGGAACGAGTAGTGTCGAAGTCTGCTGAGCGTACGAGAGCTTTGGATCACGGTTACAAGGAAGCTAGAGAATTCCACGACGCGTGGTCTAGCTTGATGAATTGGCTGGACGAGACTGAGAAGACGTTGGACGAGGTCACGGCTGATGGGGTTGGTGGTAACGATCCGGAGAAGATAAAGTCGCGACTGAACAAGCATCGCGAAGTACAACGGGCTCTCAGTGCAAAACAGGGGGTTTACGACTCTACGATGAAGAACGGTAAGACTCTGAAAGACAAGGCTCCGAAGAGCGACGAGCCAGCGTTGAAGGAGCTTCTTAACGAGCTGAAGAACAAGTGGACGACAGTTTGTGGTAAGAGCGTCGATAGACAGCGAAAACTCGAGGAGGCTCTTCTCTTCTCGGGCCAGTTCAAGGATGCCATTCAAGCTTTGCTCGAATGGTTGAGAAAGGTCGAGAAACAACTGGCAGAGGCTGGCCCAGTCCACGGAGATCTGGACACTGTGACGCATCTCTTCGATCAGCACAAATCATTCGAAAAAGACTTGGAATCTCGGTCATCTCAAATGGAATCTGTGATCAAAACTGGACGGGATTTGGAATCTAAAGCCACCGTCGAGGACGCCACCACTATCAGAACTCAACTATCGGAGGTCAATTCTCTTTGGGATACCGTGACGAGGCTCGCGTCGAACAAGACTTCTCGCCTCGAAGAAGCCCTGCGCGAAGCGGAACGCCTTCACAAAGCCGTCCACGTCCTGCTTGAATGGCTGAGTGACGCGGAAATGAAACTCAGGTTTGCTGGACAGCTCCCGGAGGACGAACAGGAGAGCAGAAATCAACTCATGGAACACGAGAAGTTCCTTCGCGAACTTCAATTCAAGGAGGTCGAGAAGGATGCTACGCTCGAACTGGCACATACTATTCTCGTCAAGGCTCATCCGGATGGTGCAGCTGTGATCAAACATTGGATTACGATAATTCAGTCGAGATGGGAAGAAGTTTCTACATGGGCTCATCAGAGAAATCAGAGATTAGAAACTCACATGCAGGGACTCCAGGTTGGTATCGGTTCAATTCATATCTGTTGTCGGGTGACTTATTCCTTGAGAAAAGCAGTTTAACGTCGGAGTAAAATTTTCATCGTGATTTCTTACCTATTTTATTTACCTTCAGGATTTGGACAATCTTCTGGAAGAACTTCTGATGTGGCTCGGAGGCTTGGAGAACACGCTGAACATACTCGAAGCGGAACCTCTGCCCGACGACAGAGCACTTCTGGAGGAGTTGATAGCGGATCATCGAGAATTCATGGAGAACACTAGCCGAAGACAAAACGAAGTCGATCGTGTCTGCAAAGCACGACAAGTGAAGCCTGTTAAGGATGCACGAAAGTTCTCGAGACCTAAACCATCGACACCAAGGTACAGGCCTCTCGTGGTCTATTAATATCATTATCGTTCGAATTTCGTTGGATTTCCATTCGTGCATTGAAATAGTTTCTATCAAATTCTTTGAGAAAATTTACCGATCATTCAAGAGCATGTTTACATTTTTTCATCGTTGCTTAAAATACAGTTTTGTGTCTGATAGCCTGCTGCTTGTTTTTTGCGTGTATACTGCATGTCTTTGTTTCATGTTTGTTCTCGTTTGGCACATTAATCTTACGGACAACAGTCAGGGACTCTACGACAATGACCACGATCATTCCCCGTTACGCAAACAAAGGTTCGTTCATTTCTACGAATTGTACCCTATATGCTAGTTAGAAAACGAGTAATAGCAGTTTAGTATTGTCTTTCGATCGACGCTCTGAGTTATCGTCAGTACGCAAAGCAAATAGTCGAATTTTTACTATCGCTGCTTGCGTTTGTCTACACAAAGTGTTCAGTTGCACTTTTTATCATTCACTTGTCAGTTTTTCGTCCTTACCAGTCATTGCTTTAATTTTTCCTTTTGCTCTGCTACTCTTTAGCTTCAAAGGAAGCCGGGACCTCGCGCAGAACACGCGTCGTGGAAGGTACTGCTACTTTTATGACCTACTTTTCTTATTAACACATCGACGAAAGATTGGCTTTTATAAAGTACACGAATCAGTTGCCAATTTTTATTTATTTATTCATCCACAGTCTTACATACAGCACGTATTTATACCGTCGATCATCATCTCGTATTGTCTCTTTACAATGCTATAAATCATTTTTGTCCAGTTTGTGCAATGACCATTTAATTCAATATTCCCATGTGATTACATAACTCTAATTTGACTGGATTATGAACCATGCACGAAGAATAACTTTTCTGTTTTTTTTTTAACGCGTCGACATCCACAAGATATTTTACATTTCTTTGCAATACTATCCCATATTTTCATTATTTTTGCGTTCGAATCAATTCCAACTAGAAACGTGAGTATCGTACACAAAGCCAACATTCTTCGTTGCGAAGAGATTTTTTGAGTAGTGTGTTTTGAGTGACGTGTCGCATGTTCTTGTTTAGCCGCACCAGCCCAGGTCGCGAGAGAACACCAGATCCATCGTTACCACACATCGGTCCACGCTTCCCACCGAAAGGAAGGTTCGTCATGATATTCCATTTAAATTATACGTACAACGTTACATGCATCGTTCCATTATCACTTCTTGAAATTTATGGTTGAGGAAAAATTTGTGTGTGCTTCGTTGTGATTCATGGGTATTGTATTTGTATTCCATCGTTGAAAATGGCATAGTTACATTCGAAACATGAAAAGATTGTTGCTCGATCACTACTAAGTTTTTTTTAATGCTAGTAAGGGTAATCGTTATGATGTAAGTTTTGACGTGAACGTCGAAGTGTTGAGAAAAATTTTATTTGTAAATAACAAAAAGTTGACGATCTTTTATGTACAACAGCAAAGGCGCCGAGCCAGAGTTCAGGAGCCCGAGAGTCAAGCTTCTATGGGACAGATGGCGTCACGTTTGGATGCTGGCGTGGGAACGTCAACGTCGTCTGCAAGACAAATACAATTATATTCAAGAACTGGATCGCGTGACGAACTTCAGTTGGGACGACTGGCGAAAGAGGGTAAATAAATGAAACATTATAATAGTTAACGATACAAAAGACGAATAAATGTTTTTGTGAAGAGTACGAGGAGTGGGGTCATCCAATTTTTAATCCTCGCTTTTCTTCTCTTCATCACAGTTCCTGAAGTTTATGAACCACAAGAAATCTCGTCTGACGGATCTCTTCAGAAAAATGGACAAAAACAACGACGGCCAAATCCCTCGAGAAGATTTCATGCAAGGAATCATGAATACGAGTAAGCTTCAATCCTTTCGGTTACCTCTATGACACAAATGGCGATTCTCAAGGTTGTTTTCTTACCGCAGAATTCGAAACGTCCCGTTTGGAAATGGGTGCTGTAGCCGATCTGTTCGATCGACATGGGAAAGGATTGATCGACTGGCAAGAATTCATCGCAGCGTTACGACCTGATTGGGAAGAACGAAGACCTGCCAACGACACGGACAAAATTCACGATGAAGTGAAACGATTGGTCATGCTTTGCACGTGTCGACAAAAGTTCCGCGTTTTCCAAGTCGGTGAAGGAAAGTACAGGGTACGTATCCATTTCTCGTGGATGGAAGAATCATCGGTGAACGGAGAATATAGAAACTGACTGTAAATTCACGTTCATTTGCAGTTCGGTGACAGTCAAAAATTAAGATTGGTGCGTATTCTACGCTCCACTGTGATGGTGCGAGTCGGCGGTGGTTGGGTCGCGTTGGATGAATTCCTCGTCAAGAATGACCCGTGCCGCGGTGAGTACGCTTCCCTTCGTCTTATTCATTGTCTCGCCTTATACATGTTTCGTATGATCTTCACGACTCGTTTCGTTGGAATTGGTCCTCGTCCAGTTCCATTCGAAATGGGTTCGCAATGGGAGACGTAACATTTGATAAAGCGGATTCTAGTTGGAAACAATTTGATAGTATCAATTTCAATAATTATTGCTGATCAATCGATGAATTTCAATAGCACTAAATTTTGCCTTCGATTACTGAAGAACTACCGTGTCTCCCATTGTTTCCCATGAAATATTGTCTAAGCAACATTCAATAACCGGTTCTACTCTTGTTTGGTGATTTAATCGTTATTAATCAGTAAGAATATAATTGAATGATGGTTGGAATTCATGTTAGAGTCACAAGTGGAAGCGATCAATATCACAGTTGTAATGAAACGATGTTTTTTCATCCCAATTTGATCCATTCTGATGCTAACTAGATATTTTGAATCGTGTTGTCTAAGAGTTCCGATAACAACGATCGAAAGTTTGATTCAAATTAGACAGAAATTGATTTGAAAATATTCAACGACGTACGTGAATGTTATGGAGATTCCTGGTCCCCCCTCAGAGGCAGATTAAAATATTTATTTGTGTTCCATTAACAACGTAGGTGTGTTTTGTTAAATACATATAGGTTCTCGTGTTTTAGTTATTAAATTATCGATATATATATATATATATGTAAATAATTTAATTATATATATATATACATAATTTTTCTTTGGTATTTTTAACATTTCTCATACTTCATCGGCATTAATTTGCCCGAATGAAAACAAAAACATTTTGCATAACTCTGTGTTATAACCGTATAATATAATAACATTGATAGTTAGTGAAATAACGGATGGCGAAGTACAACGTAACAATGGAAATGTTTTTGCGAATCGGGCTCTCATAATAATATTGTAACATGACCGTATGTTTGTGTGTATGATCTCAACTCCTGAGGTAACAACAAGAATAATAATTAATCATAACAAAATATGAAAAATCATATGAACATGGTTAACAGACCAGAAAGTGTGTGTATGCTATAATTGCTTTGCTTAGCTTTGCTACCTTCTCAGTCTCTTCAGTTTTATCGTTGATCGTGATCATAAAATTCCGGTTGGAATTTCGTATTGATTTCAAAAGAAGATACGTTACGTGTTTATTATTTTTCAAAAACATTCGATTTAGGGAAAGAATTTTCCACCTCATGATTGTAATTTATTGGTCTCGCTAAAAAAAAACACAAAAAAAACAACAAATAAATGAAAGTAAATTAGTAGATTCTTAGCTTTGGAAATGTTTTTCAAACGGATAATTCACCTTGGTAAATTGTTCCAAGGGAATAATTTTTTTCTACGGCGTGTTTTCTCCACCATATCAATCTTCTTTTGAAATGATATTCATTGCGTTAAACAATCGTAGTTCGTAAACAAGCTAGTTCGTGTGACATTGTTCATAGAACCCATACTAACATGAATTTTCTTGCTTTTCTCACTCCATCCTCCCAACCCTTCGATGCACCTTTCGAAACGTTATATTTACTTTATACGAATAATTCATTTACTACCTGTTTAATTTCAAATGCTTTGTTGTTTTTTTTTCCTGAAACTCGAATGCGGTGCATGATATGAAACTTAATCGACGCCTTCCATTCGCTCAACTAATTTCATACCGTTGATTAATTCAGTTTTTCTAATGCCAATACCGGATCCTAACAAACCGGAACAGCACGAAGGCTGGTGTCCACTTGGTGAGGCTGTTTTGCATGCTGTTTTCTATTTCCCTGCTGATATGTCGTTGCAATACCAAAGATCGTCCAAAAACTGGAAAACGCAATATTTGAACTTGCCAACCAAATCAAATTGGAAAATTTGGTTTATCAAATTCTTATATATAAAAAAAAAATCCGACAAACCTATAGTTTGCAGCGCACGACAAGAGCGTTTGAACGCATTAATGATCATAGCGTGCCTCTTGTTCGTGTTAATCAAAACTGTTAATTTGTTTCGAACGGAATAGGATGAAAATTCAATTCGACAAAAAAACATAAATCATTTATACATATCAGCTGAGAACTAGAAGTATTAATACACATGGCACGTCACTGTTATAAGCTTTATATCGAGTGTTGTTTGGTTGTCTTTAGTTTCTAATATTTATTTCTAGATTGTTGTTCGTAGGAATAAGTTAATGTTTTAGTTTTCGATAACTGACTCGTATCGAGTACATTTTTGTCTTTATCATACAAGTTTATACTGTATTGTTTTCCTGAGACTAACATCGATAAAAAAATTGTCCAAAATCAATTCCCGAATGGCAAATCTTCCTCGCTAAAGTTTTCATTCATTTTTACTTTTACCGATGTTGTCTCGACAAACAATAGTTGACGTTTAGTTGTAAACGAGATTTGTCATTACTTATTATTAGGATTTCGTTTCGATATCGTGTCTATCATCCTGGTTTTGGTTCGTCATCTGGTACGGTGTGTGGATTAGAAATTTCTGTTCTAGTTTGGATTTGTTTCACATACCTTTACTTACCGAGTAACTTAAGCATGGTGTGGGACTTTGATATGAATTGAATTACGTAACGAGAGTTTTTACCTGTATTATGCCCTATTGTTTTGAAACGAGAATATTAACGTGTATTAGATTAAATACTTTATCTCGTGTAATCTACGATATTTCCACGTTTCAAAATTATAGTCGTAATTTAGTAATCCTCCAGTACCGATTCGTATCGAGAATATTTCATTTTCGCGAATTACTACATTTTCAGCTACTATTTTGAATATTTTTGCACCCGTATTCAATGTCCATCATTCTCATTACGAATCGATACAGAAATCCCAAATTTCTATATTGTTTATTACATATTAAGTTTTCCTTTATTTTATTATTCTAAATTTGTTTTCTTTTTTTCTTTATCAAACCACCACACACACACACACACAAACGAATCACGCTATTTTCTATTATTTACCTCTTTATTTCCCATTATATACATCAACCGACAACTTATTTTATCACTGATTTAATCCGCATGATTTGATATCGTAACGATGTAAAAAACAAATTTTCTCGCTATCTCAATTTCTTCTCTCCATATCTCTCTGTCAAATCTACTCTCTCTTTGACTTAACTATACTCTTCTATACCTGTTTCTCTGTTTTTCTGTACAAAAATATATTTGGCACCTCCTATCATCCTTGGCATCCCGTAACGCCTTCCTACTAACTGCGTGCACGCGACACACTATAGCCAAGGGAAGGACGAACATTGAGCTACGGGAACAATTCATACTGGCAGACGGCGTCAGCCAAACTATGGCGTCGTTCAGGTCCAAACCGAGTCCAACCTCGACCCTGCAACGCACGCCAATATCCTCTGCTGGGCCTATAACGAAGGTAATATTGACAGAACCATCGACTATCTCCACTCTCATGGTCAAAAGTTGCAAGTGCAAACTACGTCATGCTCATGGCTTTTACTTTTGCATCGTTATACCATCTTTATGATCATTAGAGAACATCCGTGTTGTCACGTCAAGTATCAAAATTTCAGTTCTCACATCGGCGGATATTTATTCGATCGGAATAAGATTGCTCACCAGCCACCGTAGAAGTTTGAAAGACAGATTCTCACTGGACGCGACGAAAGAAACAAATTGATGAAAAGAATCGAGTTCTAATTTTGTATTTTCCATTATTAGTACTTTTTGGTAAATCGTTAACTTTTTTACATTTTGTCAAGCATTAATATTCTCTTTTATTCGAATTGTGTTAGTTTCTGCCGGAATGCATCTACTCAATTTTTGCAGTTCTACCGTGGCAGGCGATCAAAATTTATTTCTGATTGTATCAATTGGTCCTCGATTGAAATAGAGTCAAATTTGGTCTGCTACGCCGAGATTAAATTTACTTTACGTACGTTGCAAATGTAAGTTCTTACGGTGTCGATCAATTATTTTGCGTTATCACCGCATATACTCATCGCATATCCATCATTTGCAAAACCTCTCTAAAGAAAAGTAAGGACCTTGAGATTATTCTCCATCGGTAATTGGTAAGTACAAGATGATACATGAATCTTAGAATATGAAAGAAAAAAGGGCGCAGTTTTAGGAACGTTTTGGCATGAGCACGGTTTACGATTATATTGGTAGCTGGATGTATTGGCTTAATTTTCGGTTTGTCTCAATTTGGGTTTGTCATACTTCGTGACGGACTCAACTCAGTTGTGGGGTTGTATTGGTGAAGAAGATGAAGGTTTCGTGGGAATATCATTTTCAGGAGAACGCACGACATTACGCTGGTCGCCATAAAACCTCAGGAGATGTGATTTCAGAATTTATCTGTGATATTTAAGAAGGTTTCTCAGTTATCGCAATTTCTTCCAGACACGGTTTCGATGTACCACGATGAATTGTATGAATGAGCATTATAAAAATGAATTCAAGTTACAGATACGAATTGGCATGTAGACAAAAGTTGAATTTGTCTCATTTTTTCCTACGAAATTACACAAAAATACAAGAACCAATTTAAAAGATCCATTTCCATCCAACGATCTATTTACTTGGCATTGCTGCGTTTGCAATTCAGAAATCAGTATTTATCTCGTAACGCAAGTTCATTGATTCTCTTCGATAAAGTTGATGAAAAGGTTGGACTGTAAATTCTCAGAGTTGAAACAGATGGTAGCGAACGTCCTTAAAATTTTCATTTGTGGTACAGCGGAGGAGTTCATGAACCAGCTGATGCCGATATTTGAGAGTTTGAGGCAAAAGGAGGATCTGCCGTGCTCATACCCTCTCCACATGCACGCACCCTCTTACCACTGGGTAAATAATGAATTCTCTCTTCCATTCTGTCGTCGTTATGAGCGGTTGTTGCATCGTTGTGGATTGTCGTTCGAGCGAGCCTGCGATTCGCAACGCCTTGTTCTAAATCTAGCTAACAAACAGTAGGGCCATTTTGTGGAATTTTTGTGAAATTTGAAATTAATAATGCTGACAGATTTTCCATCGAGCCCAACTATGTTCAAATGATTGATAATTTTTGTGGCGAAGTACCGCAAATATTCTGCAAATTTATCAAAAAATCCTTCGACAACGTAGCAGCAAGTATTTATTAGGTTTGGGTCTTGTATGAA